>OX465586.1:52884647-53338991 GCA_950022655.1 Alentia gelatinosa
TTAATCCAACTGGAGGCACGCCCATTTTAGTTTTAGTTTGTTCATATGCACTATTTTTCCGTATACGCTGTTTTTTGCAGCTCAGAGCATACAACATATCCATATGCGCCGGATATGTCCATACACAGTTCCTATAGGTACACTATGGACACTTTATATTGGGTTGATAATAAAGATAGGTTCCTTTCAATGTGGTGGCTTCAATATTCATATCTATTTAAAGATCATATCTATTTAAAGTTACCGCTACCATGAGTCAATAATGTGTGTTATATTAAAATGTATGATCTCATATGTAAATATGAGGTACACGCGGTTTCAAATAACTTTCCCAATATTGAGTTTGTAATAAGAATATACTAGCATCTCATATGTATTCATTCTATTGGGAAGTGTCTTGAGGAAACAATCTGTGTTTCTCACTGAAACCTAACATATTTTCACTGTATATAACGAACCTTGGTGACGCTATTTCATCTGATGGACTCATTATTTATATCTCATAAGTTGAAATTAATGTTCACAGTGCACTACTGAAAATAAAACGAAGATTCAGTTCTCCATTTTGTGCATTGTGCTACAAATAACCAGAGAAAGCAGTCCATTGACTGTACCTCAAACAATTATCCCATTTCATTCAGTTTAGAAGTGGACATGTTTACGTGTATCGACTCCGGTTTGTGAGCATTTTCTGCAGGATGATACGAGCAATCAGCGTGCACCATTGAGGATGTTTTCCTTCTTCAGTGATAGCATTGTGCACCTCCGCCTCACACGGACGAGCTCGCAGCCACTGCCGGCCGCGCCGCGGGGACTCGCAGACAAGTGGATTTGTTCGCGCCAAGTGGAGCTTGTGATGGCGGCGACGGTTTGTGAATCCCAGCTAATGCAGCCACTCGGCCGTGAGGTGTGTGGGTGTGGACCTGACACTGGGCTGTGTGAGGTTTTCTCTGTATAGACAAGGAAGGGTGTGAGGTATACGGTATCGGTGTAGGTGTGAGCTGTTTTTTTTCTACAGACAAGGACAGGTGTGAGGTATATGATATCTGTGTAGGTGAGAGCTGTTCTCTCTGTGCAGACAAGGAAGGGTGTGAGGTATATGATATCTGTGTAGGTGTGAGCTGTTTTCCCTGTAGGGATAAGGACAGGTGTTAGGTATATGATATCTGGTGGATGTGAGCTGTATTTTTTCTGCAGACAAGAACAGGTGTGAGGTATACAATATCTGTGTAGGTGTGAGCTGTTTTCTCTGTGCATAAAAGGACGGGTATGAGGTATATGATATCTTTCAGGGTGTGGGCAGTTGTCTTTCTGCAGACAAGGTCAATACATCCAAGGGCGTTGTGTGATATATGGTATCTGTTTAGATATGAGCTGTTTTCTCTGTGAATATAAGGAGGGGTGTAAGGTATACAATATCTGTGTAGGTGTGAGTTGTTTTCTTTGAAGAGACAAGGATGGGTGTGAGATATTTGATATCTGTGTGGGTGTGAGCTGTTTTCTCTGTACAGACAAGGAAGGGTGTGAGGTATACGATATCTATGTAGGTGTGAGCTGGTTTTTTTATGTCCAGACAAAGACAGGTGTGAGGTATACAGTATCTGTGAAGGTGTGAGTTGTTTTATCTGTGCAGAAAAGGACGGGTGTGAGGAAAATGATATCTTTGAGGGTGTGGGCAGTTTTCTTTGTTCAGACAAGGTCAATACAGCCAAGGACGTTGTGAGCTTTATGGTATCTGTTTAGATGTGAGCTGTTTTCGCTGCGAATACAAGGAAGAGTGTAAGGTATACAATATCTGTGATGGTGTGAGTTGTTTTCTTTGAAGAGACAAGGAAGGGGGTGAGGTATACAATATCTGTGTAGGTGTGAGCTGTTTTTTTTCTGTACACACAAGGTCAATACAGCCAAGGACGTTGTGAGGTACATGTATATGATACCTGTTTAGATGTGAGCTATTTTCGCTGTTAATACAAGGAGGGGTTTAAGGTATACAATATCTGTGTAGGTGTGAGTTGTTTATTCTGCAGAGATAAGGACAGGTGTGAGGTATACGGTATCTGTGTGGTTGAGAGCTGTTTTCTCTGTACAGACATGGCCGGGTGTGAGGTGTATAATGTCTGTTTGAATGTGAGCTGTTTTCTCTGTGAGTTCCATTCTTTGAATGAACGCCCAATTGTGTGAGTTGTGTGGTCAGTTTAGACGAGAGTAGGTGTGAGATATATCTTCTGTGTGTTTACGAGTGTGTGCGAGACATGTTTTCTTTGTGATCGATGCCAGGTGAGACATGTTTTCTTTGTGACTGAGGGCGGGTGTGAGACATGTTTTCTGTGTGGCTGAGGGCAGCTGTGAGATATGTTTTCTGAGATATGTTATGTGTGGATGAGAGTGCATGCTGTTATTTTCTCGAGATATTGTGGATGGGTGTGAGATATATTTTGTGTGTAGATGCAGGTGGGTTTAAGGTATATTTTGTGTGAAAATGCGGGTGACTGCAAGATGCTTTCTGCTTGTCCACGGTATGTGTGAACTGTATTTCCTCTGATTTTAGACAGATATGAGAAACTTGGTTTCCGTCTCTCTTTTTGACTACAGTTATTTTTAATGATCAATGATAGTTGGTGTGATCCATTTTTAGTTAAATGAGCTTGCTGCAGGGGAATTCGCCTGATCCAAGGAACCTCGTTACAGGGTTTATCTGCAAGTGGGGTTCGGGCTGAGGACGCCCGCCCGATACTGGAATGAAATTCAAAAGAGGCGCCACGGAAATACAACACCTTAACAACAGTGACGCTCCCCTACACCTGCCTTAGGCGCCTGCTTCTTTCTATAACGATCTTAGGGAGGGAGAACAGGAGGGACGTTTAACCCTTTAGGGACGGCTGCTTTGGGCCTAGCTACTCCCATAAGGATGAGTGCTGGTGGCAGTTTGTCTGGCTAGAGGACGGGCACATAATAGTTAAAACTGATATTCAAGTTTGTAATCATGCAATATGATACATAATCATAAATATTTTATTTCTTTTTAATAGAAATACTAAATATGATGTTATATCTACATTTTCTGAAGATTTCATGAATATTGCTCTATCATTTCTTTGTTAAAACATTTTTGTTAATATTGGGACAATGATGCCTCAAGGCATCATGCGTCTTTAGCGTGGTGATGCCTCCAGGGATCATGCGTCCTTAAAGGGTTAAGTCGTCGGGCGTGTCGAGTGTCACACAGGAGGAGGTGGCGATCGCTCAGGAGGTTCCGGGCGCGGGAAAAGGCTGATGGTTGATGGCGGCTTAACGCCCCCGTGCGCTCACAGAGGGCGCGACTATCGCAGCCACTGCTGTAGGTGGATTCTGCTTCTCCGGGGGATCGTATATCGCGCTGTTTTCTCGAATTTCCCTGAAGTAAAAACGTTTGGATTTTGCTGTAGGCCTCTGCTAAGTGTGTATGTGCGTGTTTGTGTGTGTGGGGGGGGGGGGTGGGTGTAGCGCTGAGGGCGGGGGTATATACATGTAAGGACGGGGACACACCAAGCGAGAAATGTAGCGATTTCCGGAATCGCCAACACAAAATGGTGTGTATGTGAGCTATTATTTCATATTTCACATGGTTATTGCCTTCGAGATGCTATTCTATCGGTGGGAGATATTACTATGAAATAAATTTTCAAATACATTCCATTTTGTGTTGGCGATTCCGGAGATCGCCGCCTCGACTTGCTTTGTGTGTCTCCGGCATAAGTCTTCGCTCTCAATCTGGGCAGTTGGGTCTTTCAGCTTCATCTACTCCTAAGAGCATGCGCCGGACGAGTTCGAAATACTAACCATTATGATTCACACTATACTATTCCTCTATTATCACCATCTAACCTATAAGATTCCTCAAGGCTATAAGGTTCCTCATTGATTTTCCATGTCCTTTTACTACTACTAAGCTGTCTCCTTCCTCGATTTCAACGCTCCCATCCTCCTTGTACTACTAATCCCATCTTTCAATCTTCTGACTTCTTCTCGGTTCCGTTTACTAACTGATGAATTTGTACTCTCTGCCCCCTTAGTTCTCCTCCCTTCCTTTTCCCTCCCTCCTCCTCCCTCCTCCTCCCTCCTCCTCCCTCCTCCTCCCTCCTCCTCCCTCCTCCTCCCTCCTCCTCCCTCCTCCTCCCTCCCTTCCTCCCTCCACCTTCCTCCTTTTCCCTCCTCCTACTCCACCTCTCCCTCCTCCTCTTTTCCCTCCCTCCTCCTCCTCTTCTCCCTCTCTCCTCCTCCCTCCGCCTCCTCCCTCGTCCTCCCTCCCTCCCTCCCTCCACCTTCCTCCTTTTCCTTCCTCCCTCATCCTCCTCTCCCTTCCTCCTCCTCCTCCCCCTCCTCCTCTCCTCTCCCCTCCTCCCCCTCCTACCTACCCCCCTCCTCCTCCTCTCCTCTCCCCTCCTCCCTCTCCTACCTACCTCCCCCTCCTCCTCCCAGTTAGCACAGACCAATTTATCAGCAATGTATCCTAACAACTACAGACTGTATCCAAATACTGGCCGGACATGGAGCCTACGATATAAAAACAAGAACCGGAAATATACAACAACACCGCCTGACGGCACCCAGTAATTAAAACGCCGGGTGTGCGGAGTTCGGTCTAGCTTCCTTCCAACAGTTTTTCTCTCCGCATGGAATCGGGTTTTCATCCAGAATACACCTCCCCCTGTCACATCACTGTGGCGAGGAGCACACGACCAGAGCGATCTAATCCCCGGTCACAACTAACTCGGTTATGGCGGTCTATAATTAATTTCCCGCCGAGTGTTTCACATCGTGAGGGAGAGCGGGCGGCGGACCGCCACGCAACGGCCAATAAGGGGCCGGGCGGCCGGGACTCCGGGGGACTCCGGGCGGGCTGACAGCGGAGACAATGCGGGCCGTCAAGGCTGGCCACGGCACGGCATACCAAACTCCAGCTCCGAGCAACTCGCCCGAGCAGCTCGCTTTGTCCGTGTGCGTTTAGCGGCAAGAGGCAGTCGACAGGGGCACTGCAGGAAAATCAGCCTCATTGTCGTTGGGCTGTAGACGGTGGCGCTCCCTGGCCGCGTCCTCGCACACCCTCGAGGTGTTTTAATGCTAAATGTTATCGATTTTTCCCCCCCACACACACGTGCTCTGAATCGTGCCCCTAATGGGTGGAGACGGAGACGAAAAACCAACTTGTATAACTCACTCAGAGGAAGGCCCCCTCAATTAGACGGACTGAACGGCGACCGGTCCCTGCTCTATACACACCGACTTCATTCTGAGTGAGGGTGGAATTCGATAAGTGTCTCCGGGTTATTGTAAACTCCACGCGGCTCGAGAACAGTGTTCTTCTGAGGGTCTCTCATATTATCATGAAACATCTCGAAATTTCATATGGTAGTTTATATGGCATGAGTTGTCTTCACAGCATGATATCACGAAGCAGAGCTGAGTGATATCTGTAGCGGAAGACAACGAATGGCATGTAAACAATCATATGAAATTGAGTGATGTTTAGATTTTATCCTACCCTGTCATATGTTTTTAACTTCATATATCACCAGTGGCATATAAATATTTTATGGCATAACCGTGGCATACAGGCCCACCATGTTAAGTCTATGGAGATTTAAATGTGGGGTAGGATAAAGAGCTGAGCATTTGATCAACGACAGAAAACTGGTGATAAAACACAAGTGGGACAATGTAAGATCTATAACAACTACAATGAGTTTACTTAAATATACACTACAAGTACCCAGCTGAAGCACAAATGCAGTGCCAAGGTATATCATCATATCATAATGGACCACCCTTGATATAATTGCTAACAGTTTTATCTAATTGCATGACTAAACTTAATTGAATGGTGTCATACATGTTACACCCCCTAAACCTGCCCGGTTTGTACTACCCTCTCTTCGCATTCCGGATTGAGGCAAACGCAACGTTTTGACAACCAGAAATTGTGACCAGTGATGCATTGCATATTGAGACGCCGGAAGTAGACAAAGTCGCACGCTGATTGGCTGATTAAACTTCCGGCAGGTTGTCTGCTGAGACTTTCCTGGAGATAATTAGAATGTCATGTTTGTGGGGTCTTGATGTTTCCTCTCAAACATGCCAACTTGTACCCACGACAGCACGCCAGCACGCATTTCACAGAGCAACTATAATTGACATTTGAGACGGTGACCTAATTCCCGTCTTGAGTAATGAGCCTGGATCTATTTCAATAATAATATCATGTTCTTATCAAATCATGCGAAACCCTTGCCTGTATACATACAGTTAGAGGTTTATTCATTCAGTATTTCTCACCATTGGCATTTTTCCCCCGTTGACTTAACATTGGGAACTCGTACTCAATGCCCATGCAGTATTCAGAAAAAAATTTCAATGGGGGATTATGCCATACATTCTAGTTAATGTGAGGGATGAGATAAATTTAGATTCAAATTTACGGTAAAAACTCAATTCCATCTAGTTTGAATCTCTGCATAATTCACGCGGCTTCGCCTTGTGAATTATTACTATATTCAAACTGGATGGGATTTGAGCTCTCACCGTAAACTTATATAGGTTTCCTCCATAGTATCCATTCTGGAATTTGCGCTATTTCTCATGCGGAACCTGGGTGGATTGATTCGCTAGTGAGTTGGAATAGAGAACAATAGGAAGTATTTAACTACTGGACGCTGGCCATGGTAGGTCACCCGTGAAACGCGGCTCAGTACCGCTGGAACTAGACTTGCTTCATTCCCTGTACCCCTCCACCTACCCCGCCCCTCCTCACTGTGATACAGGCTTCAGTCCCTGTACCCCTCCACCTACCAAACCCCTCCTCCCCGTGATACAGGCTTCAGTCCCTGTACCCATCCACCTACCCCACCCCTCCTCACCATGATGTATACAGGCTTCAGTCCCTGTACCTCTCCACCTCCCCCACCCCTCGATACAGATACATTTGATTCCTGGTCCAGTCAGGGGAAGGATTATATTTATTGAATTTTGTTGAATGATTTAATGAATGGTCATAAGTAAAGACTTGAGCAAGTCTACGCCGGAACCTGCTCGTTATGTGTCATGTGGCCGCGCATGCGCTTTACGATATAAACAATACCGCCAGCCGCCAGTATTATTCAGCGAATAGCACGTCTGGAAGTATTTCTCGCCCCGTTCCGCATGGCTGGTTACCGTTAATGCAGACCCGATCACAAATGGTTCAATTCGGGGGTCTGTTTTTACTCTAGTTGCCAAAAAAAAATAGAAGTTAGAATAAGCGTGACGTCATCAATGGCGTCGCTAATGGACAGGTCGCGCGCCGCACGGTTTGAACTGATGTGCCTCTGGGCATTCTTAATTATTAATGACGGTCCATAGGTAGTAATTAACTGATGAATGTAGGCGACATGGTTCAGAAGAAAATTATAATGCACGTAAAAACATTAAAATTACAAACGTTACTCGTTTTATGGGTCATGCACCGCGACAGAACTCCTTGTGTTATGAATGATTCTACCACTCTCCAGGGTAAATATCAGCTTCGATATCCCCCGAAATCAAAAGCTACAACATCACCAGGTGGAAAAAGAGCATAGCAGCTCTCTATAAAACGTAACACAAATCCTTGATGCCAATCTTGCATAAGGTACCAAGTGATTGCTAGTTCCGCCAGGATTTTGTAAATAGTGCCATTGTAGTTGGGAGACAACCTCCATTATATGCTATTATAATCTATGGATAATCGTGAAACAATACTTAAACCCTTTTTTCCAACCACGGATCCTAGACAGACCCATTGGAACGAAAACATTACGAACAATACTTAAACCCTTCTATCGCAAACCAAAAAAAAAATCTTTAAAAAATCCATTGATAACTGGTCCCGCCACCTATTTTTTTTGTTTGACGTCAAGATGGCCGTCTCCATAACACAATAGCTATGTGGCCTATAATCAATGAGAGCGACCAGACTGGGGAAAACGGTCACGGTCGGTTGAATTGACATGACATGTGTATGACAAATACAGACGGTCTAAATTTCCCCAGACGGGACAGGATCCCGATCAATGAGCACCTGACCCCATGTTAAAACAGCTGTCAGGATTGTCGTCTGCTGTCAGGGAAATCGTCTGCTTCCCGCCAAAAGCTCTGTGAATTACCGGGTACCTTCCCGCCGACAACAATACCGCCTTTTCACCAGCCGTGTCGGTGTGTGTGGAAAAACGGGGTCAAGCTACAGCCTACATTGAAATGTCAATAACATAAAAGGGCGAATGGGTGTATGTAGTGAGCTGGTTCTGTTGAAAGTTCACGAAATATTGCTTCAATATGATTTCAGGAGGCATTTTCGCATTTACCATTGCCGATATCGTTACACCCGTGTTCCACTTATTCCTAATAATAATACTAGGAGAAAATAGTATGTTCATCATTGATGAATGAGCGTGGAATTATGAATAAATAACAATGAAATGGTTTGGGCTTATTCAGTCTATGGGTCATTTTCTGTAATCCATTTGCACCCAGTCAACTTGCTTCTACAACAGTCTGTCTAGGCCCGAGATGAATCAAGTAACAGTAGTTCAACAAGGTATTTCGGTCATGAGTGATTAGCAATGATAGATGATATAGTGTTGGTGACAATATGTGCAAACTTGTATTTTGCTTTCTGGTCTAGCTTGAAGTATGCTAACTTCCAAACCATACCCTGTACTAGAGATTCCACACGTATGGAGCATATACACCGTAGCAATAAAATTACACCCTCGTACAACAACCCTCAACTCCTATACTACTCTCCCACCACTCCCCGCCACCCATACCTTATGCAATCGGCCACACCCTCATCTTCCCGCTTGACCTGGTACTTCTCCGTGTATTTTATCCCTGGTATTTTGACCAAATAGACCTAACATTGGAAAGCCGTTCTCGACATCCATGAATTATTATAGAAAAATACTCAATGGGGGAATGATGTCACAAAATTTAGTCAGTAATAGGGATGAGAAAAAATTTGAACCACACTCGATCCATAATCACTGATATTATGCCATTCATTTTGGATTGCTATGGATTACTCCGCAACCAAAACTCATGGCATATCGTCAGTTGCTATGGATCTGTATTGTCCTGTTTGTCTATTTCGTATGCTGCATCATCATCCATCCTTACTGTCTCCATCCCATACCAAGTATTCTTATTATTCTTAATCTTAGATTATTGGAAAATCATGTAGCTCATACCGACTGTGAACGCACATGGAGCAAAATGTAAGATCGCCAATCTTGGCGAATTTTGTTCGTAAATAAAAAAAAAATATAAAAAAATCTGAATGCAGTTCCTTATTATTACCACCCATACCCTGGGCCGAATTGTCCAATCCGTACCCTGTACCGAGTTGTCCTATACGCCTTCCCCTAACATCCTCCCTCCGCCGCCAACACGCACACGCGTGCCCAGGTAGGTGAGGCGCGGGGGTCGTATGGTGGGTGCACGCTGGTATTGATCAGCCTGCCCTACCTGGCCGCCCGCAGCCTACCGCTAGATCCTCGTCTCTATTATGCCGAGTATTTATGGACTACCATGTGCTGGTGAGCTGCAGGCTCTAGTGGTTTATTCATCAGGTGACTTGTATGGGTCAGGCAGGTGCCGGGACACACAGCCTTGTATGAGGTTCTCAGCCGTTACCTGTGACCGACATGTTTTTAATGTTGATGAAGTTTTTCATGGATGTCATGTTATTAAGAGAAAACATGGTTACTGAGCCCGAAGGGATAGCTGTTAGAGGTCTTTCGATGCCATAAATATGTCCCGAAGCCGTAGGCGGAGGAATGTATTTATGGCATCAAAAGGTCGAGAATGGCATCCATACGGGCTCAGTTACCACGTTTTCTTATTATTACATACCTAATATTTAAATTATTTCATATACTTATTTTATGTAGCTATTGACCTGATACATTCACTTTGGCACAGTGCACCCGAATATTCACTACGGGCGCAGTGCGACCGAACATTATTTATACTGTACCTCGAGTAGCGGGTAGTATTTCATGGACGTTCGGCCATAGGTATGTAATAATAACATGTTTCAATCAGCTTTATTATCCATCGTATACAAAGACCCCACTATAAATGTATGGGGACTTAGTAAACCACGACCCATTATATAAAACCTGTCAGATACCATAACTGTGGTATACGGATTCATATCTGTGGTATACGGCCTCAAACCAAGGTACATGTGTATAGGGGGTGGTGGGAAGTCCCTTTGTGCTATAGAGCAAAGAAAAAGTCCCAATTGTTATATCCTTGAAAATGGCAATCCCTGGGATTAATTTACTCGAGAAGATGGATAATAAATGCAACAAACGATGGTTATGTGAACAGAAGTTTCTGTATACCACATGAGGTTGACGTCGAAATAAACTCATTTTTTGTTGTCTATGTAAACACATCCCTACTTACTAAATAATGCCGGCAGACTTTCGGTAATGCGTCCTCTCAGCTGCTGGTCTTCCTTGGGTGCCTCCATATCATAATGTTGTGACAATGTCTCTATGATAATACAAGTACATGTGTATATGAATGTACATGTAGTTCAGTCACACTCACTCTGTCTCCTTACCATTATAAACGTGTCACGTGGTACGGAGTGCATGAACTATTAGTTCGTGCACAGTGTGCATGAATGAAATCCGAAAAGTGACATTTAAGTGTGAGACATTCGTGGACAGGTATTTGATAAAGTACTGCATCTGGTAACAGATATATCAGTATGAATCAATATGTTTCACCTAGTTACAATATCGTAATATTCGTGATGCATCGTGTGTTGCAGTCTCTGTACAGTGATAGGCCACTGAAAGGACAAATTTATCGCCTTTTCTGCATTATTTTAACATGGTTATCAACATAGTCTCCCTTATCGAATAGATGTTAACCATGGGGAAGCCATATACGAATTCGTGGTATTTAATCATCATTTCTGTTGTTTTTGTGACATAAATATTGATGCTGAAGATGTTTACTTATATCATGCATTAACATTATGGCTTGGCCATTAAAACCAGCCTTTTAAATAGGCTGAGGCGTTCCGCCACTTTGCTGGGTTTAAATTCAAAAGAAGTGAACTGATGTAACTCGTGTATACTACTTATTGACTCAATAAAAAAATTAATCCCCGAAAAAGTGACCCGTAAATGCCATGCATTTTTTTCTTGGTTTGTTTTTTTGAATTTCTTTTTTGAAGATGATTGATATTCGAGATGCAGTCCTATCCTCCTTGAATCGTACTTTTTTTCAAAATGATTGATGAGGATAGGAAGTATGGACTGTTGTCCATAAATAAAATCCCTGTAAAAATCGTGTGTGTAAAAGGCATAGGTAGAAGTCACCTTTTCTTGAAGATTAAACACGGTCTAACGTCTCCAGTAGTCAAACAAAACCTGTCAGTACTAAGTAAAAAACCCACAACACTTCCTGTATAAATACAAGTCCCGCACAAAATGATGTATGGGACGAAAGCAAGGCAGTATTTAGACTGTTTCAGCCCCGTCTAATTGCAGCCTAGACCACTTTAGGTCTGCGTATCGCTAAAAGCATCTAAATCGAGATAATGACATTTCTACATATATCTCCCCGCGAACCTTTATTCGTGACCTGCCTCTTTAAAGCTGGTAGTTAATCCCTCGTTCCGCCAGGTAGCGCAGTATGTTCACTCACTGCCGCTGGTACCCATCACGCTGTGTACGCGCTGCAGGTACACGCCAGGAACCGGAGCACTGTCTGGACTTCCGGTTTATCGAACGCTGTCGCTCGGCGTCTGACATATAGGTCAAATCAAGCGGAACGCAGCAACAGCAAAGCGTACACGGCCAGACGGTTCAAAACACCACCCTACAGATACAGCCAGTATTGACCGCGCTATATTTAACTCTAGGCCTCACGAGGTGGAGGTTTAAGTGTGAAGTGTGAAGTGCATCAAGGTGAATAAAGTCAGAGTCTGACCGGTGGCAGGGAGCAGCTCTTTTAAGTAGGCACAAGTATGGCAAGCCATCTCTTAAATTCAATTACGGTATCTATAAATCAATTCAATACGTTTTCACTCCACTCTAAAATAAACATTAAATCCTAAAAGACTGGTAAAAATCGTCCTACACTAATTGTATGGTAATATGGCTTCCCATAAAAAATACCACTTAAGGCCCGTTTCCATTGGCCGACGAAAACGGTGTAGATCTTTGGAGTTTTTCTAATAGCCTATTTACATTGGCAATCACCAGTATACAGTCAGGAACCTCCGACGGACCTTTAGCACTGCTGACGCAAAATGTAAATTATATATATTATCAGGAGAACACAAAAAAAAGCTACACCGTTTTTGTCGGCCAATGGAAAGAGGCCTTATGTGTATCCTCTTGAATATTCATGGTATTTCCACTATTTAGAGATATGAGTTGATATTAAAATACAAATATATAGCTTATAACTATAAATACCATTGACGATATCGTAAATAGACACTTGCGCCACGCATCCCTCTGGCGGCATATGTTGGTAGATCTCGGGGGTCAGTTTCCGGCGAGTTAAGTCTATAATTAATCTGGAGTAAACATGGTCATTATGAGCGTCTGTGGCTCGCGCATGCGTGTACAGGCAGTCACGTGATTTCCGGGCCACCTGGCGGCAGATGTTGGAGTAATTGGTACCCTGCGTCGCATGACCGATAGATTAACAACAATTCCAGAGTAAAACTAGAATTACATTATGTTGAGTTCGTGATTTTATGACTTTTTACTGAAGGCTTGTGTGATGTGACTGTGAGTAGTCTGTGGAAACCTGGAATAGACATTTCTGAATATAGAAATGTTAGCCCATTAGTCAATGTAAAAGGGTGAGATAAATTCAGAAACCCATTCGAGTTTATGGTCAGATCTTGATCCTATCTCGTTTGAATTGCTACGTAATTCAGGCTTTGCCTGTGAATTACTACGCGATTCCAACTCGATATGGGATACGAGTTTTGACCGTAAACTTTCATAGGTTCCCTCTTTAATACTACAACCGAATAGAGTAGAATTAAAGTTCTACCCTACTTGCTACTACAGTGTACTCAGAGTGTAACTCCGAAGTGGAGGCCTCATACAACCTGGTACTACATCAAATAGAGAGCGCACTAATCCTACCCACTAAGCCGATTTAAGTTGCACATCCAACCAAACAGATTATGGACTCATGCAGAGCTCCTGTGTCGGCTAATTAATCCCAGCACTCAGAGACAGTAATTAACCAAATTAATAAACAATAATTTAATCAGATGGCCGATGTGTGGCCTTAGGGGGCACGCCAACCCACCTGGGGCATTCCTGTTTTCTTCGAACGAAATGCATGTAGGCCTACACTAGGCGAGGTTTTGTTTGTTTGTTTGGGTAGTTTAACGTCCAATATGTTTGGGTTTGACCGAATCTATGAGAAGAATCTAGGTAGAAATATTTCCCCTACACATTCACCGATGTGAGAGTTCTTTTAGTTCCCACACCACATAGACATGGTATGAGAAAGATTGGCCTTTGATATAGCAGTAAATTTACCACTGCTGGGGGTGAAGGAGTAAAGTGGCTGCAATAGGACTCAAACCCACAAAGTCCCACAACCTTGAGATTAGGAGTCCAGTGCTCTTAACCACTGAGGTAACTCCCTACTCCGGTCGCTTTAGTTATCCTGGGTGGAGCATATCTGCAGCCTTTTTGTCTTTTATTTGACAATTTTGATTTGCAATGCTGGATAATAAACACAATTTTAACCCTTTTCTGATACTACTTTGCATATCCTCTTCGTAGTTGACTACGTAATTTCCGAGCGTGAGCAGAGGATACATATAATGTAGTACCAGAAACAGGTTAGTATTAGTTTTATAGACATGGGCGGTAGGAAGGTGTACGCCTCCCGCCGCGGTGATACACAGACTGGACTTCAAGAGGAGTAGGGAGGAACCTCATGAAGATCTTGAATCACTGAAAATATGTCATAAGTTTAGGTTGCGGAGTAATCTCACGAGGCAAAGCTGGGGTGAGATGATATAGGCGTAGGCCAATGAGAGTGCCGGACGGGGAGAAGCTGTGGGGTACACACCAGATGGAGGGGTATGAAGCATGCAGCAATAGCCAGATGGCAAGCCCCGTGATTCCAATGAGCGTGATTTGTGTCCATGACGGAATCTGACATGGGCAGCTGTTTAGAGTGACTTGTCTCCATTACGTGTTAACTTCAAAGGCGGGATATTAATCATCGACTCGACAAGCACACATCATGTCAAATCCTTATTTCTCTAATGATAAATCAAAATGTGGTAGTCATTACTGATGTACCACCGTGAGTTCATGTATTAACACATGTCAGTTAGGAAAATGATTAATCTATTATTTTCATAATTCTGGTATTTAGTCTTCAAACTTCCTACTTTTGCTAAAAGTACTTCCTTTACTTTTACTTTACTTTACTTCCTTTACTCTACGTCCTTCCTTTACGTTCTTCGGCCCAGCGTCCACCTACTATACGATATGGCTCCGATATGGTCTACGATGCACCATACAATGCGTGGTGGATTTGTATGTCTAGACATATGTCTGCGAGTTTGCACCTTCCCGATATGTCTCCGATATTTGCTTTTTGTATCGGCGCCATATCGGTAGGTCTAAATTTCTATCGTAGTAGGTGGACGCCAGGCCTTCCTTTACTTTACTTCCTACTTTTGTTAAAAATCAAATGACATATATCAATCTATTTTTCGTCTAATTGACCTAAAATCTAATTAAAAGATGCTACAAATGCATCATTTCGAGCGACCTCTGAATAACACCTGCCAATACTGACAGTCTCCTCTGCTGGAGAGTGACACTCCGCTGGCCCAGTCCGGCAGGTGACCTCTCCACTCTCCAGGCCGAGCCGAGGAGTTCCTGGTGACACGTAAACGCCCTTCACAAGAGTCCCACTTACAGGTCAAGTACCGCAAGCTTTAATGAAAACTGACAAAATTAGAAACCCCCCTCCTGCAGATTGACCCTGCAGCCGGGGCTCATCCACTTCTAACCTGTAACCGCCCAAACACCTCCAGACCCCGTCCCCTGCCAGCCGCCGCCCCCTGCTGCTCGCCTTGGTTACAGTTGTCAAGGTGACGTCACTCGCGCCATTGTGGGTGCTCTCTGGCTCTGTCGTGTCGAGGGGAGTGTTGACAGTGTGTGTCAGGACCCTGCCCTCTCTCCTCCCCCATCGTGGTCCTCCCCTTAACGTCTTGAGATCAGCAATTAGACGAAGACGAGGGTTAAGTGGCTTTTTTAAGCGGGCTCCCACGTTTGGGTGATGAAAGGGGCAACTGTAGAGCAGATTTAATGGGAGGTTCCCACACGGACATTCCCTTGAGCGATAATAGGGTGAGAAGCCATAGATTAGCCCATACATGTCCATGCGGGCTTCAGGTATGGCTTCAAATTAGGTGGCCGGATGGACAGGTGCCAGACTCCAGGCCGCTCCCTGGTGTGCGACTGTGTGGGGCATGGACCGGTTACTCCAGGTGTGTTTTTACCTGTCTGCCCGGTTAATGTACCTGCGACAAGGTGCCTACCTATATGTTCTATGAGGCCTCATGTGTGAATACAAGCTGAGGGGTGATATATCAATGCTGAGGATAACTAAAGGCTGGCCAAGGTGCCGTTATAACCATGACCGATGGGGCCTGTTTTATAATCTAGGATCGTACATAAATTGAAGGCCTTATTCTGTACCTCGTACAAGAGTCATCGTTTAATAACATTTAAGTTCGTTCACTAAGGCACTCTTAGCCGCCCATAAGGTTGTCTATAAGTGTTAAATAAAGTTGACCCACATCGTCCCTGGGTCTCTTGGCGGACAGACATGGGTGTTGATAGACGAGTCTAGATTATTCAACGGGGCCACTGTATCACATGCATGTATATACTTATACATGCAAGTATATATCTGCCCTGACTATTCACCATCAGCAAACCTGGCGATATGCCGCCACATTCGAAATCCAAGTGATTGGTTCCCCAAGACCATGGGATAGAAATAAAAATCTTCATGTGCCTCACCATAAGGATAAAAATTGACAATTGCCTCACCATCAGAATAGATATAAGAAATCCTCATGTTCCTCACCAATTGACTGTGTCCATCATTCCATGTCCTGTATAAATAGTTGATAAAGTTTCTACTCACCGCGGGTACTTTGGGAAGAAATAATTCAGAGTGACTCACCTGAAAGAAACAAACAAATGCAATCAGTACATAGATTATTGAATTATTCACAATCTGAATAATTTATAACCACAGAGAATCAGGGGAGAGTGGGGCCTTGTCTATAAACAAATGCTGAGTAAAAGCAACCTTCTTGTATGAAAATAGAGCAATATGTGTTTTTATAGGATACCCCTTGTAGATTATCGTGTGTTTTACGAAACCCAGTGCGGGTTTCCGCTTGAAACCAGCTAAAATATTAGCTGACAGA
Organism: Alentia gelatinosa; assembly: GCA_950022655.1. NCBI lineage: Eukaryota > Metazoa > Annelida > Polychaeta > Phyllodocida > Polynoidae > Alentia > Alentia gelatinosa. Next base: position 52,901,170 of record OX465586.1, read on the forward strand.
CAATCTTCTTTATTGTCAAATGAAGGATGTAGTTCATCAAACCATACGATTTTTTTAAAGATTTTATTTATACTGGAGACAAGGATAAAGACTATACAGCCTATCTTCCATCCTACTCCAGTTTATACGGATTTTAGCGTCTTTGCCCAGCTAATGGGCTTATATGTATTCAGGAAATGTATGATTGACAAAATAAAGAAATGTTGAAAAAAAAACTTTTTGTTCCTTCTATTAGTGATATCCCTGAATAATAACCTAATAAACAGTTGCATGTTTTTGTCTTTTTTACAGTCGTATATACGAATATATGGTAGGTTGGATAACGTGGTTATTTTAGTCAATCTACGCAATCAATTTCCACATGCATTCTTCCGCGCAGTAAAAAACACAATTGATCAAATCATATGAAAATGAGATAAGATCTTAGAAAATACGATGGCGTTTAACAAAAATACACTTTTAGTTGTTGTGCTCGAGTTGTGTGGATCGCAGGCCGCTGATCATATCCACTGTGTGTTATGTCTGATCTCATAAAGATTTAAAAATGAAAGAAATATTTATTGACACAGCATGTATCATCATATGCATAAGATTCCCAGCCCCACTACACAACATGTAGGCGCACGACCTATTTGGGTACGACACGCATTTGGATTGTTATCTTGTGAATTATAAGTTTCTGATGACATTAAATTCTTTCTTATCTGCCTGCCATCGGAGCTGCCACGTTAATTGGCCCCTCACAGAGCAGGTGGTCGGCGTGGCATTTCAAGAACAGCCGGGAGCCAATCAGAAACCTCGGAAATTAAACCCTAGTCTGATCTGGTCGTCACATCAGCAACATTCTTGTGTGTGGACAAAACAGCAAGATGTTACTGTAGATTTTTGTTTAATGAAAACATGTAAGTGTTTGGCCATGTGGATATCTTAGGGGCCATTCATAGAGTATGTACGCAAAATCTGTCAAAATGTTGACCCCAACCCCCACCTCAACTCTCAATCTTGTACGTATTTCACCAAAGAAGCCCTGTGTATACGCTAAATGTCCAAAATGTTTGACCCCCCCCCCCCCCCCACCCATGTACGGACTTTATGGATGGCCGTTCTTAGGATATGTCTTTTAAGAATCCTAAGAGCCCTTTCATAACTAGTAAAACATCATTAGTAGATGCCGTGTTGCGGGGAATATGGGTTGTAGAACCCAAACATACTCATTAATAAATAATGATGTATAGCCTCTGACATATTATAATGAGTCCTGCTACTTGGGTATCTGACAGTCGTGCATTGTGACGTCGTTGACATATATTCCCCCACGTCTATGTACCCTGATCTCGGTTAGACTTTATCTTCCCACATCCGTCACCCGTCACCCTCAGCATGGGGTGCTCTATACCGCTGTTATCGTAGCAGCTTACATTACTAACAGAGATGAAAACAATACGCCACTGATACCCGCCGCGCGGCTTGTACTCCACCCTAATGGACGTTTCCAGCCTTCCCACAATGCACCGGTGACGTAATGACCATTTCGGGCATGCGCATTTGGGATTTGTTTGTGTGGCGCCCCCTAGTGAACACTGACTCCAAACGAGTTTTCTTTACCTGACTTGCTCAAGTCTTTGATTATGAACATTCAGTATATATGATTAAACACAATCAGAATTAAGTTCATTATAGTATGTATCCTTCCATGACTGGCCCATATTCAATCTGTATCCCTGCAACAAGTATTTTCGTTAATCCCAGCGAGGAGGGGTTAGGTAGGTGGAGAGAGGTAGCCATTGGATGCACGGACTGGAGCCACTCTACCTGACGCTGTGCCCGGAGGACCTCCCCCTTTTCCGGGCTTGGGCCGCGGCGTGGGGTATTGTGACGTCACGTGGTGTCGTGTCACCTGACGGAAGCATCTCGAGTACGTCTTGTGTGTTCAGTGAAGCGGAACCATTGTCCACGGGCCGCCGTCACTAAGTCAGTCACACACCGACACAGAAACCCAGGGAATGACCATTGATCTATTTGAGAAGATCAATCTCTATATCCACAATACTAATTGCCTGAACTCCTGAACAGGCATTAAGGATAGAGACCGCATGGGTGAAGTAAAGGTTGTAGTGTATATGGTCCGAGGCAGGACTGCATGATTAAGCTGCGAACAAGTGTCCTGTGTGGCATAAATGAGTGACTTTTTATTCCAAAGATTAAATATTTCATCAGTTCAGTAGACGATATACTCTGGACACTATGCTGTAGAAAATATACTGTAGATGATATACTGCAGACAATATACTGCTCAAGGGTGGTCCAGTGAGACTGGACACTACAATACACTATGATCCACTATGATATAGTTCGACTGAAAATATTCTTCAAATATATTGAAAATATCCTTTGATTATATTACTGTTATCTCATCACATAAGAGTTCATAAATAGAACACTCTATACTCTAATTGACATGGTACTGAAGTACTTCCGACGTCTTTTGAACACAGGGCGAGGTTTATAGACCATGTCAGAGCAACCGATGAAACCTTAAATTCCACAAATTCTATCAGGAAGTCTTTGTTGGCGCAAAACAAACGTCGCTTAGGGTTTGGGGTATGACTGAGAATTGTTTACCAGGTGATGCTTACTCGACCACGTGTGAAAATGTGCGACAGGGAAAGGTAGGGTTACTGGATGTGTTTGAGTCATGGACACACAGGGCACACACACCGTTGGGTGGTATGTGGGATGGGCATGCATGTCAGCCGTTTATCGTTTACTATGTGGTGCACACACAATATTACCATGATTGCCATCTGTGTAGTCGTATTCGCCGCGTGGTTGGCGCGTAGTAATATCCGAGCGAATGCTAGGATATTGCTCAGTGTCAAGTACAAGAAAAATACGACCATGTAGATCAAAGTCATGGTGATTTCTATTCATTATTCATCATTCCAAATGCAAGGGGAAAAAATATAGCCACTGATATTTTCATGGACTACTTTGCAAGCAGGGGACCTTTTTTCTACTGAGTAGAATACGGCGGCTACATTTTACAACACCACATATCTACTGACATAGGTGGCAGGTTCATCGGGTTTGTAATTTGATATAAATGGTGACATAGTTATGATGCAATCCGCAAAGAATCTGGAGCAAATGTTTCGACCGCGGGTCGCTATTCTACGATATGCAAAACATTGAGCAACGACCCTCAGGTACGGAACCATAGTTAGACTGGCCTCAGTCCCTGTGTCCTACCCCTCCACCCCTCCTGAGTGACACAGGGACTGGTCGCATCCGTAATCGGCCGTGTAGACTGGCGCGATTTTGCGCCACACTCCCCAAACAGAGGTCTGGCTACTGGTCAGGATATCTGCTGGGAGATTGATACCCTATCACTTTGATCCCAATAGGGTCACAGTCAGGAGTAGGCGCAATATATTGCTATGACAACACAGGCGGCCAGGGAACTGGAGGAGGGGAGGGGTAGAGGGAGGTATAGGGTTACAGGGGGTGGCTTGGGGTCATAAACAGGAGATTCTGGTCAGAGTGGACAAGTCTTTGATTCATGGGACAGTCAGAGGACAGAGGACACATGCTATAATGAATTGTATTCCGATTTTCTTAAATCATTTAATGAATGTTCATAATCAAAGACTTGAGCAAGTCTAAACCCTAGTCTACTGTGGCTGCAAATAACCGTAACAGGTCTATCCGTTTAATATATTCACCTGAGGTGTAAACTGGATTTATCGTCTTACGGACCCCACTTAATACTTTCCCACGCTTTTAACACGCACCTGTGAAAGTATTTAACAACATAGCGGTAAATACGGCCTGTTGGTACTCCACCTGCATCACGCGGCCAGGCGTACGGTCAGGCCATTATAATGTATTCATACGCGATTATCCGCGCACGTACACACTGGTGGGCACTACATTTTCCTCACATACTCCCCGCTTCCTGTACAGGGGACCCTGGGTAAACACACGCAACAAGTGGCCTGCAGGGGGCGCCACTTGAAGCCGGCCGGGCGCTGGTGTGCGGTGTGTGTTAGGGTAGCTATGCCTGCTGTTTGGGCCTCACCTGGATGTGTGTTGACAAGCTCTGTGGACCAGCAGTGTAAATGGGCATTAGCGTCCTGTTGGTGAATGCTCAGTACATACTACTGTTACTATACACCTGTGTGAGAGGCCAAACATACACGGCCCGCCCGACCATAATCACAGTAGTGCACACCGACAAATAGGGTTCAAAAAGTGCTATATGCCCTGTGAGATCGCGATAGAGAACCTTAATCTACTTTACATAAAGCACCAGGGCCCCGTTTTATAATCTAGGCTCGTCCCTTTTCTGTATGCCATAGAGACCCAGGGACGATGTGGGTCAACTTTATGCAACGCTTAAGGCATCCATTTACCTTCAGCAAGAAGAGTTGAATCTCTTAAATACATCTACAGTGATAGTGCGGATTTATTTTCATTTGACAATCTGGTTTTGAAAAATATAGGTTTTTATAGGTTTAAAAAGATAAAGACTCAAGAATCGAAATTTGTTTTTCTCGGTTTTATAGGTTTTAAAGGTTTCAGTCGCCGTTCTCTAGCTCGTTTGAACGTCAAACTCGTGGAGAATGACGAATTTGACCAAAACCTCTTGATTTCTTTTCTAGTACCCCTCAACCTACCCAACGCCTCCTCGCTGCGATAGATTCCAGTAAAGTGAGGGTCTATCCTAATTTTGTTGAATCATTTAATGAATGTTCATAATGAAACTCTTGAACAAGTCTATTTCATATCCTACTTTCTCTGTTTTAACCCCACATGAGTGAACACATCGTCTCTATTAAATTGTTGGTTAACCACACCTAGGTTCCAAGTAAAAAAAAAATTCCTACCACGGAGAACTAACGTGATCCATTGGAACGAAAAGATTCTAACATATAGGTTCCAAGTAAAACCCTCTCAGTATCATCTGTTTGAAGTTCGGATAGCAAAACATGTTCACAACAACGAACATACATAGCAAATTACATGTATGGCTTACCCCCTCCCATTGCTGTAAAGCCTCCTAAATTACTTGTTTCTGATAATTCCGCCCTGTGACAGTATCCTTTACCTATTTATGTCACTCTGACAGACCACTGAGTGATGGTAAACGTCAATTCTCATGGCTTCAGTGTAACACCCTCTTTTCAGCACCCTGGACCATGAGCCGTGGCTGTACAGAACCCGTCAAACACGCCGTGATTGTGTTCACCTTTACCCCGCACACCACCTCCGTAAACCGCGTAGATTCCCCATGTCCGGATCTGTATTCATTGTCGTCTGCCGCCCAGCCACGTATCCTCTGCCGGATTTGCGCGGGAAATCCGATAAAAATGTCGGACCGCACAAAAGAGTTCGGGGGAGGCGGGATGGCGCGAGGTAAATCAGCGGTGGCAAATATCTGTTTTTATCGGCGCTTAAACACGTGACAGATCGAGTTCGCACGAGAAGGCCGAGAGGTGTCGCTGCGCTATGCCCCGCCCCGCTCCCCCCCCCCCCCCCCTACACACACCTCCATCCTATGTATACTTTGTACAGAGTCAAGTTGACTAACAAGCAAACCTCTTATTACCAATGACTATATGGTTAGTGCGCTCAAGTAGTGCTACTTGTGAGAACGTACAATACTATTTACATTAACATGGACTGAGAACTGTCATGCATTATGGCAACTTTATATCCCCTACAACATATATATGCAGGATGACTTGATGAGGAAAAATTCTGCTAGACTAAATTATCTCGCTTTATGATATTTTTCATTTATCATTTATCTATTACCAAGAAACAGTTCCAACAGTTCCGTGGTCGCAACGCAGTGGGAAACGAGTTCTATCCAGCTAAGCCTCGTGAACAAACAACAGTTCCAACAGTGTTAGATCTTCCACTGCAGGGATTTACAAGTTCTATAACACTGAACATTGCTTCCATTTACACTTAGCCGTTTACAATGAAAAAAACCCAATAAATAGTAATAACTAACAATATAAATGTAAATATGATATGATAATGTAGATAGGATATGATAGAGGGATGACTATGTGAGTTAAATCCAATCGTAGGTACAGTACCTCATTTTAACCTCTCTTGAAACATAGTCTTCACTTTTTTTAACAGTTGAGTCTAATTTGCTCCACAGTAGAGCACAGTAGTGCAGTGTAAAGTGATCCCGCACTAGAGAAGGCCACTTCAGTAGTTCATGTACCTCACAGGGATCAAAATCTCATGAGATTCTGTTCCTTTTTAGGGGTAAAGGTCGCCAACAATTACAGAGAAAAAAACAAGTCTCAGGGAAATGGAACCCTACAATTCAAACGAAGAAATTGTATTTTAAAAAATAAAAAATTGTATTTCAGTACAGAATCCCAGCAGGATTTGTCTCAGACAAACACCCTGTGAGGTACATGAATCCCATCGTGTTAATTCCAGTATAACTATACATTGTCGGGTAGCCGAAGCTAACACCTCTATACTCTGTTAGAGGTTAAGTACCTTTGGAATTCAGTGCCAAGATCAGAGACGTGTGAATATGAGTCCCTATATGCCGTTTTCCACTGGAACAGACTCTATGGCCTGAGGCCTACAAACAAGGAGTGGTGTCGACTGGAGGGTGGGTTCTTAGCGCGTAGCACACGGCGCGCGAACACTATAAGTGATTCCCATCTTGTCGACTCACAAGTGCCGGGTCGTGGCGGTAAATATTTACTTACAAAGTGTCCCCGCCTTGCCTCGTTGTAGGAGGTAAATCTGGGTCCGTCCCCGCGGGAGGAGGCCCCGTGCAGAGACACCTATCGGCATCAGACAGATACAGACCGCAGTGTCGTCTGCTCCAGTGTTTGTAAACGCCTGGAGCAGACGATAAACGCCACCCCTTTAACAGCACCCCTCTCAACCAGAGGAGTACAGGAGGAAAGATAGACTGCCCTCATTCAGTCCCTGTCTCCTGCTTCGACCCCTCCACCTACTCCACCCTTCCTCGCCGGGATACATGTTATTCCTGGGTCTGTCAGGCGTTAGGGAAAGTCCAAATGTTGCAAAGTAGTTTTATTTCTTGAAAATCCCTTCAACAACAGGAGTACAGGAGGAAAGTACCTCAGAGCAACTCTACACTCCTTGCAGCTCAGAGTTCCTATTTTCCAATAAAAAAACTTGTTTTCATTTTCAGTACATAGCAGTGTTTTATCTTGTTTATAAAATAAGAGAAGAAATCGAGCCTCATTCACACCAGTAAATAGTGGCTCAAACCTCCACAGACACCCCAGCAGAATTCCAAGGACAATAACGATGTATTTTCCATGTTTCTAAGTCTCTCTGGGGCAGCCAATTCCACATAACAAATACTTCCTCTTTTTTTCATTACCTCGACCGGTACCTTGATGTATAAGCGTAGATGAATGGCTGGACACTAATAAAAGAAATACTATACTCATTTTTCATAAATTTTCCGTATATACTTTAGAGATGGAAACTTACACGAATTATATGCGATGAATCTCGTTGTGTTATCGTTTTATTCCAGCGCAGTCTGTAATACATGTACAACAAGGTTTATTATAAGCTGCTCTGGTAGCTGGAATTAGATCTGTGTTGCATGCAATCAGTTGTTAGTAGCCAGAAAGACATTGACAGTCACCGTGCCATGCCATCGAAATTTGGCTAATGTCTTCAACTCGAGCAATATGCTGCATGTCGCCTGTGCGCATGTCAACAGGGTCTTCGTCGTCCTTACTTCCGGTTTAATTAGGCAGCCTTCAAGCCTAAAGCCTATTTACGAGGTTTCACAGCAAGGCCTATTGTCGGATGCAATTTATGTTTTTTGGTCCTATTGGATTTTCCCGACCATCCAAACCACTTTCCTCTCCCTAAACCAATCCTTGCTGGTGCACCTTCCTCTCCCCTTGAGACACTCCCCTTGCCCTGATCGCCTCCCGAGTACTCCACGATAGACCCTTGTAGAACAGACGGCTTGTGTCGTACAGACAAAGGGTTTTTTTTCAATTTTTTTATATTTTTTTTAGGATTTTGATGACAATACTGGAGTTGGGGGTGATTGAGCACTATCTTCCACCGTTTCCAGTCGCGAGAGTCCATAGCAGCGCCCTTGCTAAGATTATGGGCATACATGGTGGCATTTGCCATCTAAATCCAGGTACATGGTATTGAGAACATGATATTATAGAGGAAACCCATGAAAGTTTAGGTTCAGAGCTTGTATCCCATCGAGTTTGAATCGCGTAGTAATTCACAAGGCGAAGCCGCGTGAATTATTTAGCGATTCAAATGGGATGGGATCGAGCTCTTACCCTAAACTTGAATGGGTTTCTGAATTTATCTCACCTTTTACATTGACTATTGGGCTAACATTTGTCACATAATCCCCCATGGATATTTTTCCTAAATATCTCATGGGCGTTAGATACGTGTTCCCAATGTTAAGTCTATGGAGAAAAATATCCGGGGTGAGATAATTGGTGATAACTCATGCATAAAACATGGGTACCATCAACGGTTTGTCGTTATCAGCCTACATGAACAGAACACAAGTAGATGAACAGTTACAGTGTCAGTCATAACCAAGTCCTCAATGACATACTGCTGTGTGGCATGAGGCAAGCAGAAAGCGACCTATTCTGAATTAGCCTGGAAGCCTGGTCTATGTGTTCACTACATATAAGGCCAGGTAACGCCCGCCACTTTTTGGTGCATCATGGGTAACGCCCGCCATTTTTCTGGTGCATTATGGGATTGCACCCCTTTGGCAGACCTAGATTGTAGTAGGTCCCGTTGTCGCCAGTGCCAGGGCTACACTGCTTCCCCCTGTATCCGCTATCCGGTGGCAATATGTAAGTACATTTTATAACCACATACACAGGCGGAAACCAGCTAAGAGAGCTTGTGTGATGATAGTTCAAGGTCGTTCACTAGCTATGCGTTACCTGTCCCATATTTCAATGGCGCAGGGAATCAGACTAATTCTTAATCACAGAACTTAAACAGGAATATTGGCACTCACTCACTCACTGCGTATAAACGTCAGTCACAACCCCGACCCACGGTGGTTTCCAAAATGGCGGAGAATAATGTCATCTGAAATGGGTCTATTACAGAGCCTTTTACCCTGGTGATCCCCAACCACCTCCCCTTACCCAGTCATCCCAGCAACACCGGCCATATCCGCCCAACACCCTTTCATTGCGATCCCAATCGCTTCCAGGGGTCTGGTCTGGCCTGGTATGAGGCAATTGCAGCCTGCGGGACCAGAGAGGACAATGGGTACTCTGTTTGAATCTCAACGGTGTCTGGACAGAAAAGGTCCGTACAAACCTCTCTTATCTGACCACACCTTGCATAATAACTACCGCCCCGCTGGCTATGCTGAGACAGCCCGAGACTAGTGTATGGCGACTCGGGGGGTAACTGGTGATTTCAGCCCGTAGGGTGGATCTGCCAGGCGCGGCAGGTGAATGCCTGCACACAGCCAGACCTGTAGACTTGCTCAAGTCATTGATTATGAACATTCCTTAAATACTTACACCAAATCAGGATGAATTGCATTATGATATGTACCTTTTTCCTGACCGGCCCATTAATCAAGTAGCATGGACGAAGAGGGTTGGAGTAGGAGGAGGGGTAGGCATAACACGGATACAGGGACTCAAGCCAGTCTACCAGACTTGCTTATGTCTTTGATTATGAACATTCATTGAATGACTTGACAAAATCAGTACAACATTTATGTGTATTTGGTTTTCTAAATACTCCATGGGTATTGAGTACTATATCAATATCAATATTAAGTCTATGGCGAACACATACCAGTAAGGGGTTTTATAGTAGTGACGATCGTTGATCGTGACCGTTTCCGTTGCATAATCGAATTATCATACATGCGTATATACAATATAGACATATCCAAATAGGTCTTAGACCATCAGTGATCATTCCAACCCAACAGGACAATACAGCACATGCAGTGGTGAAATAAAGGGACTGAAGCCAGTCTAGCCCACTGCAGGGCAGTGATTGCCCATCACAAGGCGGAGATCTACCTGCCTGGCCTACATTGTGGTAAACGGAAATCTCATTGCCCGACAACCACAGGTGTTACACAGCTCTAATCGCACACGTTCCACACGGGTGATTACGTTCAGTGATTGTAGCACGCTCCGCTGCACCTCGCAGGCCTGCTGCAGTCAGATTTCACAGTCAGGAGAGCGAGCTGTGACGGTGGAGTTTTTACAGGGAAGGCTCCTCTGACCAAACTAGAGAGCGCCAGGGGCCCGTTTAATAAACTTTACTGTACCTTGAACAAGGGTTAAATGTTTGATAATATTTTAGTCTGTTTTTTAAGACAGTATTAGCCGTCCATAAGGTCGTCCTTAAGTGTTGAATAAAGTTGACCCACACAATGGTCTTCATGTTAGAACCAAGATTATTAAACGGGCCCCAGCCTCTTTCCGCTGTTGAAAATCAGAAGTTGGTGCACCTCGAATGAATTCAGGGGAAGTCGGTAAGAAATCGTGACATACAGAGAAGTGTGGAATACATATAGCCGTATAGTCTGTTGGTCATTTTCATTAAGACCACATAAAAAAATTCTTGTGAGAAGCAACTGCCTCAAGGACTTGTATAGAACTAGCTCGATAATCGTATGAATACACACTACTTCACGAGTTTGGTTGCGCCGTAATCGTCAACGAGGCGAAGCCCAGTGACGATAACAGCATATCCAAACAAATGGGATATTGTATATTCAAACGATTCGGTTCTGGAATTATCTCACCCCTTTCAATGACACTAGATAGCATTACAATATCAGAATAATTCAAATTACTTCACAAATCCAGTTAGGAATTTTTAGGCCTAAATCTCCATGTTGATGTCTCGTCTGCTCTCTAAAATCATGGCTGCTAATTGGTCAATTGCATATGACATCATCTCACATTCACTCCACTACAACCATGGCGTAGCGTTGTTGCTTTACTGCGGTGATCGTTGAGTTGTTTTGTTTTTTATGTTATTCATATGGATAAACTTGTACCAGGGGTGAGATAATATGAGTGTCTAACATTAAGTGAGTTAAATATATTCAAAAATACAATAAAGCCAACTTTTGTAAATAGATGTTCAGATGGAGAGGCGCATTTTCTGATTTTACTAAAAATCTATTAACTTTGGATGGGGAGTTCATTCATTTTACCTTGACATGCCATTTAGCTTAAAGTGAAAAGTCGAATGAAATTCCGGTACAAGTCCTTTCATCCCACCGGATGAACATTACGAATCTCTCAAAATCACAACTGAGTCATCACCCAAAAATGCCGCTGCAAGGTCCTATTTAAAGCATCTCTCATGAATAATTCGTCCTGAAAGGGCAACAAAAGACCAGATCTTTAAGTATTGTATGAGTGGCGCCCTCTTTGGGGGTCGGCCAATTGTCGTCTGCTGGTAGAAATGGCGGGAGGTCTCCTATTTTACCGCGCGAAGTGTTGTTAATGCATTCAAACCACTTTGGGTTACGAACGGGGCTTTGTTCCTCGGAAGTATCGTAATGTACAGTCTGTTACATTTCTCACGATAAAAACATATTTTATCACATCCAGATTCTGTAACTCGAATGGCTGATAAAACACAAACCGCTCCACATTTGAACAAAAGGTGAGGTACCAGTTGCCAATCAGTTTTCAAAAGGGTGCCCTCAAAAGTCGAGCGTGACTGGCGATGTTTTTCAAGAGTATGCTGGCAGACGCTGCCGGAAATGTTAAATGTTTGGCATGTAGGAAACCACACATTGGTGTATGTTCTATTTATCATATGTGTTTTAACGATACAGGCACGGAGATTTCTTATCCACCTCATATGAACCTGCCATAAGAAAGACAGTCTCGAGATCGCTAGCGAGGAGAATATGGTTACTCGTGTAGGAGATTACGAGAAAATAGTCCCTACCATGCAAAGTAGTGCGTGATGAGATCGGCGGCTATATTTTATTCCCTTTGATAACTGAAATTTGCAATGATGAATAATAAATACGATATTACCATGATTTTGATCTACGTGGTCGTAGTCTCCGCGCATTCTTTTGGATATCACTACGCGTCAACTACGCAGAGAATACGACCACACAGATCAGAATTATAGAATACATTTCACATTGTTTATCATCCACCTAGTACAAAGTGTCCATAGAAAACACACAGGGAGTGTGTATCAACATACCGGAAGCATAAAGATATGCTGCATACTCTGGGCTGCAAAAGCCGGCGCATACGGAACAATTGTGCATATGAAAAAATAGTGGGGATAGGGTAATGGTGCATATGAAAAAATAGTGCATACCTAAATGAAGTAATATCAGCACGCCATTTGTCAGGAAAAGGTGGATGATAAATACAATATAGACTGGTTTCAGATAAAAGCTGTTTCATGTTCCTCGGAGTTGACTCTGCGCAATATCCTCGCATACGCTCTGATACTACTACGCATCAACTTCTCGGAGCATGCGACCGTTTGTATCTGAAACCAGTCAATATCGTGTATGAAGGCCTGCATCTCAGATGCCAAGTGTTTGAGAATGGGGACCATTATAAGGTCAAAGATCTGACCAACGAACTGCCTCAAGGAAAGATTTCTGTGCAGTGGAACAGAGGCGAGCTAACCACCTGCGTTTGTATAGGCCCCCGGTTATAGACTTGCTCAAGTCTTTTGTTATGAACAGTCATTAAATGATTGAAGAAAATCAGTTAATTATGATATGTATCCTTGCCTGACTGGCCCATGAATCAAAGACTTTATCCCAGCGAGAAGAGGAGAGGTAGCCATAGGAGACAGGGACTGTAGCCACTCTAGGCCCCGGCGACAGGCCATAGAGGTGTGTGTGTGAGGGACGCCTCACGCATGCGCATGTGGTGCATGCTGGGAAAAGAGCAGCTCCGAGCACCTGAAGGGAACTCTCTCCTGCTTTCTGATGACTGTTTGGTTGGGAAAGCATAGAGGCGTCTCGATTTGGTCGCTCTAGTAGACTTGAAAATTAGAATTGATTTATGGATTCCTATTAGACAAGTCTTGGGGGTAGAGTGGTGCGGGAATGCGGACCGACGCGTTAGGCTCTGACAGGAGCGGTTCAGGTGAAATGCTACCAAGTGAGGCCGCATTGATTCACTCCCCCATCTCTCCACGGCACCTAATCTGAAACAAATGAGCCAGCCCAGCAAGAAGAGGACGTGGGAAGTGTTTGGATCATGCAGCATAATTCCCCTGATTCGAATAAGACAAAGCTCATTTTCCTCATGATACACGAGATTTCGTTATCGTACAAACCTCTGTGGCCTACTCCTATACCGCATTCTACATGCATTACAAATTGCTTACGTTTACCATATTGAAATACATGGCCTGCTATTTCAAGCGAAACTCACTTTGCATACTATGTTATATTTGAATACCGAATCCAGCGCGTACACCACATCCTTTATTAGAGTGCAGTAATTTCGTTGCGTTTTATGCAGGTGTGTTTTAAACAGCATACATTTTAGAATTGATTGTTTGAATAGTGGTATCAGCTTTCCCTTTACCATCCTTAATTTCCATCTTTAAGGTAAGTAATGCGGGGTGGAGCTGCTGCTATGCAGGGTTCTTGTTTTAATGAGTGCAAAATACACCTCGATAATAAGGTCGCATAAGTAGGTTAAACTCCTTATACTTAAAGGTCTTAGTGTCGTTGGTCTAATTGAGGCGCCAACTTTCTTCTCAAACAGTGACAATAGTGCAACTTGAGACATTTAAATCGTGCCAAGTGGGCCGAGGAGAAGGGTCATCCATCACGCCGACAGGTGTCGCCTCGGGGGGTCCCCAGAGATGAGCGATAATAGGTGAAGTGGTCGATACTAGGTGACCACGGGCCTTTGCCACTTACACAACGGTAAATACCACCGGTCACACTACCCAGCCCGTCTGCGCATGCCCCGAGGCCTCACTTCCGCCGTGCACGACGCAGGGATATGTTTTCCTCCTCAAGGCCCATTCCCACTTGGCGATTCCTGCCCCTGAGACTACTGCCGGGCATAATCGCAGTCGTACAGCAGGTGGGAGGACATAGTCGGCGACTATGCCATGATATATTTCAAACATGTTTGGAATTGAATTGCAAGAGACTGGTGCCCTTTTAGAGGTAATCCAGTCGCCAACTCAAGCCTGAACAACGGGAGGAGGGGTAGGGCAATAGTCGCCGACGTTTTTGCCATTTTGCATTCCCACTTGGCGACTCCGCAAATTCCTACAAATTTCGGCTGATAGTCGAAGACGGGTGCCCTTTGAATGCCCCAAAATCGCTTAGTGGGAACTGGGCATTAGCCCTGTTCGTCGATAATGGCGGTATGTGACAGATGGGCACGAACCACCAGACCAAGGACCTTCAAGAAGGACACGACGGGGCGGGTGGTCGGGCTCCGGGCACTAGTGGTCAGTGATAAGATCCCGGCAGATAACCCCGTGACCTTCACAGTCCGTGCTACACTGTCCCCCTGGGGATTTGTTTGTCTCCACAGTCGGGGGACTTGTCCGGTTGCCACCAGTTGGACACAGGGAGTGGCCCTTCGTGGCCCGAAGCCGCCCTATACCGTATACGGCAGCATCACCTGCCAAGACCTTGGCCCTGTCCGTTGGTGTTTATTTAGGTGTCTTATTCCGCATTTGCTGCTTTAGTAACTGGAATATTCCCATTCTCCCATCTTTGGTGAAGGTTGGCTTTACAGATGCTAGGGTAAAGGCTCGGTGTAACTTTCATGTCCAACTGTTCTCGGTTAATAAAATTGGATAGATTATATCACAAAACCAGCAACTCCTGATTTTAAATTTAAGGTGGTTTTTGATGATTTCATGTTGCTCATACATGAGTTATGACGCAACGTTTAGGCCAATGTTGGCCTTCTTCAGGTGTACATTGTAACATACTCTCCTCCTACAACCACTGATGTACATATTGGAGGCAAGGAAGGGACAATACTTGTGTTTGAACTGTTTCTATAGTTCCTATACATCATACATCTTCTCTGGTGTGCTTTTATTCTTCATTTTTAGAGCCATCCTTAGACATAACTCACCTACACGGCACTTTTTTAATGTATTGTACACATATATGTACCTTTTTAGTTAGTTTATACCATTAATTTCTGCGACATTTTTGTATTCAACAAATATTCAAATTTCAACAATATTCATTATACCGATTAAATCACTGATGTTTTTGCATCACTGCCCTTGAAAAGTCGAATCTCAGCGTGTTGAATTCCTGAACATATGGATCGTCCACCAGCATAAATTCCCCGACTCGCAGATTCCGCGATCTGTCAGACCACATCATGCATGCTACAGTTTATTTCTGTCCCACGAGGATAAACACAAACTACTTATCTGGTCACATGCCTGTGTTTCATGTTAGCCCCATTATGATCATATCATTCCAGAACAGGTCTACACACTGTAGGCAGCCCGCCTATCACGCACGCACCGGAACCACCCACGCACCGTGTGGCTGCGCATGTGTGAGCGCATGCGCAGCGCATTCCACATGGGGGAAGCTGTCCGATCCACAGCCGTCTTAGTCCGTAATCGAGCCGCTGATCCGTGAATCTCGCCGTAATCCTCTTAAGCTCGCCCACAACGTTCCCCGGGCGGCTGTTAAAGGCGGTTCACATGAGG
Source organism: Alentia gelatinosa (assembly GCA_950022655.1). Lineage (NCBI taxonomy): Eukaryota > Metazoa > Annelida > Polychaeta > Phyllodocida > Polynoidae > Alentia > Alentia gelatinosa. The sequence continues at coordinate 52,916,905 of OX465586.1, forward strand.
GATCAACGATAAGACCATCAGCTGAAAACACCTCAGGGATTTTGAACGAAGCTGATGTGAAGTTCTACACTTTATAAACCCTGGTATTTTTTCTCTATAGGCTTAACGTATGAAACTCATACTCCATGGCATTGAAAGTAGTGTACCCAATACTGTATGGCTAATTGGGCGAGTTATTTTGCTAATCAATAATGTTCCTGATCATGTATACGGGGAAGGATCAAATCATAAATCCATAAAGATAACTTGGTCCGCCTTCCACCTCATTTGACCGCTAAGTGATTCATTCAGCTTCACTTCGTGAATTACTTCTCAATCAAATTCAGTGGAGTACGAACCCAGTTATTTCCATCTCGTGTCTCCTTATTATATACCCGCTCAACCCACTGAACCTCACAGCAAAGAGCCTCTTCTCACCTTACATTGGCAAGTTTAAATAGGCAATAATCGGTGGTTTTGTGGACAGGAAGCTGTAAACAATGAGAAGTTGATGCCTAGAAATACACGAGGTTTAGGGGGTATTAAGAAGTTCACCTTTACTAAGCTTGTAAGTTTACAGAACCGCCTGTCCACAAAACCATCGTTTGTTGTATTTATCATCCATCTTCTCCAATACATTTACCACATAAATTGCCATATCACAGAGTATATCTTAAAAGTTTTTGCTTTCCATCACAAATGGACTATTTTCATGCCATAATCAATGGATTTCAAATCCGTACTCAATCATTAGCGACTATGGTTTATGGTTTTTGACAATATAGAAACAATGGGTTGTGTTGCTGCGGCCCCATGCATTTTCAATAGGGGCCTTGTAAAAAAATTATATTCAAATATCATAATGCTATAGCTATGTTTCCTCTAGGTTCTGTGTATGCTGTCCAGTGCACAAAATGACTTTGTTCTGGTAATGCTGAGAGCAGTTACGCTCTTTCCACACGTCGAACTTTTCAATCACGGAGGAAACAGGAAAGGGATGGTCATAATCTCATAAAATATCCATCATTCTCGCCATGGAATTCTAACCATTTCCATACAACTGCCGTCTCAATGGATGTCTGGAATTGGATACATTTTCTATATCCATTTAAATTGCGAGGATCTTTTGAAAGGAAAGGCTGTATGTAAACGGGATGATAGACTTTGTATTGTGGCATTATCAGCACGCTCTGTTCTTACAAAAAACGACACAATAGACTTAAAATTTGGTACGTTAGGTCTTGCTTATGTTCACATGCATTTGATGCACGCTATCCGTTCAACATCCCCATGTTTATGACAATAGACTAAACCTCCATGAATTTGTGAAAGAAAAGATCCATCATGACTTCTGGACAAATCCCACAAAGGCTCTGACTGCCTTAAGTAGGATTCACACCCATGTACCTTCAGAAGGCTTGTCTGACACAAATTTCCCGAGATTATTTACTAGTACAAATGTACATAGTCTCCTCGTGTGATACCCCCAGGTCTCAATTCCCTGAGACTGAGATGGGGAAAGGAAAAATCTGCGTCAATTATCCCTTCTAAGGTACATCTATTCTGAATTGCTTTGGATTATATACATGTTTGAAAAATTTTCGGGCATTCTGTTGAGACTGGCATACCTCCAACTGATAATGAGGGTCCCCTAGTCTCAGTGGTAAAGATTGTCTGAGACTATGTACCATGTTTGCCCTTCCGTGTGAATCAGATCCGCCATTTTCCCTAGAGACTGGGAAAGCTCAATTTCAACATTCTGCTCTGAGATTATTGATTGGACAGAGGAAAACTATCAGAGACTGGGGAAAATATGTAAAGCACACCAATCTCAAGTAGATGAGTCTCTCCGTGTGAATCCCACTTTAAAGTTTTAGTCCTCCGTGTTTCATTATCCTACCCCTAATAAAAAACCGCCATAGACTTAACACAGGCAAATTTTATGTGGCAGGCCGTGACATAAAGTGTTTTTTATGCCACTAGAGTAATAACAATATTGACCAATCAGAGAGGAGGATGTCAGCTACTAATTCTGTTGGTCTTTGAGTCAATATTTATCTTTTAGTAATACAAAAACATAGACGGGGTAGGATGAATACGAAACCGAACTCGAGTTAGACTTGTCAGTGTCTATGCCACTCTGGTCAGGTCTGCTACTCACTACACTCGGCTAACGCCTCATGTAGTAATACACGACCTGACCAGAGTGGCATAGACACTGACAAGTCTAGCTCTCGTTCGGTTTCTACTAATTATCCAGCGGGTCAAAGGAGGTAATCAGGTCAGTGAAGAAGACATATAGATAGAGATACCCATGGGCTATAGTGAAAGTTGGAGACTGAATCTGCTCGTGGTGACTATAGCGAGGCGTGGGAAAGTCCTGTGTGATTGTACAGATGATTGGAGGGCCCGGCCCGAGGACGCCACCGTCATCAAATTCCAGTCGCCCGAGCGCCCGACCTCCATCATCAGCCTCAATTGAACAACATCTCCAGTGTCGTCACGCAAAGGACACCTCCTCTCCCACACACACCAAAACACAGTTCCAGGCTCCCAACAAACCCGGGTATTTGCCATTTGGCGGCGCCGAGCAGCTCACGTCGCTCTGTGCTGCTCAAGAGCTGCTCACCGAGCAGAATGTCCACGAAAAAAGGTCACGTAAATGGTTTACGACCACAAAATGGAGACTCAGTTCCCATGACGCAACTGGAATAAATGCAGTCGCCAGAGACTTAAATGGCTGACTAGTTGTTGTGTACTGTTTGATGGAAGATAGATTGAGTGCTGATTTTTTGTGGGTTTTTTTCTTCCTTTGGTTTGCGTTGATTGGGCAATATATCGACATGATTGACACATTGATTGAAGGTCGTCTGAGTTGTATATATATATATATATATATATATATATATATATATATATATATATATATATATGGTGATTGCAGGCAATAGGGGTCAGACATTGCGCCGATTGTAACTCAATATCCCGTCACAGAATGTTTCCTGTCATTATCTGGGTAGTGCCCGTTTCTATTATATGATTGGAGGCATGGGAATGCATGTTATAAAGAATATCGGTAGGTCTGGAGGGCAATCTATGCGTGATAAAGTCATTGTGCACCTCATTAGGCATTTATTGTACACCATAGTTCCACATGATTCACACGGTCTGCGTGTCGATAGAAGCTCTCAACTGCTGACATTATAAAAAAAAAAAGAATATTGATGAAACTATAAAGGCCCGCCGTATTTTCATTTTGTTTCCTCAGTTCATTCCGCTTCTCAAAGATATTCCTTCTCTCTATTCCCCTTATCTGTATTTCTGTTCTCTCTCTCCCGCCTCCCTCTTATTCTCCCTCCCTCTCTCTTTCTCTCTCTGTCTCTCCCTCCTTCCCACCCTCCCTCCCTCCCTCTCTCTCTCTTTCTTTCGATCTCTCCCTCCCTCTCTCTCTTCCTCTCTCTTCTCTCTCCCTCTCTCTCCCTCCTATCTCTCCCTCTCTCTCTCTCCTTCTCCCTCTCTCTCCTCCCTTTTCTCTTTCCCTCCCTCTGTCTTTCTCTCCCTCTCTCTCTCTGTCTGTCTCTCCCTCCCTCCCACCCACCCTCCCGCCCACTCTCTCTCTCTCTCTCTCTCTCTCTCCCGCTCTCTATCTCTCTATTCCTCCTCTCTGTATTTCTGTTCCCCCTCGACACACCCCTCCATCGCCATTCTCTGCGCCTCCCATATTCCCGCGCTGCGTGGCGCGTCCCTATAAGGGCAGACGACTTTGTTTTCCCAGACGGCGTTTTCTCATGGGCGTCGCCACAAGCGGCGACAATTGGATCATTAGGGTGCTTGTGGCCGTCGCTGATAACGAATGGTTCGCATCCTCATTTCCAACATCATTCCTCCAGAGAGGGACGGTCTCTGGTGCCAACGGCGCATGCGTGACCAAAACCGCCAACGGGAGGCTGACATGGAGGCCGGGGCTCTGTTCCCAAACTGAGATAGTATAGAGGGGCTATTTTTTCACACCTGAATATTACTTCTGAGATGTTGAATTATTGGTGGGAGATATTACTATGAAATGATATACCACAAACATTACATGTTGTGTTCGCGATTGCGGAGATCGCTCCCGTTTCTTGCTTGGTGTGTCCCCGGCATTAGAGGCGTGCCAAACTGCCCATGACCAATCAGGAGACACTGAAACACTGCGCCTCATTCACCCACTGGTGCTTGACCCTAGACAGGCATTTTTACTATGATTCCACACTCGTCCATCAATTACATGTACATGGTTTCATCGTCAGAAATTCTCCCTTGTGCTGTGGATCTACTTTATGCTGAACCTACATGTATCTATTCGTTGCTGGGAATTATAGAGGAAACCTATGAAAGTTTAGGGTCAGCGTAGTAATTCACCAGGCCAAGCCATGTGAATTACGTAGCAATTCAAACGATGCAAACTATAGCTCTGAACTTGAATAGGTTTCCGAATCTATCTCACCCTTCATATTGACTAATGGGCTAACATTTATGACACAATCCCCAATCTTACAATTCCCTGCTGGATGATGTCAGAACTAGCAATCACTCTGTGCCCTATATATGACGTCACAGCTTTGTGTCAGTGACATATCTGTTAGCGGCTGTCGCGCATGCGCGTCTTTATTGCGGCGGTAGCGAATCATGTAGAGGATAAAATCCCAGCCGGGATTGGCGACAAGGGTATCATAAAGTGACACGAGATGACACCGGAGGGTCCCGCGAGCAGCTCCCGCCAGCTCCTCCGGGGCCTGAGATAGCAGAAATATGACCAATATAGGCGGCGAGTAGTCACCCGAGCGGGGGCCGGGGTCGGCGGGTCGGCGCCGAGTGTAGTCGCGATGGGCCCCGCCTGTTATATGTGCGCGGGCAATATTTGTGAATCGATATGAGCAGATTGTGGGTTTGTTTGATGAGGCTTTCTCTCTCCCGCGTGGACGTCCCTACCTCTACCTCCTACATGTGTGTGCACTCTCCTCCTCCTCCCCCTCCTCCTCCTCCTCCACCCCCTCCTCCTCCTCCTCCTCCTCCTCCCGCTTCTGCTGCTGCTGCTCCTCCCCCTCCCCCTCCTCCTCTTCCACCCCTTCCCCCTTCCCTCCCCCTCCTCCCCCTCCTCCTACTCTTCCTCCCTCTCCTCCTCCTCCCCCTCCTCCTCTTCCACCCCTTCCCTCTCCCCTCCTCCTCCTCCCCCTCCCCCTCCTTCTACTCTTCCTCCCTCTCCTCCTCCTCCCCCTCCCCTCCTCCTCTTCCTCCCCTTCCCCCTCCCCTGCTCCCACTCCCCCTCCCCCTTCTCCTCCTCTTCCCCCCTCCTCCTACCCCTCCTCCTACCCCTCCTCCTCCTCCTCCTCCCCTTCCTCTTCCTCCTCCTCCTTCTCCTCAACAATACCAGCTCCCGGCGTCTCCCAACACTGGAGGTGCACTCGGGAGTTTCTGTACCTGGCAATGCCCTCCCCCTCCCATGTCCACTCACATACCGTTACATAAACAAACACGCTTACCCTTACAGACGATATAATGCATTACCACCCCTGGGTCAGCTAGCTATAGGTGGCTGGAGAAAAAGCTCTTCTGGCGGGTTGCGTACTGGGGGTAAACTCGGGCATCGATTGAGGGCGCCCTGGAGTAGGACCCGGGAGTAGCGGCCGGAGAGAGAGGGTGCGCCCGTAGAAAGAGAGGCGGCCGGGAGAGAGGGCGTCAGGAGCCGGGACGTCGGCGCCACGGACCCTGAAAGGCGTGGCGAGTGAAAGGTGGCGCCACCAGACCCTGCGAAGACGAGTCGTTAAAATGGCCGCGTGTGTGGTGTGACAACAAATCACATTGTAAGGCCGTGACAGCATTTATGAGCGCCTACTCCCACGGTGTTTATCCCGAAGACCTCCCCTCCCTCCCCCTCCTCCCTCTGCCGACCTCACCACTCACATGGACAGCTAGAAGACCCCTTACCCATGTCGTATTTATAACCATTCGTCACAGTGTGACGTATAGGGTATACAGCCATTCAATCGACGTCATAAGAAGGCAAAACTTATAGGTATAAAATCTATATCAAAACATACCTAATGGAAAATAAACATATATGGGATTAAATTTTGCAAAAAAAAATCTCCTAGATGGTCCTATGGCCAGGAAAACTATTTAAAAGGTTCGCCTTCTTCTGTCTGTGATGTTAACTCTAATGTAATGTCCTGTTATGTTAATCTCTTCTCTTCTATAGACTTTATAGCTTATAGCTATTGTGGCGTACGATTTGTTGTTATTTTTTTACTTTACAGCATGTAAAAACGCCCACTGGGTGAATGTTGCCTTGATACTGAATAAAAAAAATAAAAAATTCTAAAACAGGCTGACTGTCAAATTTTCAATAAGATTATCCCTCTGCCTGCAGCATGGGGATGGTCAATTGACTTGACAATCATACCGGGTATCTGTTTAGGTACAGCCGCAGTAACCCTGTTTCCGTATACATCCCACCAGCTCAGTCCTCCATGGTCTGCCATGGCCACCATCTTGGGTTTCGAAGCTCTTAGCGTCCCGCAACCCTTTTGGTCATGCCCCGCGGCAAGTCGGGCGGAGAAAGTGGTCGGCCACGGGAGGCACTCCCAGGAGGAGGGTACCCCCTCCACCACCTTCATATACCAGCACTCCCACACTGCACATTGAAATCCATCTCAACCAGGGAGAGTACAGGACACACCCTCCAGGGTGCTGTGGGTCGTTGTACGTCCTAGAAGGAGTGGAGAGTGGGTTGAGAGGGGTATTGGCGAGGTACGGGTGGGTGAGTGGGAAAGGAGAAATACACAATATCTACCGGGTTCAGAAACAAGCGGTCGTATCCTCCGAGGAGTTGTCCGAGCGCATGCGAGGATATTGCGCAGAGGTTACTCTGAGGAGCATGCTACTGCTTTTATCTGAAGTCTATAATGCATTCAATATCCAACTTTTCCTGACAACTGGGGATACCCATATTATTTCAGTTTAGGTACGCATTATTTTTTCATACACACTATATCTGTATGCGCCGGGTTCTGCAGCTCGGAGCATACAACATGATCTGGGCATGTAGATACATGCTGCCTATGTGTTTCCTATGGACAGTTTGTATGGATGATGAATGTAAATAGACGAGGATAGGGAGAGAAGGGAGCTAGGACGGGTGCGATGCAAGAATTGAAGAGATGTTGAAGTCATGGATTAAGCCAATGCCTGGTTGATAGTCAATACTAAGAAAGAAACTGATGAGTGTTTGGCCTGTGTCCTCGTTCGACATTGAATACACCCTTTCTAGAGCTTTCTGATCTCTCGTGCCAATTGCTACAAACTTAGCACAAACAGTGAAAGTTCACCTCTAGCTATCAGTGGTTTTCAACATGTACAGAATATATACTATATCCTCTACATGTTGAATACTACTACACATATACTCTCATCACTCTGTACATCGCAGAAGTCGTGAGGAATGTATCTACACCATGGTTGGACGTCTGCTACCTTGTCTGCCCCGAAGCGCCATGAGCTACGGGATACCGGTTAGTTTATTTAAACGACAAGCCCCTGGATGCCCCACTCATATGAAGGCAAGCGGCGCAGTGTAGAATGGGGAGCTGGCCTTCGAGCTCACTGAGCTGCTCGAGGTCATGCTCCGCGGAGAAGAGGTCGACCCCCTGGTGGTGGAGGGTGACACTATACGACCCACCGGGTCACAATGGCCACAACGCTGAGCTACATGACCTGAACGTGACACGAAAAGCGTTTTGATCCCTTTCTGCTCATGTGTCTAGATGACATGCCCTTTGTGTATTTCTTTTGACAAAATTTGTCGTCTGAACGTTCCTCAAATGGAATCTAGGTACAAGAGAGTCATTCTGAAGCATCTTCAGATAGTTTTTTTTAGATGAAAGTCGCTAGGCTGGGGACATACCGAGCGAGAAAGGCAGCGATTTCCGGAATCGCCGACAAAAGAAATGGCGTGTATATGAGATAATATTTCAGAGCAAACACACCGGAATATATAGAAACGTGTATTGTAATAGTGATTCCCCAGATATGTAGATGATTATCTCTCTTTATTGATCTACAAATGTATTGTGAGTCAATCATTTAAAAATGCGTTTGCTCGCTCCATGATGGATGTCAAAATATCTAAGCCAATACATGGGAATGCCATTTTAGGTCCACTAGGATGCAGCACCAACTACATGTACGTGATTTAGAAGTCATCCCACCACGTGCAAAGCTTCCCCAACTTCAAAGATTTCCCTCCTTTGGCAAAAGTTCAATATCCAAGAAGCTGCAGGAGATTTCAAATTAGCACAAAGGGGATGCGTCTCAGCTGAAGTTCACAAATAAGATTTGGTACCCGAATATGCGTTCTCCCCGCTCGAAATCAGCCCTGGGAGTGATTCGCTCTTTTTTCATGTTGCAGGAAATACGGCAGTCTTGCCAAAATCTGTGTGTGGAAGTCTCCTGCTTAACAATAGACAGAAATCTACATTGGAGCCAGTGGTTCAAATTATTTATGTATTGGTCAAAAAACTATCTTTCCTTTCGGACTGTCTCCGTGTACCTGGTGGGGATGTGGAAGATTCAATTCGTAAGGCGAATTTTTTTTTTATACTATCAAATTAATTATGTGTTACCGAACCTCTTTTAGAGCCAACACATACTGTTGAGCCTTGCATTCCTCTAGTGTGATTTCAAGTTCAACGATGGTGTGTGTTTGTGGTTTCTTAGGATCACAGAGGCTAGGCATGACCATTCCTCCTCCTCAGGCAATATTTTACACCACGGCATCACGGTAACGTCGAATCTATCAGATGAAGTTGACAGGAAAGAAAACCAATACAGTGGAATGTCCTACAATGGGTAGTAACCTTAAGCCCGATTGGCCAGCAAGTGGGGCGGCCCGCCGTACACCCATACAGCCGCCATTTCCAAATGGCAGAACATTTGACAAAATGTCGTCTGCGAATTGATACATGACTCCGCTACACGCCCGAGGTGCCGTGTGGCGGGAACCACATGTACGCCTGCACTCTCCTAGCAGATCTTTCGCAGCGCTAGCACTAATCTCTGCCTCAACCCAATGACGTCAAACGCTAATGACAGGGGGGAACCAGCCAAAATTCCAGATTCAAAACAAGGTATCTGTAAGAATATTGTGAAACTCAAATAACTTATATATCATGAGTTGGGAAATATAGGAATTGTTAGATGAACTTCACAGACAATCCAGCTGTTTCTTTTTCAGCTTTAAACCACTTTATAATGTGAATCCACAGTTGATTCAGAGAAGCGGACAATTCTATGGTTGATTAGAGCCCAAACAGGCAGGTTGGGGTAGAGATATACGCGGACACAGGGAATAGAGCGCACAATCTCTGCTAGGAGAGTGGTACGCCTACGCAGTACGCATGCGCATGTGCTACCACTTTTAAATAGGAATTGAGCCGGAGGGGGGCGCAGCGAGCGGTAATAGATTCCCGATGTGACGTTCACGGTTTTACACATAGGTAAGGGCACATGCCTATACTAGGAATAAATGGTATGTTCATCATTAATGAATTAGTGTGAATTTAACAATTATAGTAAAAGGGGTTTTTATGCAGTCACTGGGTGTAACCCACTTGGCACCCAGCCAACCAGCCAGTGCTAAACCTGCCTAGTAGAGTCTAAATATATCAAGCACCAGTGGGCCAATGAGACATTTCGTTCTAAAATGATCGGTCATGGTCAGTTGGACTCTCCTCTAGCCACTTAGACATTGGTACTCTGGAAGGGTTAGGTTTTGCAGCAAGCTCAAAATCTAATCTTTAATAGGCGTCTCTGAGCCTTTTTTCCTCATGCAATAGCAACGAGGGGTTGACGCGTAGTAATAAATGGGCGTTAGCGAGTGTATTACGACGTCAACCTCGAGTGGTTTACAACTAATTACCATATTAATCAAAGGTGTATCACTAAGCACTATTTCTTTTCCTCTACAGCACAGAGGGACTACTTTCCCACTTACAATGGCTTTGAAACCGTATACAATGGTTATGACATCTGATAGTCTATACAATGGATGGTGGTTTACTGAATCCCCATATATTTTCAATGGGGATGTTGGATAATGAAATATTGTATATGTGTAGATACACATGTATACAAGCAGTTTTACTTATCTAGGTGGTTTCCACAACCACCCACTCACCTCCAGCCCCCCCCCCCCCCACCCCACCCCCCACCCCCACCCCCACAACCATCTACATAGTAGACTCTGTAGAGTGTCTCTCCTCGTAACTATGGTAACGGAGACTCTAAGGTTACTGTACTACTTGTTATGCCCTCTACATCTATCAGGGACTTGGGCGAAACAAAAGTAACAAGATACATGTATTTCATACAATATAATCATGTGATCATTCACTGGAACTTGTTGCGTGAGTAAGGAAGATGTGTTGAATTAAACATGAGAGGTTCCTACTTTCGCATGCCACGATTTGTGAATGCCACTTTTTAGCGTATTCTTTATGATTCGTGTATACTTCAGTCGGGAGGAAATAGTCGTACATACATCTCTCACGTATTATTACATGGATCTTAAATTTGAGTTTACCTTGTCATCCTCTCACTAACGTGGTTCTCGACTCGCCCAAGTTATGAGCTCCATCTGCACACTACTTTAGTATGTTATTATGCATAAACTACCGTATATTGTACTAAATTTATGCACGTTGTTACAAAATTGGAGCTAGATTCCCACACCAAGAGTTACGTGAAATAGGGAAATGTGACGAATATAATTGCGAAGAAATCAACAATGTAGAAGGTAAACTGTCACAGAGGACGATGGAAGATCTGAGTCATTGTACTAACGAATCGGTCCCAATAAAAAAAATTAAAATTAAAATTAAAATTAAGAAATAAATCTACATCGCAACATGTGGACTTCCCCTAACGCCTGATAGACCCAGGAACCATACCAGCGAGGAGGGGAGAGTAGATAAAGGGGTTTGCAAAGGAGAGAGCCCGTTTTATAATATAGGATAGTAGATGAAGACCGTTTTCTGTATAGACCCTCCAGAGGTTACTAAACTCCCTATTATCGCCCCGGTAAGTAAAAGTTCCGCTCCCGACAGACTGGCCACACTACGACCGCATGAACCACAGTTTCCTGATTTATAATTGGAGAAATATAATTTCGGATTTACAAGTAGAAATAGCTGAAATTTCCATGTCTGGCATCAGAATTTCAATTTGAAGATTTCTGAAAACTGTTAAACTGCATTAATTATGGGTTACGGGTCAAGGGTCTATCACCATACAACGTCGGCAACCAGCGAACACCGGAACTTGTAAACAGACTGAATTCTGGGATATGCCAAGGAGACCCAGGGATGGTGTGGGTCAACTAAATTCAACATTTATGAATGACTTTATGGACGGCTAATACAGTCTTAGAGAACAAACATCTATATTATTAAACGATAACCCTGTACAGAAAAGGGTCTTCATGTACGAGCCTAGATTATTCAGCAGGTCCGGGGACTGAGGCCAGTCTACACATGATTCCTATGGTACAAACGTTTATATGAACTTGATGCTTGCATACGTTAACACGACAAGCCCCATGACCTTCCCAGCTGTCCATGAGACTTGCCATGCTGTCGGCACCGGCGTTACGGTGTCCATTCAGTAACGTTAGTAATGGTACCTTCCTGGGTGCTGTCATCGGTGGGGCAGGCAGACAGAGTTCGCGTTACCCTGTCTCCTTTTGTTAACAGCTGCACGTGACCTCTGACATGCGCAGTGCATGGCTTCCGGTCACCAGAACCCCTGGAGGATGCCCAGCCCGGAGACAGTGGCTCCCCTTGCGTCTAACTGGTCTGGAAGAGGCGTATGTATAGCCTATCCATAACCATAATACTATATACCTATAGACAAATATTCTATAGCCACATACCGCTGCTGGGGGCATAGTAACTATAGTTTTTATACTAAGGATGGCGTTTTCATACCGAGGCTGACCTTTTCATAGCGGGGTTAGTCACGTGAATTTTATCAAGACCAATCAGATCGAAGCTTAGATATGTGAAGAAAACATACAAGTTGAAGTTAATCGGCTATGGCTAGCCCACCGAAGGTCAACAAACTGTATTTTTGTCAATGTTTCAAGGTGTATAGGTATGGAAAAACAAGTTACGTGAGAAAGAATGCCGATGTTACTGTGTGAATCATTTACCTCGGCAGTAGACCCACTCTCGATTAAAGTCTCGGTTAATAACTTCAAACATTCTCACCTTGTAACTTCGTCATTCTTTCACCCGCAACCAGTTTCCCTCTATGCCCTACCGCAAGTCCAGGTCCCATTGGTCAACCTCCGACTGATAACCCTGTCCGGAAAAGCTTTCTCGTGCCTACAAGTCCACGGACAGTAAGTTAAAGCCAAATTGTGATCTATTTTGAGGCGGGGAAAAAATCAACTCCAATTGTGAATAGTTTCAGCATCAACTTTCTGTACAATAGCCGTCCTTCATTGTATCTGGATATTTCCGGCACCTTTGAGGTCCGTGGGTGACCTTCACCTTTGACCACCACGTGGTTCCAATCGGCGCATGCGTGTAAGTCGACACGGTCATCTTCCACTACATAATAGTTCGACCATCAAACGCACAACTGGTGCTAATCACCTGACACTACAAGCTAGCGTCTGACCCCTGACCCCTGACCCCTACAGCGGTCACGTGACCTACGACACCACGTGACACCCCGCGTTCCCGCGCGTTCCTCATACGTACACCAGGGGGCGCGTAGGACGCTCCCAGACGCTGCTTTCTGCCAGTTACCATGGCAACAGGAAGCTGGCAGGCAGTTAGGTGCGCGGGCAGGGTGCGCGTGGGGAGGCGCCAGTCGCGGTGTCCCCTGGGAAGGCGCCAGGTGTGGCGGCGTCTCGGCGCTAACCAGGTAGAGACGCCCCCCCCCCCCCCCCCCCACCCTTCGCCCCCACCCCACGTCGTCCCCAGTTACACTGTTACCTGGCCTCCAGTGTCTGACCTCTGTGGTGACCTTGTGGTGGGAAAGTACTCCATATGAAAACCCATACTGTGTCAGTGAAGATGCGGCATCAAAGAGGCCATCGTTCTGCACATTTCAAATCCCTGTTTATCTCACCCCTGGTATTTTTGTCACATAGGTTTAACATTGAGAACTCCTTCTCCATGCCCCTTTGAGTATTGCAGTCTGTTCTCCATGGTTGATACCCTGTCTGGCTGTCGTCCATGCTTTAAGTGTGAACAGGGGTAAGATAAATACAGAGCAACTCGTTTTGGTCAAAGTCATTTTTCTGCAACACATTTGCCGTTCGAGTGCGGTTCTGGATTTATCTCACCCCTGTCTATGACATTAAATAGCATCACAATATCAGAATAATAAGAATATACTTAGCAAATCCATGTCATCTCACATTCACTACACCATGGCCGTGGCGTAGTTTTGTCACTTTATGGGGGTGATCGTTGGGTATTTCTTTCTAATGTTATTCCTATGGCTACACTTGTACCAGGTATGAGATAAAGAGTCGTTTAAACTACATGATATTGTGTATATAAATCCCTTACTTGATCCATTCATTGGCTCTTTTACCAGGGACCACTCGCGATCATTCAGCAGCTGTGGGGAGCCGACCCCAGGTCCTGAGCGCTGCTGTAAAGCTCAATGCCCATCTACCGATTAAGGGTTGAACGATTAGCTCACAAATGGTATAGGAGTCGGTGAACTTGTCGCAGGCAAATTACGTAACCCTTCGCTCGACGGGCAGACATCGAGGAGAGGGGTTGGTGGGTATTAGTCCTAAGCAAATCAGTCTACTAATCGGTGGCTCACCCTTGCCTAGCTGTCCTACATCTACCGACTACGGCCGACCCCGTTAGGATGCCTTGCCTGAGACAAATTACCGTCCGTTTGTCGCCGACAAAGGTACATGAATGTTCCGAAATCGGTTGATGGGCATTGGGCTTTACACCAATCCGTCTCCCCCGACTATCTCTGCACCGCCCACCATGATGTATGGTGTCATTGCATGTCCTACTTCTAATTATATCATCCCATAATGAACACAGATACCTGCCGATCTGTCACCACAGATATACATACTGTCAATATGCCCATAAAGGCCCAGCCCGGCCCGGCCGTACCGAGTCAGAGCTGGGGCACTTCTTTTGTATTATGCTGCCTTGCGTGCGTCCCTTTTTCAATTCTTCTTTTTAACTATTGACGATGGGAGAAAATGGGTCAGGCACACAGACCTAAAAACACAAAGACAATGAGGGACAACATTGCTTTCCTGGGCTTCTGAGGTACAATGGTACTAAAGGGGCGACTAACGGCACACACGAATTCCCTCTCTTAATGCACAACCCCTCTGCTATTCACCCCCAACACCACCCTTGTTGCACCCTCTCAACCCTCCCAATAAGATCTGGTACCTTAATCTTAAGTCGAACTGATAAAATATTTGGTTTTAATAAGCCTACTTACAAAAACATATACGCTTGAGGTGAGCATCAAACATTGCAGCATAGATATTATCGTAAAACTGGATGAGTTCTAATCTTGACCACCATATGCCACGACTGGAGTTTGGCAAAGTGACTTCATGAGGCGAAGCCGAGTGAAGTCCTGAGCCCAAACTCCAGGAGTGGCATGCGGTGGCCAAGATCAAAACGAATCAGGTTTTGATTTTATCCTACCCCATCTCCTCGATTTTGGAATATTACGTGATAACAATTCTGTATACCAATAGTGGCATATAAAACTCCGTATGCCAGTCAGCGTGGCATACGAAAACTCAATGTTAATCCTATGGGATTTTGTATTAGTGGTAGGATAAAGAGTATATCTACGATTGGAAGTAGGAATGGTCTCTCTTGGCATCTCGTGAAGTCTCACGGGATTCCCTGGGCCTCACAAAACTCGCGTGATCGCAAATTTATGGAGATGCTGAGTTGTAGCGTTCGACATCATTTATCAAAACTGATTCTCCATTTCAAGTTTAATGTTCGTCTTCGTCTGCCTATACCTCTCACGGGAACAACTTCCGCCTAGATGCAGAGATATTTTTTTTCAGTTTTGCGAGGTTTCCCACAGACTACAAATCAATGTAGCCATCCACAGAGCTAACAATCCGGGGCATTTTAAAGACGATTCATACAAACGAGCAGGGAATGGAGCGCTTTAATTGCTCAATTTGAATAAAACAGTATACAGTGGAATTCCTGCTAATGTTCCCTGGAGACATTAAGATGTTTTGTTCTTGCAAACAAACGAGTTGGCTGCGAGGCAGTGGTTTGCATCCAGTCCTCCTTCGTTTACACATTTCGTTTGATGCACGCTTTTTTTCACGGGCAATTAAGTGTTTCAGGGATTTACGTTCTACATCCAGACTCGTACCATTGTTCTGGCTGAAGGCGACGTTACTACAGACACAGTGGCACCGCGGACGCTGCGCCCCCAGTGGCCGGTCTGTGTACTACACCAAGACGCCGTGAGGCATGCCGGGTAAACCTCACGACAGCATGTTTAATTTCGGGGAGGTGGGAACGCCGGTGAGACGCTGCTGTGAGGTCTCCGACATGAGACACGTGGGGTCTACGTCACTGTGACACGTGACCTTTGACTTAACGGGATTGTGGACAGCGGGTCGGGGATACAATCAGGTTCTAGCCAGTCCCTGTCAAGACGTTAACGGGCCAGGCTGCTACCCTGTGATATATAACAGAGTGTCAACTGTAAACTGCGGATACATAACAACAGAGCTGCCCCCGAGGTGCATGTTACTCTCCTGTCCAACTCCACACTAAGCCCGACTGTTAGCATCGACCTGACCCTGACAGTCGAGCAGGACTTAAACCAACGAGTATACATGTAGTTTCTCTATACTCGTTGCTTAAGCTAAGCACTATGAGAGGAAGCGGTGAAATTTTTTTTTTTTTTTTCGTTCTCGGATTTTTCGTCCCAGTCGAAAAATATACAAGAATATTTTTTTGTCAATTAGGTTCCAGCTATGATCTTATGATTGAAATCTTTTGACAATGTACCATGGTAGACACTAAATATACCATGAGCTCTTGTTTGTAAAAATGAAGTTTGTATATATAACTGAAACATTTCCAATTCAATATCTTTAATAAGCGGTATATGTAATATAGTGATGACAGAGGAAGTAGTGACGGACAATATGACCAGATAGGACCTAAATAATCACAGAGGTACATTTTCAAGTACATTGAGACTCTTCAGCGAATACGAACTAGAATCGATCTAGCTGGAAGAGGTAACAAGGTGCAACCATTCTCAGTGAACCTGGTGACACAAAGCTTTGAATAGAAAGTAAGCGGCCGACATTTACGAGCATAGAAATACATGAGTTCATGCTGTTTTTAATCATTTCCGCGTACCCCCCGCCAATAAAACGTTCGCCCAACCCCCAACCAGAGCACACCCTTCGGCATCACAGTTGATCCCATCAATACCTGCCACGGCATGCAGGCAGGTCGGTGTGTTGCCGGGGCACGGCCGAGGGCGGTAAGCTACTCACAGCGCGCGCTAAGAACTGCTCCTCCGTGGCTGGAGCGCTAATACCCGCTTCTCAGGGGTGGAGAGAGGGTTACTGGAGAACTCGACGCAAAAGAACTCAACCCGCAATTGCCAGGAGAATTGACTCATTTTGGAAAAATCGATTGGAGAATTCGACCCCTTCCAGATACTTATGGATAAGACAGTTTGATATAGAAAGAAAGGTCTGACTAGTTAGATTTTAGATAAATAAACTAGCAAATTTGAAAAATAAGTCCACAGTTATGTCAAGGGTTAGGGACAGGGTTACTGATAGGGAAAGGATTAGGGTTAGGGATAAACAAAAATTAAGGTTAGAAAGAAAGATTAAGATAGAAAAATGATTAAGGCAAGGGTTTCCTGTTTGTTTTCTTTCCCAGAGAAGCCCAAAATTGAAGCCAAGATAACATGATATATATAATTTATCCCATTGTAATGAGATACTTTAGTTGTGAAGATTTAAAACGGGTCAGTTCTTAAAACGTGTCGAATTCTTAACGAGTCGAGTTCTCCAGTATTGGGAGGGAGTTTCCGGGCAGAGCCTGCCGTCCTCCGCAACCCAAACACGATAGCCCCAATTCGCGGGTCTCGGAGGGCAAATTACCCAGCGGCACGGCAGCACATAGATCTACCACTATCAGAGCCCGGCAACCCCCGAACAAGTCACCGGGCGATAATGGGGGGTTTCCAGGGCGGAGTCCTCCCATTATTCCGCTCCACCTTAGGCTGGCTTTATCGAGATTGTGGAATGAATAAGTAGTCAGGGCCAAAGTGGATGTTGGTGAATGATAACGCAAGAGACAATATAGTTTCTTCCGTCAAGGATCCAGTGTAGGTCAGGCTTTTTTGTATCCCTCTTTTTATACTTGTATACAAAATAAGGTCGATAGAAATTACCTTAATCTTTCTCTTTGTATGTGTATGTATGCATATTTACTTATGTGTGTGTGTATATATATATATATATATATATATATATATATATATATATATATATATATATATTGATATATATATATTTATACATGTATATATATATATGAATATATATACATATATATATATAAATCTAGTTGTCATCATATACATCATATACATCATATCTAGTTGTCAGCTATCTTCTATGATCTCTAAAGAACTATCCTCTATATTTTTACCATTCAAAAGAGATTGGTAGTCTTTACCGCCAAACCATATTCCTTTCCATGAGATTGGAGGAGTAACAAGAGGGAATCCTTGCTTCTGAGTTAGCATCACACCATGCCTGACTTCTGTAGGTTGTGACCGGTTAGTGTAGAGAGTGGATGTGACCCAGTCCACTGAGCAGCTCCAAGCCGAGACTGGCTTCAGTCCCGTCCCTGTCGCTTATGCCTATCCATCCACTTACCGCATCCTATCCTCTCCTCACCAGGACTCAGTCCCTATGTCCTATGCCTACCCCTCCACCTACCCCACCCTCTCCGCACCTGGGACCTGTTTCACTAGTTTTGTGACATGTCTGTGGCACCACACAGACATTGGGGTTGTCTAGTTTCGTGACAACACAAGTAGCTGCCCCTAGGAAAAGACAGACCCAAAGTTTCAGGACAGAAGTGTTAAACAGATATGAAAAACAGTGCAAACGAGAACAGACAAAACGAAGTCTAATGTCTAGTTCTTATGAAACTGGACACACCATCTAGACATCATCTAGACATGTCACGAAACTAGTGAAACAGGTCCCAGGACTCAGTCCTTGTCTCCTATACATACCCCTCATCTACCACACCCTCTCCTAACCAGGACTCCTCCCTGTCTCCTATACCCCCCCCCCCTCCCACCCTCTCCTCACCAGGACTCAGTCCATGAATAGTAGCTTCATTTCTTTATTATGTCCATTTCATTTCTTGATTATCTCCATAATCAGAGACTTGATGCAAGTCTACTCCAAGCCCTGACCGCGTCACTGCAGACCGGAACCACTTTGCGGAGGTCAGTTCGGCGCAGCTATCGGCGCCGCACAGCGTCGACTGACCATAACCAGATAGAGCAGTTTCGAGCTCCTGCTATCAGTCCCAGACAAGGATGTCTCCGTTGCAATCAGCGTTATCAGTAACTCTAGTGGGTGGGTGTTGGGTGCCTGAGGGCGTGCTGTCCGAGTGCGTGAGAGTGGGGATGGGGAGTGGGGTCAGGCGGCGGATGGGCTTTGTGGAGTCGTTTGCGAGCAGATCAGACGTTTTACAGCCATCACTGACCACAGAGGATGAGTCAGCGCGATAAATGCCCGATCCGCAACCTTAGATCTGCTTCCATGGTTCAGCTCTGTGATATATCATTTGGACAAGCGACGAGGACGGTGACCGTGGTCCAGCCCAGGGTCCAGCCTACAGCCTGCTAACCTTGGTCCACCCTACGGTCTGCTAACCCTGGTCCACCCTACGGTCTTAACCCTGGTCCACCCTACGGTCTTAACCCTGGTCCACCCTACGGTCTTAACCCTGGTCCACCCTACGGTCTGCTAACCCTGGTCCGGCCTACGGTCTGCTAACCCCACCCTACGGACTTAACCCTGATTCACCCTACGGTCTACTAGCCCTGGTCAACCCTACGGACTTAACCGGACTTAAAATTGCAAATCATGTATGGAAAAGTTTAGGCATTCACCACTGTATATTGGTGAGCATCTCTGGAATGGTTTACAAAATGCAACCCAAAGAACTGACCAAGGATTTGCTTTTAAGAACAAAGTAAAAATGGAAATATACAATATTGTAGACTTATGATAAGGCAAAAGCCTCAATTGCTTAAATGAGTTAATAAACCCACGTGGTTACCCAACTTCATATATTTAAATCCGTGATTTATGATATGGTAACACCTAAGCAATTATGCGGGGATGATAGACCTTCATGATTTGTAAATATAATTGTAGGAATAACTGATGTATTTATGAAATATAATATGTATGAATGACTGTGATGTCTTGTATTGTCCTGTCTATGTTATTTGTTATATAATCGTCTTGATTTGCTGTTGATGTGACAACCCGTGGAAGATCGCTGGGAAACCAGCGAATGTGTACTGTCGTGAAATCTTTGAATAAAAAAGAAAAAAAAGAACCCTGGTCCAACCTACGGTCTTAACCCTGGTCCACCCTACGGTCTGCTAACCCTGATCCACCCTACGGTCTTAGCCCTGGTCCATCCTATACTGAGGCTCTGTGTATTGCATGGTTACAGCCATGCCTCACTGTGCTGTTTCTCTCTGCTCTTTAAAGCTGAGCTACAGCAATTAGTCCTGATGATAATTTCATTAATAATATAGACCTACCCTGCACACAGTGAGAGAAGGGGCCTGGTCCACCCTACGGTCTGCCAGCCCTGCTAAGGTGCAAATCATAAAAGAACGACGCTGTTGTATATCATACCTATCTGCCCCCTTCCTTCCTCTATTGTCTGGGTGACTTTGGAGAGATTAAAGAAGAAGCCAACAAGTTTTTGTCTAAGTCATGTTCTCCATGAGTTTGACGTGGTGGTGATATGAACGTGAAGCCAAGTGAATATCACATGGCATTCAAACAAGTTGGAGAACGACGACTTTGACCAAAATGAGCAGCTTTCTGTTTTAATCCCCCCCCCCCCCCTGTCCACACTAAACGAAAGGATACTGGGTATATCACATCATAGACCATGGAGAATGGACTGTAGTACTTGTAGGCGCATGGGAAAAAGTTACTAGTGTTAAACCTATAGGTTTTCATCCGCCTGTCAAAAAACAAACATCGATTATCATCAACCTTGATGGGTTCACAATTGGCACAGTAGGCACAACGTTGTAGTTGGACTTTGTTTCCGATTTGGATCAAAAACTTTCCCTCACACGTCTAGAGGGTCGACGTTGGCTAATGGGCTAATATTTATGACATAATCCCCCATTGGATATTTTCCCTAAATATCTCATGGGCGCTGGATACATTTCTACATTTCACCAGACGGGGGGAAAGCCCCGGTGCGGGTCCCGGGCCGGGCGCGTGTCGTGGCGGCGGTCACTCCGGCGCGGCGCGCGGGGAGCGGGGAGCGGGGAGCCGCCCTATGGATCCTGCCCGTGCTCACACCGCCTCCCCGCCCCTCGTTTCCGCTGACCTTTGCGGGCGGCGCGGGGCCTCGCGGCGCTCATTTCTCACGCCGCGTCACGACGGGCGGCGCGGCGCGGGCGGCTTGATGGATGGACGCGGCGGGCACGGCGCCGGAGACCGGGCTTAATAACTCATGAGCCGCTCGTAGACCGGGGCTGCTCTCCCTGCTCCCCTCTCGATGACCACCCCCCTCTGATTCTCCCCATTCAACAGTCTCTCCTCCCTCTGCCTCTCCCCATACTCTCCTCCCCCTAACCAACCCATGTGTCTCTCCCCCCACATTCCCTGCTCCCCTCTCGATGACCAGCCCCTCTGATTCTCCCCATTCAACCGTCTCTCCTCCCTCTGCCTCTCCCCATACTCTCCTCCCCCTAACCAACCCATGTGTCTCTCCCCCCACATTCCCTGCTCCCCTCTCGATGACCAGCCCCTCTGATTCTCTCCATTCAACAGTCTCTCCTCCTTCTGCCTCTCCCCATTCCTGTCTCCCCTCTCGATGACCAGATCCCTCTGATTTTCCCCATTCCACAAACTCTCCTCCCTCTACCTCTCCACATTACCCGCTCTCCTCCTCCTAACCAGCCTCTCCCCATTCCTCGATCCCCTCTCCCTGACCGACCCCCTCAGTTTCCCCTCATTCCCACTCTCCTCTCCCTGAGTAGCCCCCTCTACTTCCACTCATTTCCACACTCTCCTCTCCCTGACCAGCCCCCTCTGCTTCCCCTCTTTCCCACACTCTCCTCTCCCTGACCAGCCCCCTCTGCTTCCCCTCATTTCCACACTCTCCTCTCCCTGACCAGCCTCCCCCCATTCCACACTTTCCCCTCTCTGACCATCTCCCTCTGCTTCCTCCCATTCCCCACTCCCTTCCTCAAGACCGGGTTCTCCCCCATCCCCCACTCTCCTTCCCCTGGCCAGCCTTTCCCTCTCCCACACTCTCCTCTCTCTGACCGGTCCCCTCTGCCTCCCCCCATTCCCCGCTCTCCTCCCCCTGACCACTCCCCTCTGCCTGTCCACATCCCCACACTCTCCTCTACCTGACCAGCTCCTTCTGCTTCCCCACATTCCCCACTCCCTTCCCCCTGACCAGCCTCTCCCCATCCCACACTCTCCTCTCCCCGACCATCTCCCTCTGCCTCTCCCTATCCCACACTCTCCTCTCCCCGACCATCTCCCTCTGCCTCTCCCCATCCCTTACTCTCCTCTTCTTGACCGACCCGCTTTACTTCTCCACATTCCCCATTACTGTCCATTTCGGGCAATCCATAAAGTAAGTACACAATGACGGGGCTGTGAGTGGGTCACACATTCTGCTACGTACTTTATGGATGACTCCCTTTTCCCCACAAATTCATATCCGGTTAGTGTATCTATACCTTTACTTTTCTAGTCATGGGGCAAAATCTCTGAACTCTAAATCTCTGAACCATGCACAATGGCCCCGGGAAATGGCCCCCGGATAAATGCCCTCATCGACTAGTACTCCAACCCAGGATAATTTCTCCAGTGTTCCCCAGACAACCATGTCGCAATATATGTCTGCAATACTAACAGGTATATATTGGTCCTTTGTGGCCTACTGTGTTTAGTATGCCTGTCTCTGGGGGACACTTTTTACTCTCAGGGGGAAATGACTAGGGGGCAATTACCCATAGACATACATGCTGCTCTGACTGCAGTGGTATGCAAGAGGTATTGTTCGGGTTAATTGATCTGACACCCATTGGTATACTTTTTTTCTACTTTTCATTTTCTGGATCTCTTCCTAACAGTCACCTTTCCCACACTCCCTTCCCTACAGTTACCTTTCCCACACTCCTTTCCCTACAGTTACCTTTCCCACACTCCTTTCCCTACAGCTACCTTTCCCACACTCCCTTCACTTCAGTTACCTTTCCCACACTCCTTTCCATACAGTTACCTTTCCCACACTCCTTTCCATACAGTTACCTTTCCCATTCTCCCTTCCCTACAGTAACCTTTCCCACATTCCGTACCCTTATAGTTACATTTCCCATACTCCCTTCCCTAGAGTAACCTTTTCCACACTCCCTTCCCTACAGTTTACCCGTCACACACTAATATCCTAATACATGTACTGCAATACTAGTGGAGGTAGCCGGAGAACTCTGGAGGGGTTAATTGTACTGCATTGTGCTTTTTATTAATTAAATAGGTGCAAACTTGATGGGCGATAAAGCTGTTTCCGATGGAGGCAGCCAAAGAAGCCGTACACATTTAAACAGCAGCTGAAATAGTTATACAAGCCGCACTTACGGCACCAACGGCGGGGGCATAAAACAGCCGGAAGCCAGTCGACAGGACCCCGCCAGATGTCGAGGCATCGCACCCCCTGGTGGCGAGGGGGTGAACTAACGAGGCGGCGTGATGGATCCGCAAAAGACACCACAAATGAAGATGGATCTTCAGAGTGGCAGCGCCGACGATTATAACGCGACAAGAGCCTATGATTAAGGCGAGCTAGCGAGGGTTTGTCTACCCGCCCCAGATCAGGGGGCTGGTTGATAGCTGGCTGTTAATGCAACACAATTTGTACTGTGTAATTAACGTCCATGTCATTGGATACTATTTCACTATAAAACCACCCACAGCGTTACACTTAATTGTAGTTTATTGGTACCTGGTACATTTAATCAGAGTTGGATCTATGTCCCAATTTAATGTAATATTGTAATAGTCTAAGAAATAAACATATGATATTCTGATTCTTTATGAAAATAAACAAATACAAACCGACAATGATATTTCTAAAAAATGCCAATACTTATGCTAATACACTATTAGTCCTAGGATGAGCGTAAAGGTGATGCAATACATAAACAGGGACAGATTTACTACAATGATTTTTTTTCTAAAAGAAATTTATTTATTTTTAACACCATTCGAGCCAATCTATTTGCACATAGCTCAAATGCCGACAATTACTTAATGTTATTCATGATACTTGGCACTGATATTTAGTAAATTATAGACATGTCCTGAAGATCAACCTCCGAACAAATTCATCCATCGACTCGCAAAACTCGGGAATCTTATATCCTATACCCTCGTCCAGCTACCTGGGGCCTGTTTAAAAATCTAGGCTAGTACATTTGTAAATGAAAACCCTTCTCTGTTATCGTTTGGTGATATCTAAGGTTGTTCTTTAAGATGGTCTTGGCGGTCCATAAGTGTTGAATAAAGTTGACCCACATCCTCCCTGGTTCGCTATAGCGTACTATCGTAAAACTGGATGAGGTTTAATCTTGTCCACCGTATTCCACGGCTGGAGTTTGGCAAAGTGACTTCATGAGGCGAAGCCGAGTGAAGTCCGGAGCCAAAACTTCAGGAGTGGAATGCGGTGGCCAAGATTAAAACGAATCAGGTTTTGATTTTATCCTACCCTATCTCCTCGATTTTGGAATATTACGTGATAATAATGCTGTATGCCACTAGTGGCATATAAAACTCTGTATGTCAGTCAGCGTGGCATACGGAAACCCAATGTTAAGCCTATGGGATTTTATATTAGGGGTGAGATAAAAAAAAGGGCATACATTTACGATCCTAGATCACTAAGCAGTAACTTATTGGTGCAGACACGGGTGATAAAGTGGAGTGAACCCGCTGAGTCTGGTCGTCCATGGAGTCTCCTGAATCCCCCCTCTCTGATCAAACCGGATCAGCATTTAATCCACCCTCAATGCCACCCCCGGCACGTCCCGCGCCTGCCCTGGAGGACATGTAATTCCTCCAGGGCAGTAGGATGGGTACTAGACTGGCCCTAATCCCTGTGTCCGCCTCTGCCTCCTTGTCTGCCCTCACCCCCCTACACTCCACCTCAGTCACAGGACATTCCCGGCCCTGTCAGGCCTTGGGGGAAGTAATCATACTCAAAAGTAGTTTGTTTTCTTCACGAATTACCATAATCAAAAGCCTCGGGTACGTATAATAATAATAAAAAAATAATAATGATAATAATAATAATAACAATGATAATAATAATAATAATAATAATAATAATAATAATAATAATAATGATGATGATGATGATGATAATAGTAGTAATAATAATAATGATCATAATAATAGTATAGGATCGTAAATGAAGTCTCTTTTCTGTACCTTGTACAAGGGTTATCGTTGATAATATCTAAGTCTGTTCCCTGAGACAGTCGTTTATAAGATCGTCCTTAAGTTTTGAATAATGTTGACCCACATCGTCCCAGGGTCTCTATGGCATGTAGAAAAGGGTCTACATTAGACTTGCTCAAGTCTTTGATCATGGACATTGATGATTAAACCAAATAACGATAAAGTATTTTGCAGTGTGACTGGTCCAGGAGTCAAGGAGAGGAGGAGGAGGAGTGGGGTAGGTGGAGGGATACAGGGACTGGGGCCAGTCTAGATCTACATGTACGATCCTCGGTTATTAAACGGGCCCCTGAGTCCGTCTAGACGGTACGTGTGTCTGGAGGGCGGGGCGGGGTGAGTAGTAGGTGGAATCAGGGGTTCGCTCAGGGCTATATTCTGATTAGTGAATGGGTCGTCTAATGGGATTAGTGTGGCTTTATCTCTGAGTTTATCACTAGAGGTAACAGTGGGTGTGTCTGACCTACACTGGTCACGCCTTTGTCTCCTCTCAGCCGCCTGTGGCATCGCCGCTCCGTCGTCAAGCAGTAGTACTAATAGATACCCTGCCTCGGGTTTCAATTAATTAAAACTTACTTAATTAGCTTTCTATATCGGGATTGCCTATCGAGAGAACTCCCAGAGGAAGACCCGACAGCCTGCCAGGGCTCACAGCATGTTCGCCTGGCAGACTTTGAGTGAAAGTGTCAAAAATGTTTCTCGGTTTTAACAGTTGTTGGTGTCACTTTACAGTAACAACAAAACACTGCTGTCAGAAGTCAGAGGCAACTTCAAATATGTCATTCGGAAATTGCATCTTGATACCGTCATGACAAACTTATTGACATCATATTGAATTGAACTACATGCTTAAAGGCATATCCTACAATATACAGTGGCGCTACCTGGTGACTTTCAAATAATGACTATATTAATTCAAACTTTGACTTATTCTAATACAAAATGAATAAAGTATAAGATATTATTGAGTCTGCCCTTTTCCAATAGATAAATTAAGCGAATGAATAATTTGACTGAAATGAACTGAAAAATATTGTTTTCTTCAAATTCTCTCAGTAACAGGGACAATGACTTGTGATTTTTAAACCAAAAACGTGTAGTACTCTGTGAAGGTTTGGGGAACATGTAATGGTTGTAAAGTACTAAACATTAACTATGTTCTGTGAAAGTTTGAAGGAAATGGGCATGTTTTTTACCATGTGAAAAACTAGTATTTAAAGTATATATATTCTTTTATGGTATTATCATAATACATGTACTGACCTCTAATTCAAAAACTAGCATGATGACCCCCATTTTCAAACTAATAATGTATTCCTTAACACTTGGAGATCATTACATATCCAGGAAAGTCACATGGGTTTCAATTTTCAAGGTTGATTGTCTGATATGCCATTGATAGAAATACGTGATTCAAATCCAAGTCTAATTTCCGTTTTCATTATTAATATATTGGTGACCTCTCGTTAATGCTCAATGAATATGCAGACCGGTTTCCTCTCCGATGAATTTGTAAGTGTGTGTCATACACTAAGACTCGTTATACTTTATACAAAGAATTGCATCACTACAGGACTGCAATCTTGTCACAGCTGGATAAATTTCCATCTGATTAATTTCCTGCACTTTGATGGCCAGACTGAGTGTGCTGGGAGAGTGTATTGTGTTTCTATGCTGGGAGAGTGTATTGTGTTTGTAATGACCTGGGAGCGTTCGGAAACAAAGAACCACCCCGGGGAGTAACGCCACCGATCGCCGCCAACAGAATGTCAACCGTCTAAACTGTGAACTCTGGCCCGGGTTCGAGAGGCAGGTGTGAGAGTGATCGTGATAAAATTCACCTGCCTGGGGTTTGTGGGGTGGTAAAGCTGGAGACACACCGAGCGAGAAACACAGCAATTTCCAGAATCGCCAACACAAAATGGTCTATATGTGACCTATTATTTCATTTTTCACCTGATTATTGCTTCTGATATGCTAAATGATGGGCATGAGTTATTCCTGTGAAATAATATCTCACATACATACTATTTTGTGTTGGCGATTCCAGAGATTGCCGCTTTCACTCGCTTTGTGTGTCCCTTTTATAACATTTTGTCTCTATATTCTGTTATGATAAGAACTAGCATGGTGAACCAAATTTTTTTAAGTAAGGCCTGACGTCAACCTACTACGATAGGCATTTAAAACCTTATGGTGTACTACAATGATAAACGTAAAACAGAGACGAAACCTCTCTTTGCTTCACGGAAGTCTCGAGCGTGCATCATAATCAGTTTTTAGGAACATCATAAGACCTATCGTAACAGAATATAGAGACATATAGAGCCAGTGGACGCCAGGCCTTAGTTATATGGTCCACAGCTCTTGGATATCATCATATTCAGGTTTCAGGAAATGTTCATGGGGTTTACCTTTCAAGGTAAATTGCCCGATATGCCTTTAACCGTCTGAGATGTTCTCCGGGTAAGACAGGAATGTGGTGGCGGTGACTGCATGCCTCACGCGCCTGACCTGCTTCCCCACTACTCCACATTGCCCGTGACCCGCACCACCTGACAAGCATGCACCATGCGCAGGGCCCAGGGACCTGTTTCAGTAGTTTCGTCACATTAGGCCTAGACAGACATCAACAGCGGCACCAACAGTGCAAGCAACAGTGGAAATTTTATTGTTGGGTTTCAAAACGCATGTCATAGTTGATGTCAAATATCAGCAGATTGGAGTGGCCAAATTTTTTTTCATATTATTCCCACCAAATCGCCATCTCTAGAAACTCTTTCCAGTAAAATGACCTTCCCTTCAGCATGGCCAGTATTCAATAGATAGTATGAGAGGACGACGACCCTGCAGCGAGCACGCGTATACAGATGACTCTGAGCCTCATTACGCCTTGATGAAGATGTACAAGGATCCACCTATCTTGTCCTCCATGCTGCTGTCCCCGCCCCCGTCCCTGTGGCTGTCCCGGTGCCCTACTCCTCCCCCCCCCCCCTCCTCCTCACCCCGCTCCGGCCCCCGTTGAGCACGTCCAGTCACGGTCAGCTGACGCCAGCCTCCATCTCCAGCGGTGCGTATCGGTCCTCGCGCCCGAGTCACAACTCACATTCTGCCCTCAATCATTCTGCCATTCCTTGCCCTGGTGAGCGTGCTACAAGTCGCCTGGTCGGTCAGAACGTTAACCAACCCCCGAGGCGTTTTACTGATGTGGGACTGAGCATGCCAAACATGCACCCTCCCTGTGTTCTACAACAGGCAGGACCAGTGTAGAGTATGAAGAGATACCTTTAGGCCCGGCGTCCACCTACTAAGATATCGCTTCGATATGGTCTACGATGCACCTCCCGATATAAAAATCAAAATCGCGTCGGAAGGTCCCCTACTATCGGGGCAGTTGACCACGCTTCTGCGATTAGACACTGATAAAAACCCCATACAATGCGTGGTGGATTGGCATGTCTAGACATATGTCTACGATTTTGCCCCTTCCCAATATGTCTCCGATATTCGCTTTTTGTATCGGTGCCATATCGGTAGGTCTAAATTTCTATCGTAGTAGGTGGACGCCAGGCTTTACAATAACATACGGAAACAGGGTTACCGTTTCAGTACATTATGAATCATATGAACCGATGTCAAAGGTAGAGGTTCATCTAAACGTTAATTTTACGATTTTGTTGGGTTTTGCCGCCGTACATATATATCCCGTACGCCACATACACACCCTGTAGGCAACATGTGTATGGCCATAAGTACGATATGGATAGGATATACAACCACAGGTACATATATATGATAACAACCTATAATTAGGCCCCTACGTACAGTCACCTATACGGTGGATGCACAAACTAGTATCAGAAATAGGTTAATATTGTATCTATCATTCACCATTGCAAATTCAAGTTATCAAAGGAAAGAGATTTTTTTTTTAACATTACACAATAGAAAAAAAATCAAAGGAAAGAGAAAGCGGCCGCCCATCCTCTCACGCACTGCTTTGAGACAATAGGGACTCTTTTACTAGGAGATTACACCAATCCGTAATCTCCTCGGTAGCGATCTCTAGACTACATGTATATATATATTTCATGTGTTCATGATGACATGTTTGTATTAACTGGATAATGAATTCTCAGGTGCGACTCTTTCCTGGCGCCGGTCAAGCGAGGACCTGCCCTGTACACACACTCTCTCTCTCTCCTCTCTCTCGCTCTCTCTCTCTCTCTCTCTCTCTCTCTCTCTCTCTCTCTCCTCTCTCTCTCCTCTCTCTCTCTCTCTTTATGTCTCTCTCTCTCTTTATCTCGCTCTCTCTGTCTCTCTCTCTCTGTCTGTCTGTCTCTCTGTCTGTCTCTCTCTGTCTCTCTCTTTATCTGTCTTTCTGTCTTTCTGTCTGTCTCTCTGTCTCTCTCTCTCTCTCTCTCCTCTCTGTCTCTCCTCTCTCTCTCTCCTCTCTCTCTCTCTGTCTCTCTGTCTCTCTGTCTCTCTGTCTCTCTGTCTCCCTCCCTCTCTCTCTCTCTACCTCTCTCTCTCTCCCTCTCTCTCTCTCTCTCTCTCTCTCTCTCTCTCTCCCTCCCCCCCCTCTCTCTCTCTCTCTCTCTCTCTCTCTCTCTTTACTATAGAGTCTATCACAAGTCCCAGTCTTCCCACAGACTTCTCGTACTCACAGGCTGACCTGCTAAGTTATGGACCAATAAAGACCTGAACGTCTGGTGCATAATGCCACAAGGCCGACGGACATGTACACGAGTGCCCTGCTGTGTTAATGGGCGTCGCATATCGACTGAGACAGACTCTGTGATGGAGAAAAACGACATAAACGTGGACCATTTGTGGAGGTAATACAGAGCAGCTGCTTCCACGTTAATAGAAAAGATACAATGCGATCCTGCTTAAAACAGGAGCGTGTTGACAGCGTAAGTTGTAACTGCGGCGAGTCATGACGCAAGTTGACGACGTGTGATCGTGAGACTTGCAGACTCGTGTTGCACAATGTGAGAGTGGTACAGGCTCACCCTTAAAGGGTGTCTTCCACTGGGCTGACTGTTCTGACATCTGGTTATATGTTATCTAAAGGAGTCTTCCACCAGCTAACTGTTATTAAATCTTGTTATATGTTACCTAAAGGGGTCTTCCACCAATTTCACTGTTATAACATCTGGTTGCATATTACCTAAAGGGGTCTTCCACCAGCTTACTGTTATGACATCTTGCTATATGTTACCTAAAGGGGTCCTCCACCCAGCTGACTGTTATGATATCTGGTTATATACTACTTAAAGGGGTCTTCCACCAGGTTCACTGTTATGCCATCTGGTTATATATTACCTAAAGGGGTATTCCATCTACTGACTGTCTCAATCAGGTGCAGGTATAAAGTGGAGCAGGTCACAAGCTCAACAGACCCATGGTTGTCAGGAGAACTCAACCCGTTTTTGAGAACTCGACCCTCGAAGTCCACCCGATTTAGATACTCGTGAATGACACAGTTTCAAATAAAACGAAAGGTCTGACTAGTTAACTTTTAGAAGAAGGAACCTGAGGGTTTGGAAAATGAGCCCAGCTAGGTTTAGGGGTAGGGTTAGGATTAGATATAGGCTTAGTCTTAGGGTTAGAGATAAGGTGAAACTTAGAGATAGGGTTAAGGATGGGTTTTTTTGGTTTATTTTCGTCCCCCTAGAACACCAAATTTTAACCAAGATAACATACTTCCTACTATTAAAGATAATTTGATAAGATATTTGAGTCCCGATTATTCAAAACGGGTCGAGTTCGTTACGGGTCGAGTTCTTCTAACGGGTCGAGTTCCTTTCGGGTCGAGTTCTCTGGTATTAAGCAGGAGACCCTCACGTATGATTGGCGGACCATGCCTGGATCACATCGGTTACGGCGAGCACGCGGACTTTTTCTCAGGGCAGTGCAGGTTGTACTCCCTGCCACTGTGAGAGTGCTGAGCTGGCATTCAGCAGCGTAATGTCCAGCCATCGATTACCTGGTCCCACAGTTGGAGTGGTATGCAGCGTAACTGGGCGGTAAAGAGCTGTCACGGTGACGCGAACACGCAACTGGTAATGTGTGTTATGCTGACAGTGTACCGATACACAATAGACGATACACGGGGTATGTGAATAACACCTTGCCATGTGGTGTTAAACTAAGTAATAAGTATACACATGTGAATAACACCTTGCCATATATACATGTGAATAACACCTCGCCATATGGTGTTTAACTAAGTAATACGTATATATACATGTGAATAACACCTTGTCATACGGTGTTTAACTCAGTAATATGTATATACATGTGAATAACACCTTGCCATATGGTGTTTAACTCAGTAATATATACATGTGAATAACACCTTACAGTATGGTGTTTAACTCATTAATATGTATATACATGCGAATAACACCTTGCCATATGGTGTTTAACTAAATAATATGTATATATATATACATGAATAAGACCTTGCCATACGGTGTTTAACTAAGTAATACGTATATGCATGTGAATAACACCTTGCCATATGGTGTTTAACTCAGTAATATGTATATACATGTGAATAACACCTCGCCATATGGTGTTCAACTAATTGATATGCATATACATGTAAGTACATCTAATGTGTAATGTAAATATCTGTTTGATACGTGATATGTTATAGACGCGGAAGTTTGAGCTCTAATTGGTCTCCACCACAGGAACTTCAAGCCGAAGCGAGATACACAGCGATTTCCGGAATCACCAACACGAAATGGCGTGTATACATTTGAGGTTTGTTTTCATAGTAATGTCCCCCACTGATAATTTAGCATCTCAGATGCGATAATCAGGTGAAATATGAAATGATATCTCACACACCTGTACACGCCATCTTGTGTTTGGAACCCTGTACCCCCCCCCCCCCCTCCCCCGAAGGGTCGTCCGCCGCCTGTCCCGGAATCGCAGGGGGGATTTATCGCAGTGGACGAGGCAGTAACAACCGCTGTGGACCATAGACTTTTTTCTTTTTTTTATTGTCAATGCCTCTCAACTGAGTTGAGTTTTTCTGGCTCCAGTCCCTGCATCCTATGGCTACCCCTCCACCTATCCCACCCCTCCTCGCTGTGATTCATGGGCCAGTCAGAGAAGAATACATACTATAATGAACTTTATTCTGATTAATGAAAGTTCATAATCAAAGACTTGAGTAAGTCTAAGTGGACCAGAAAACGCATGCAATTCCTGTACAATCCCTGCTGTGCACACCCCACTGCGGAGGTCGACGGCCCGTGCGATAGACTGCCCCTCCCTGTGATTTTGGGGAGTCGCAAAATCGCAGGGAGATATATTAGGCCACTAAAAAAAAAATTGTTTCTCATCACCAAGCCATGAAAAATATGACGAGGGCGCTTTTTTTTTTTTTTTTTTTTTTTGCTATATCAAAGATGCCAGACATACAGTGAAACCCCGCATAAGTGGACACCCTCCGATCCGGGCCAAAGTGGCTGCTTACGCGGGGTGTCTGCTTATGCGGGGTTTCCAGATTTTTACTGGCTATACATTTAATGCATCCCTGACATCAGGAGCTTTAATTTGATACTAAATACACATACCTTTCATAATATATCAAGATTCATCTATTTAAAAAAAAAAAAAAAAAAATCTTCTAAAATCGTTTTTTCTGATGCGCGCGGTGATGAGAAACAAGTTTTTTTTTTGAGTGGCCTTATGGAGAAACCAAACAAGAGTTGGTCGCGTTGTTGTTTATCGCACGACGGCAAAGTCGCATATTACTGCGCGAGGCGAAGCTGAGAGCAATAATACTTGATCTTGCCGGAGTGCGATGAACAATAACAGGACTAACTCGAGTTTGGTTTAGAATTTATCCTACCCCGCCTGTCTAAATTACTTCTACATTAACAAATGACGTCATTTGTCAAGTGTATCCCATTAGAGCGATATTTTTCATTTTTCTGGACTTCAGACCGAATACAGTGACTCAATGTTAAGCCTATGGAGTTTTTTATTAGGGGTAGGATAACTCCCAATGTGTCACGTGTTTAAAGGGCCGATTCCACCAACACATACGATATAGCAAGATTCAGCCCGATTTGGTTGTCTTGATATATCGGGCTAGGATTGAATCATCGCGCGCCTATTTGTCGCAATGTGTCCTGAGGTGTCGCGGTGGTGGAGCACCAAAATATACACCCGACACCACTCGCCTATGTTTTGAGACAAGTGAGATACGACACATTGCGGCTCAGTAAGACACTACAAGACATACCAAGATATACCACGGCAAATCCTTCCTGGTGGTGGAATCGGCCCATTAGTGTGATACATGGATATACACAGGTGACGTCAGGATAACATGAAGTGTGATATATCACGGTAACATCACACGAGATCTCGAGACCCGACCCCTGCCAACCCTCCCCCTCTGAGGTCCGTCCTTAATGTCAACACAGTCCGGGTGGTGGCACTGCTGTCGTTAGCACAGTTTTTCCCGTGGTGCCTCGCGCGGCGTGCGGCGAACAATGTCCGGTGCGGCACCGTAAACCCAACACTAAACACTCAGACAGAGACCCACAATGAGCGCGGCACCGTAAACCCACCACTTAACACTCACAAAGACACCTACAATAAGCGCCAACCCCTCTTTCAGGATGGCGTCAGAGGCACGCGTATTGCAGGGTTTTTAAGTCTATACCTGACATAGACGACAACGTTCTCAATGTGTACATAAACTGGTGTGGGCTCGATACCCTCTGCATATATCAGCATGATAACACGTCGCTATGTTTTGATTCAGTCCCAGACACTGGACTCAGTGTGTAGGCATATTTACTATATACCCATGCCGTATATACTGTAAATACGCACCGTTTCCGCATATGACGTAAAAATACTGTACGGACCGCTGGTCCGTACACTAAAATACGGGCCACCTTGCCATACACGTTAATTAAGAAATTGGTTGTTATACCAAATGAAATTGATTTTTTTTTAATTTCGGGGATATAGTAAATATATAACGTCCAACCATATTTGTACAAGTCACAGAACCCGATGATAATTTACCGTTTGTACGGAACTCGGCATAAATGCCTCGGTCCGTACAAACCGTAAATTACCATCTAGTTCTGTGACTTGTACAGCATGGTCAGGACGTTCTATATAATTACCCATGTTTTTGAGCGTGGGCCACACGCTCGTATACTCTTCCTAGGTTGGGAGGCGTTGTATAGACTTTCAGCTTGCTGCAAAAACCATCCTGTCACTATCTGCATGCTAACACCGTGACATTGGGAAAGGAGCAGAGGGATGGTATCTCAGTGCCTTGAGCTGGAGACACACCAAGCGAGAAACACAGTGGTTTCCAAAATCGCCAACATTGGTGGGAGATATTACTTTGTAATGATATATCACAAACATTCCATTTTGCGTTGGCGATTCCGGAGATTGTTGCCGTTTCCTGCTTGGTGTATCCCCAGCATTAGAGATATGCCCAACTGACCATGACCAATCAGGAGACACCGAAACTATGCACCTCATTGCCCCACTGGTGCTTGATATATTTGAATCCTTGACAGGCATTTTAATACAATTCCACGCTCATCCATCAATGACATGGTTTCATCGTCAGAAACACTCCCTCGTGCTTTGAATATACTTCATAGTGAACTTACATGTTTACCTTCATTGCTGGGAATTATAGAGGAAACCTATGAAAGTTTAGGGTCAGAGCTTGCATCCCATCGATTTTGAATCGTGTAGTAATTCACAAGGCCAAACTGCATGAATCACGTAGCGATTCAAACCAGATGTGATTGAGCTCTGACTGTAAACATGTATAAGTTTCGGAATTTATCTCACCCTTCACTTTGACTAATAGGCCGTATTTTATCTAAATACTTCATGGGCGTTGGATACGAGTTCCCAATGTTAAGTCTATGGAGGGAAAAGACAGGGTCGAGATAAATGACAGTGTTTAGTACCTTCAGTTTCTTCTTTAACTTTTGTATATTTAAGGGGTAGGTTGGTAAAGGGGTAGTACAGGGGCAACTTCGATGTCGTGTTTGCTCGATCCAATGAGATAAAAACATGCCGCACGTCCTCATTTTTAACCTATGAATGGGTAACATATCCAAACCGGGGACTTCCTCTGTTATAGTACATGAAGGTATGGTGAGGTAGAAAAAACACTTTTATAAACATGTCCCCAGACATGGCCTGCTCCTAGTTTACACAGGTAACGCCTGTCGAAAAAAGGCCATATGAGTAAGTTGGTTTGACCCGGTTTATTATTCATATCTACAACAACATGTATATCGCCATCGTTTTATCTGAGGGCAGGTTATTTCTTACGTCTTCGTGAAATGTTAAATGGAATATAAACATGCAACTCCAATCCACCTCGACAGAGAATCATTGGTCAACAACATTCACATGAACCATGATTCAGTGATGAAGTTGCCAGAAATCCTTTTAAATGTAGACCTCATCGAGGTATGGATTGAATTTCAGAACCTGTTTTGAACAGGTATAACTTGGCAATCATTCCGTATCATAATGAATTCTATATTGAAACGCCTGTGTGCAATAATGACCGAGGCAGCCGAGTGAATATCATATAGCGTTCAAACAAGTTGGAGAAAGACAACTTCGACCAAAAGGAATTCCTTTCTGTATTTATCTCGCCTCTGCATACACTAAAGAACAGAAGACACGCTAGATATATAAATAATAGACCATGGAAAATGGACTCTAATACTCGTAGGACATGGAGAACGAGTTACCACTGCTAAGCCTATGGGACAAAAATATCAATGGTGAGATGATAAATAAACATATTTGTTTTCATTGACAGCTCACATCTCGCATTTGTTTGTTTGTTTGTTTGTTTGTTTGTGTAGTTTAACGTCCAATAAGTTCTATTAGACTTACTTTGGGTTTGACCGAATCTATGAGATGAATCTAGGTAGAAATCTCACCCCTACACGTTTACCGAGGTGAGAGTTCTTTTACTCCCCACACCACATAGACATGGTATGAGAAGGATTGGCCTTTGATATAGCAGTAAATCTACCACTGCTGGGGGTGAAGGAGGAAAGTAGCTGTATCGTCTCCAGCAGGGAAACCAGAGCATGCCAGGCCTGGGGGACAATCAAAGTACAGTGCTCCTACCTTTAGCTGCAGGGATGCTGAGGAGAAGAAGTATCCAGGTTAAGCGTACTCCACACCAGGGCCCCATGATAGCAGGTAAATCCGCGGTCACGCTCGACCGCCCACGTCCCTGTCTCCCTCTCACCGGACCCATATAGGAGCCCGTCGTGTCCGTATCCCTCCTCGCCTAGCCAGCTTTTCTCTCTATCTTTTTCTCACACTCTCCAACACTCCTCTCTTGATAAGATCCAGTGGCCGTGGCGTGCCAGTTAATAACTCCAGTGGGTTGCTATACTTTTAAAAAGATCCAAACCACGAGGTCATGTATCACATACAGGTGTTCTGGATGCACCTTGGTATGAATACACAATACTCATATATAGGCCGTGCACTAGACCACATTCCGGGCACTGGAGATGTATTAATGATGGCTAAGCACATGATCGAGGTACATAGACACGTGTGGTGGCTGACTCAAGTCGATGATGATGATATATATCCAGTGTGTATATAATATATATGCAGGTGAAGTGGTAGCCTCCTCCTAGCACGTCGGTTGTGGGTTGTGCCGGAGAGGGCGGCGGCGGTGGCCGGGGTTGCTGCTCCGTCAACTAGACACGGTCCGTGCTGCCGACGTGCACGCTGCCAACATGCATGCACGCGCTCCACACTGCCTGCCTGCCTGCTGCCGCAATGCCTCCTCCTCCACTCAGCACACACACCCTGCTCGGCCGCTGAATCACCACCACCGCCGACGATCCTGCCCGGAGTCTGCCCGCCGCCCGCCGTGTTCAATGGCATCAATGCACGGGGGTGAGGGTTCCATTCCTATAGCAACCCGTACTCGTACTGATCGATGGAGTTAAAGCGGGACTGATGAGCTAGGCACAAACTCCGCTCCGGTCTCGCGTACGTACACTGTGTACCACCTCGACTCCACGCCCCCCCACGTTTACAATATCCCCGCGGTTCGGATCCTGACTGGAGTTGCCGGCCGAGACTGGATGAACTTCCAAACACGGTGTTCGGGTGCCACACCAACAAACAAAGTAAATACTCCCCTGCCTCCTCGCTTTGTCGTGCGCCTCCTTGGTCCCCTTAAAGCCGGCACTCACTCTCCGGGGTCTCGGAGTGGGGCCTGACGCGGTGCTCGTGTGTGGTTGTCACGGCCGCGGAGGGGCGGAGGTAGGCGGTGGGTGTGCGCGGGGAAGGCGGTACGGGCCTGCCCTGGTGTCCGGCTCCTCACGCAGCGTATCGCCGACTGTTCCACTCCGTCGCCTCCCGCCTGTCAGCTGGAGCCGCGCCCGCCGCTCAACTCCCGGCACCGGGACGCCGCCGACCCGCCACGCCACCTCGCGGCGTCGTCAGGCGTTACAGACGCCGCTTTCTTCCAGCAGGTGGCAGCACTCGTGCACAATGCAAACTCGCCTGGAAGCCCGGCCTGGTATGAACACATATTGAACTTGGCACCGACTGTGTGGCGGCCACCTGGTGAGAAGTAGCAGTACCACTGTCTAATTCTGTTAGTTTTTAATGAAATGCTTTGATAGGTTATCTATCATATTGTAAAAGGTTGGCGATAGTTTATTTTGTGTTGCGAATTCCGAATTTTTAGAACCAAGTCTGTGTAGACTTTGTGTCTAGACTTGTTTGTTTGGTCTTCTAAGAAATAAATTTCATGAAAATTGTACAATTGCTCATTTTAAAGAGAAACAAAGAAAAGCTTCCAAAATTTTGTTTTTTGTCATTTTTTCCGGATAGGAGAGGGTCTGATGTATATATTCCCCTAGCATCCCTAGCATATACACTTATGTTATGGGTTATGACAGGAAACATATATGTCGCACTACAGTAGAATAACTTTTGATGATAAACCTCTAGCATTATCAAAGTGATTTAGACAACATTTTAAAACTTTTTCTAGCATATTGAAGTAATTCTAGCATCATATTTTTCAATCTACCTTCAAAGCAGATGCAAAAAGTGTCAGTTCAATTTAGATATATGTGTAGCGGTTACCCTCTAGTCGCTGAAAGTGTGTTACCACTCTCCGCGATCGTCAGCCGACCAGAGGTTCCGAGACTAGTCGCTACCCTGTACTTTCCGTGCCAATACAGGTGGGTTCGGCTTTACCCACTGGAGAAGGGAGGGAGATCCGAGATCTACCAACTACCACTTAACCGCGAATAGAAAACCAGACTCCGGACAGTTTCAGTTTACCGTTCGTTTATTACTGGAAGTAATACACAATTCGTTGATGCTACGGGGCACCAACTAGCGCGGGAAGAGATACTGGTCTCTTCAACGTTGAAAGGTGTTTCAACACAACCTAACCAACTCGTGAGGCTTCAGACGTTCACTCCGTAAAGAGGCACCATGAGAAGTCCTATCAACCCGATGTGGACTCGACCTTATATAGCGGCCGAGTTACGTAATGCGGGTGAACCCGCAGCATTTACATACTGCGGGTCCGCCGGCCATACCGCACAGCAAGGATCGGCTCTCGCGCCACCTAGTTCTAAAGTGAAACAACGCTGCTCGACTGCCCTGACCCCTACATATGTATAACATGATCCAGTGACTGCAGACAGTGTGTATTCAGGGGAATCACTCCCCACATAATGCCGTGGAATATGAGACAAACGGTGCTAAATAAGAAAAGGCTAGACTTTTGTGACGGTGAATACATATGAACCTAATATGGGCCATTTATCCAATATATTCTTTTTGTTGTTGTTGTTGTTGTTGTTGTTGTTGTTGTATGTAGTTGTGTGTAGAAGTGTCTTCCAGCCTCGTATCCTTAACCGATATATTCATTAGTATATCAAAATCTAGGCCCATATACTAGTATTCTATTCCAATATGGCATTATCTATTGGTTTGACATGGGTTTTATTATTAAAGAAATATGGACTATCATATTGTTTCATTCTCTTTTTTCTGTCATATCGACAGATAAATCAGAAATTAATTTGTCTATACAAATCATATTGCTAGCCTGTCTGAAGACCTATAAAAGTAATGTTTTCATTATAACCCCTGGCCATATTGCAGGTATTGTCATAAAATTACTCATACAGAATGTGTGACAGTTATTACAGAAATGGTAATCATTTGTATGGATTTGTTTACTTATATGGATACCGATCACTTGGATATAAATGGATGATATGGATTTCCAAACAAAATATTTGTGACAGTGAATACAATGAAGTTTTCCCATTTCTGTAGATATGACCATGTTTTATTTCTGTAAAAAGTTTTCTCCCCAACAAATCATTATAATCCAGCCAAATTTACCTGTGCTGCAATGTATTCAGAGTCACACTTAACTATTATGTTGATAAGAACTTCGATTGAATATTTCTCACAAACCACACAACTCCAGAAATTTTATTTTATGTTTTTTTTTAATTTTTTACTTATTTGCTAGTTAAATTTTTCGGCACAAAGTTTCGGCGTTAGACTGCCTTCTTCAGGTTACTTTATGTTTAGTTTCTCTTACTGATGTACATTATTGGAGCAATATGACACTAGTGTTGCTATGGCAACGTGGGTATCTTTTTGATAAGTCTCTTCTGTTGTTGTCCTCCTTCCTGTCTGGTAGCGGTTGTATTGTTAACTTTAAAATTTCAAATAGTAACCTTGTAATACTGAACATTTCTTATTATGTTAATCCTTGCTCCAAACGCCTTGTTCTTCTGACTAATTATTCAGAGACAATTTTGAAATTTGAGACAGAGTGACCAAACCGGTGTGGCAAATGTTGTTGGCTCCGTAATGTCACTCGTCTTCGACTCGTGAAATTATGGAGCCAACAAAATGCGTGGCATAAATAAACTCAGACTCAAACTCGTGACGTCTCTTCATATTACCTTGTCCGTGAATTTTCACTCTCAAACCAAGCAATTATATTCTACGTGGGTTCTGATAATCGAAATACTTACTGAGAAATATTCTATAGTCATATAATTGATAAGAAAGTTTAGCTCTCTGGTCATTTTATTCAAAATACACACAAAAGGAAATAACAACATGAAGCCATTTTAACATATACTTATTTCCTTCTGTGTCTATCTTGAATAAAATAACCATAAAGTTAGACTTTATCATCAATTTGATGAGCTGTGAATATTTCTTGATAAGTGTTTCTGCTCTGATAACCCACATATAAAAAAAGATTGGTACAAGTGATAATTCGTGGACAAGTCCTGGATTGAACCATACCAACCTCGTAGTCGGAACAGAGTGGAGACAGCGCCGAAGCCTCCGCTTTTATCAACCTTTCCAAGGCGTTTGATACCGTTGACCAAATAATTGTTATTCATAAACTAAAACAGGTAAGTATCAACGTGAATGAATTAACAACTACATCACAAATCGGACCCAGCAAACCACGGTTAATGGCAACACATCTACTACTCTTCTTATATCTTACAGAGTCCCCCAGGGATCAATCCTTGGGCCCCTATTTTTCCTGTCATAAATAAACAGCCAACTCTGACTCCCTCGTCAATAGAATTCTATGCAGACGATGTTGTTGTGAGCTTCTCAGGTCCAGATAGATCGAAAAATGTCGTGGAAATGTCAATATTGTAGTAGTAGATCATATATGTGTGTGTCCCCACCTGGTGGCGAATTCGGGAACAATATCGGCGCTTCCGTATTCGGTGATCTTGTTGGAGTTTTGTTAATGTTACTCTGCTGCATTAAAATGCCAATACTCTACCTGTGTTTGACTCAATACAACAAATATGATGATTTACGTGAAACCCAACATTGTATGACCATTACACGGGCCAGTTGCTTCTCGGGTTCATACCACACTGGAGCCTGTGGAAGATAGGAGTGGTTAGTTCCTAACAGTTACCTCCAGGTTAAATTTTGTTTTAAAGAGACGTGGCGGCCAATTTATGGCAGTCAGTGTAAGTGAACCTGTGCTGGTTCTCCGGTCATCCGCTAGGGGGCATGACGGAAATCGCAGAAGCAGTTGAGGCGGAAAGCAGCCAAAAGATAACCCAGCAGTGTCATTATTTGACATGACAGCGGAAGAACAGTGGCGCCGCACTCTGAGTACGGCTGGTACTACAGTTTTGAGCTAGTACTCGCTGTTCAGAACTGTGCATGCGCGGCAACAGCCTTAGGTCCAGCATTTCGGATAGCCTGGAAGCCTGGCCTATGTGCTCACTCACATTATTACCTACCACATATAAAACGTGTAAATTTTAGTATTATCCGCTTGGAGTTGCTCCCGCACACAGGGACAGAGTGAACCCGATCTAGGGTTAGAGACTGAAGAGCCACGCGAGTGAGATTCTCATGTAGTGAAAAAACTCGAACCTGTTCTTCTTTTTTGTAGGACTATACTTAGATAAACTTCTTCTTTTATGATTCATTTCGAGCCATGCCGAAATCAAATTTTAGTATTGTTGTTTTCTGATCTACTTTTCTCGTTCACCCGCTAGAGGGCAGGGCGGCAGTTTAGACTGGTTCCCTGCCCCAATGAATTTATGTGAGTGACCTAGAGTTCTGTGATGATATGTACTCGCGCTGTCGCCAGTGCCAGGGGGAATCAACGAAGTCGCTAGTAGGTCAGATAACACCCTCCATTTTTTGTTGCACTACGGGTAACAGTGTTCAGCTAGTACTTCGCTGTTTTTCTAGAGAAAAATTGTAATAAATTATCTTTTATCTTTTGAAAGGTTGCCATTACTTCCTTTTTTATTATCCTTTATTGTTAACAAGTAGAAATAGACCCTCCAGACATTACTAAACTTCCTATTATCACCCAGGGTAAGTAAAAGTTCCTCTCCCGACTGGCTGGCCACATCACGACTGCATGAAACACAGTTTTCCGATTTATAATTGGAGAAACTGAATATAATTCCGGATTTACATCATCGGATTTACATCTGGCATCAGATTTCCAATTTTTTAAGAATTATGATAACCGTTCATCTGAAATAATTGTGAGTTATGGGTCAATGGGTCTATCACCACACAACGACGGCAACCAGCGAATACCGGATCCTGTAAACAGACTGAATTATGGGATACCTCAATAGGGTCTAAAAGGTATTTGGGGAACCTCATGAGGGAGAGAGACACTCTCCTAGCAGAGATCCTGCTAGGAGAATAGGAGAGAGGTTGTGCTTGTTATCCTTGCCACTGCAAGTAAATGGGGAAACAACAAAAGTTGAAAGTCGCTTGTAGCTGGGAATTAGCAGTCCAATATTTCATTAGGACAGGGAACCAGTCTACATTTTGAAATTCTCCTTCTCTCAGTACAGCTTTATGCTCAAGGTAAGTAGATCAGAAAACTAAAAAACTAAATTTGTCATCAATATGAATCATAACAGAAATAGTACGTCTGACTAGAGAACTATAAAAAAAAATAGCATGGTTGAGTTTTCTCTCCAAGAGAATCTCACACTCTAGTTCTTCGCACTCTCCCAGCAGGTCTTTTGCAGTGCTAGCGCTTACTGATCTCTGCCTCAACCCAATGCTGGTTCCCCAGGTATCCACTGAAGACAGGGAAAACCAGCCAACATTTCGGATTCAAAGCAGGATAACTGTCAATAGTCATGAAACTCAAACAACTGATGTATTATGAGTTGGCAAATGAGCTTCACAGACAGCCGGTCTTTTTCAGTACTACACCACTTTATAATGTGAGCCCACAGTTGATTAGAAGAATAAGCACATTTGTCATGTTGATAAGCACATTCAACACATGACGTTCTTTCCATATAAGCAAAGTTTCTGAAATCTTGTATCCCCCCCACCACCACCAGCCCTACCCCTTTCCCTCAGTGCGTACGTAATTTATGGGCAGCCCCATAGACTTATTGCCACAGCATTTATTCCATATACCTGTGGTAGACAGATGGCAATACCTATATTGTCAAGAGCACTATGTTGGTATTAATCCTATTATTTCAGGTTTGTAATCTTGGTATGCCT
The DNA here is from genome assembly GCA_950022655.1 of Alentia gelatinosa. Classification (NCBI taxonomy): domain Eukaryota; kingdom Metazoa; phylum Annelida; class Polychaeta; order Phyllodocida; family Polynoidae; genus Alentia; species Alentia gelatinosa. The sequence continues at coordinate 52,959,881 of OX465586.1, forward strand.
GTACACCCACAGCGATGTATGTAACCCCACTCTCAGACATGGTGTGACCGGTGCCTGAGACAGGCCTCAGTCTTGTTATAGCTCCACTACAGTGATTGGTGGCGGTTCATCTTTAAGCACCATTATATCACATCTGTATAGTCGAATAATCAAAACTAAAACTAAAATCTTAAGTGAATATAAGTTGGAATATAATAGTTTCATTACTAGGATACGGTGAACGATTTAGGAATAACAATTATTTGAAGACTTTTATTATTTCGTCCTGAACTTGATCGTTCTGATGATGTAACCCGGAACAAAGCGACAATCGTGTATACTACTACTATTCAGAGAGCCAGCTCCCTGAAATCCTCATATTTAAAAGGTTCTGTTCCATGGAAGTGTAGCATCTTATTGTATCAAATCAAAGCTAAGATTTTCGCCATTCCAGATCCGGTAAACATCCTTCTGTAAATATGCCATTTGACCTTTTATTAGAGGTCAAAGGTCATCAAATTTCAGAGGATTTTGAAATTGAAACAAATCTTCCCTTATTCAGGGGTAAGAATCGCAACTCAAGTTTATTAAACTTAAGTTATAGAAACTAGGGAATCTAAAGATCTGACATACTGCTATTCTGTTGTAAGGGATTCTTTGTCATATCTTTCATGAAAAAATGTGTTTTTTTACAGTTATTATTCATAAAGTCTTTAGATAATTTTGCTACTTCAAATTTTGCATCAAATAAGCCAAGCAGCTCGTTGTTTTGTCCTGTATGTCATGTCTATACTTAGCTGTTTGTCTTGTTGACTATGATGGAAGAACGCCCAAGTTGGGTGAATTGTGTGTCTTTATACTGAATTAAAAAAAAAAAATTCGGATACTTCAATGTATTTCAGACATAAATATTAGAAAAGACAATGATAAAGGGACTGTTAGGGGAAAACAAGATCGCACGAAAAAAGTGTCAAGGCATACAAATCTTGAAATATTGTACTGGAAAACTATCGCAATGGGACTTTTGCGGCGACCTTTCCCGGAAAAGGAAGAAAGTGGCAAGGTGAGTATATTTGATACAAAGATTTATATTCCAGATACTAAGATTCTATGACAAGCAAACTTTTTTCCAAGGTCAACCTAACTAAATGGAATGTTGTTTTCTTGCAATTGCTGTAGCTCCTATAAATTGACCCAAGATAGATGTAATTGAATTTGCAACACATATTTCTAAAAATGATATCAGGACCTTACAAAGTTGCATTATTGTATACACATCAAGCATCACTGCTGCCCGACCCCGCGCGAAAAAAGGAGAGTTGACGGCTGGCTGGGTTGATAAATATTTATTAAAAATATTGATATTTTATAGAGTGAGAATAATAACGTACAGTGTAAAATAGAGTACGATAAAATATGTATATACATGTAGAAGTGTTAAATATTTTGTGAATTGATAATAACCCCTATGGGATATTAAATAGATAAAATAAAATGAGATTATGGTGTTGGGGGTGGGTTAAAAAATATAATGGTAGGTGAGAGTGGTGGAAAATGGCGGAGTGGAATAAAGAGGGCGGAAATGACGTATAGGAAGTGGTGGGAGTGTTGAGGTGGTGTGTTTAGGATGCGCTAGGTGGCAGCAGTGAGCCAGCCTGTGACCATACTTTGTCACCTGCTAAACCCACTGTGACAATGAGGTCAAACGTCAAGGTCACTAAATGGAATGTTAAAGCATGATCCAAGCGTCCCTCCAGACCCTCAGATGCGGCGAGGGTACGATTGGTGGATGGTGAGGGACAATGGAGATGAGTGAGAATAAAAAGGCTAATTGGAACAAAACCCTGCAACATATGACGTTCTTTCCATATAAGCGAAGTTTCTGAAATCTTATAACCCCCCCCCCCCCCCCCACACCCACCACTACCACCACCACCACCACCCCTACCTCTATCCCTATCCCTCAGTGCGTACGTAATTTATGGCCGACCCCATAGACTTATTGCCACAACTTTTTTTTCCATATACCTGTGGTAGACAGGTAGCAATACCTATATTGTCACGAGCACTATGTTGGTATTAATCGTTTTATTTCAGGTTTGTAATTCTGGTATGCCTGTACACCCACAGCGATGTATGTAACCCCACTCTCAGACATGGTGTGACCCCTTGTCATGAAGTAAAAAGAGGAAGGCATGTTTCGATAGGGTTATTATATATTTGATATTCCTGTTAGAGGAAGTTAAGTATAAGATGGTATGAAGAATCGGAGTAAAATCTAGAGCACATGATATATAGGTATAGCTAGGAGAAATCACAAATTACAATGTAGGCACCGCTGCAGAAGAGAATCTGATATAGATTGTGTTAAATACCGATCATAGAAAGAATATTGCAGGCACATTAAATATTGTTAGGAAGTATGTCATTTTATTACCTCTGATGACATCTCATGGCATTGTTAATTAATAAGAAAATGGGAATGAATTGATTACGTTCATCTGGCTCTCTCTTGAGTTAATGGTCAAATGTTCCAAAGCGTTTTGTCTGAGCCAGCATTTTTAAAAAATACTTGTAAGTGTCTATTTATTGATTCCTTGACATGTTTCAGTCTAATACACATGTCCATCGACCAAAGTAAATTTCAGTCCTTAGGTACAATTATTTTCCATTCCTTTTCAACCTTTAAACTTGAAGTGATTACTATCTTTCTTGTCCATATGCTGAATTAGAATTATAATCCTGTTGTGATGAGATTCACATTGTCAGGTTGTCTTAGTTCGACAGTAAAATTCAAGATGGCGCCACAAGGTAGGTACGTCACATTTATTGGAGCGTGCTTGCACGATCTAAATACATTGCCTGAATACATCGGTCTAGATATATAGCCTAAGGTCAGAGTGGTCACATATATACACTTCCAACATGCTTCCAGAAAACTATCCCTTCACTATATGTATGCTATTCACTCCAATAATGGGAAAGTAGCAGGTCGCCAGTGTCTCAGGGTCTCAGAGTCTCGGAGGCATGCTCAGCTGACCATGACCAATCACTAGAGACCGACATACTCATTTACCCGTTGGTAGTTGATATGTTTGGATCCTGGGAGCTGTTTCAAAATTCGGGAGGGTGCTAAATGAGAGTTCTCACCGCCAAAGCGAGAGCAAACAATGGCACTTGAAGCGTCGCTGTTGAGGTGGAGGTGCCGCTCGCTATTGGGTATTGGTACCGGTTTTGCTGCCGCTTTGATTCAAATTGCCGCTCGCTGTTGCGGCCTCTCACTTTGAAATGCAACGTGCCGCTGGCGAGACTTCACTCGACTTTTGAAACAGCTCCCTGCACTCAGAAATGGCATGTTCAATGGGTGCAAGTATGTTACAGAAAATTATCCATAGACTGAACGTAAATCTATTTGTTTATTGTTATTAATTCATAATTGCACGCTCATTTACTAATGATGAACACACCATTTGCTCCTAGTACTCTTTATTCACTGTACACTCTGTAAATATTACCTTGTAATCATTGTCTTGAGTATGTTGGAATGCCACAAAACATATTATAACAGATTTCCTAGTCAACGACAACAACCAAGCAATTACGGTGTCAGTGTGGAGCCCACTTTATTGAGCGCGGGAAATCGCGCTCATATACGTCATCTAGAAGGGTTAGAATGCTCACACAGGCTTTCAGCTTACTGCAAAGAATCTAACCCTTCACTATCAATGCACCAGCTAGAAAGGCCTAGTGTAATGGGCAGGTGGCCAGTATCACAGTCTGACCATACCCCGTCCCACTACTGACTTGGTTCCCAAAAAATAGTTCAAAACTGATGGGACACACCTAAATACATTGTATTCAAAGCGCCAGCAAACCTGTTTGACCAGTTATTCACCCTTGTGCTTTTGGTGACTACAGACCAACCCCCTCCCCCTGCCCACTCCCACCCCCACCCCCACACCTACTCACTGACTTCTTCTACTCACAATCAGAAACTGATGGGACAGATTCCCCTACATGGCACAGTACCAGCAAACCTGTTTGACCAGTTATTCACCCTTGTGCTTTTGGTGACTACAGACCAACCCCCTCCCCCTTCCCACTCCCACCCCCGCGCCACCCCTCCGACCGCTACAATATATTTATAGTTGTTAGTTATTGCAGTAACCTAGTCCTGGATTATCTATACAATGATGACATAAAATTGTAATTCTGTGAAACTAATCATCTTGCCGTCCACGAATATACTGAATTTAACGATAAATATGCTTGTTTGGATACATATGTACTCATTTAGTCTGAAATATGAGCTGTTACTCTGAACTTAGTTTGTTTTTAGACAGGTGAAATTCATAGACTACTGATTGCTTTTTAGAGCCTGCTGTTACGCCCTATATACGGTGCCTAAAGGTTGGAGTGTTCGCATGGACTTCAAGCTTGTGGCAAAAAGAAAACTTTCACTTTTCACTCTCTGCGTGATATTCACTGCAATATTGTGAAAGGGGCAGAGGGCTAGTATTTCAGAGTCTTAGAGGTGTGCCCACCTGACCATGACAAATCATTTGAGACTAAAATACCTTATTGACCTACTGGTGCTTGATAAGTTTGGATCCTAGACCAGAAAGTTGCACAAAGGTTGACTGGGTGCAAGTGGGTTACAGAAAATGATACTGAACATATCCCAAATCTTATAATTGTTATTTATTGCATGTTCATTCATAATTTGCTCTTAGTTATCAAAAGTCTTGTTTTTGCTTGTTGATATCGTTAGTTACTTTACTGTTCATAATAATCAGGTTTGAAAAAGCTTCCTTTTGACAGCAAGGTTTCATGTACTGTATAATTGCTACCAGAGCTACACTACGTTAGCTCTGGTTGGGTTAAACAGCACGGCCACCTTAACCCATTAGCTATAAGTGTCCGTGACTCTCCCTTCAGAACTTGTGTTTCCTGGGCCTATGGTTGGAGAGTGTCACAAAGTTTACTCTAAAAGCCATGTTTCCATATTCTAATTTCCTTTTGTGTGTATTTTCAATAAAATTACCATAAATATAGACTTTATTGTTAATTCTGTGAGTTGTAGATATTTACTAATAAGTATTTCGCCTCTCAGAGCCCTCTATGATAGAATTGCTTGGTCCACGAGTGACAATTTGTGGACACAGTCTGGGTTGAACCATACCAACGTCTAACTTGGAACAGAGTGGAGACTTATATAGAACTGCATCGAGAATCGTATAAATAGACAATACTCCACGGGTTTGGCTGGGCCGCAATCGTCATCGAGGCGAAGCCGAGTGACGATTATGGCCCAGCCAAACGAGTGGAGTATTGTCTATTTTACGATTCGAGTGCGGTTCTAGATTTATCTTACCCCTTTCTATGATATTAAATATCATCACAACTTCAGAATAATCAGAATATACTTAGCAAATCCACTATGCCACGGCCGAGGCGTAGTATTGTAACTTTACCAGGGTGATCGTTGAGTATATTTTTCTAATGTTATTCCTATGGCTAAACATGTACCAGGGGTGAGATAAAGAGGTGGCCCATCTAGGTTCCATGACACACCATGTTGGAATCAGGGTCTCGTCTTTTTTTCTACTCCCATAGGGGACGACAGTCCCCATGAAGGAGACCTCCATGGACAACATTTTTGATGAGAGCTCATTAATCATGTTTAATTATGCCTGTCGTGCATAGGTAGAGAAATCCTCGTCCATAGTCTTGTTCTACTGACACACATCGATGGGGTGGAAAAACACAGGCCTGTAAGACAGTTCGAGGGGAGACTTTAACGAAGGTTTGTAATCACTGCAGGTAGTGCCATATAGTGTTATTTTCTATAACTAATTTCATCCTTTATAATTATAAATGAATCTAACTAATTATTTTAGTTATTTTCCATCTAACACCTCCAGTTTGTATTTGAGTCATATCAAACATATTTCCGCCAGTCTAAATTAACATTAAGCTTTTATTTGTTATTATGAGTTATCGCTCGCCAGGAAGGATGAACGAGACTATGGACGATGTAGGCCACCCCCGGGATGAATTATAAAACCCAAATAGACGAAACTTCGTTGATTGTCAGCTACATTTCTCCTTCTCGACGATACATTGAATTATTAAACCAGAACACTCGTACGGGCTCCCGTTGGACCTTATACTCTTATTGGTGAATGTTATAAAATGAGCCCCTTTTTCTTTATCAAACAACGACACTCACAGTGTTTGAACTCTTGAGGAAATGACTTTTATTAAAAACCAAAAATACAAGAGTATGACAATGCATATATCCATGTGTATGTATTGATTATTATTATAACAATGGCATGTAGCAAAATACATATTAGCCTTTGTGTTTAGCAATAAAGTTTATTTCAACAGAAATGCTATATCTTGATCCTGTCTAGAGTCACAAGATCCATCGATAAAGTATGTAAGGGAAAGACTTCTGTCACGCACCAAGACACTTGAAGTAGAGAACCTGGGCATGTTTAATAAGACCGTACATAATGACCCTTTTCTGTAAATCATACAAGGGTTATAAGTCTGTTCGCTAGGATAGTCTTTGCCGTCCATAAGGTCGTCCATAAGTGTTGAATAAAGCTGACCCACATCTATGGCACACAGAAAATGGTCTAAATGTAAGATCCTAGATTATCAAGTGGATCTCTGTTTCTTGGTAGCCTTTATGTATCAAAATTCATTACAGTTCATATTCTTCATTGTGAATACCTTTGTCATAAACTACGTGATTAATCGGAGTTGATATGGTAAAGCATAGCATAATATGGACATATACAATACCCAAAATGCGATATTTCAACCGTTATTTTCTGTTTCAGTGATACCTTGATAGAGGTGTGTTCTCCATGCTGTGAGTGTGGGGTATTTAGTTACCACGAGAGGATAAATACACAATATTGCCTGGTTTCAGATACAAGCGGCCGCATGCTCCGATGAGTTGACGGGTAGTAATATCCGGACGTATGCGAGGATATTGCGTAGAGTCCACTCCGAGGAGCATACAACAGCTTTTATATTAAACAAGTCTATATTGTATTTATCATCCACCTTTTCTGGACAAGTGACATATCGATACCAGTTCGGTTTAGTTATGCACTATTTTTCCGGAGGCACTATTTTCCGTATGCGCCTCCCGGAGCATACAACATATCCGAATGCGCCGGGTATGTCCATACACACTCCCAATATGTTTTCTATGGACCCTTTGTATTAGGTGGATGAGACAAACCTCCGGCCCCATGATGTATATCACAACTATGCCTCCCTGTAGTAATTAGTCATTCTGTCATAGCTAGTTGTAATTTGGACTAATTAGTGGACCAAGAACCGTAAGCTGTGAGAAAACAAACACCTGCAGCTGGTCATGACGTCGGACCACCTGTTAGGAGCAGATTCGTGGTGTTATTCGGCAATAATCATGTTCAACGTTTAACAAAAAGCACTCTACACTGGGACACACCAAGCGAGAAATACAGCGATTTCCAGAATCACCAACAGAAAATTGGCGATATGTGAGCTTTTATTCCATAGTTCATCTGATTATTGCTTCTGATACACTAAATCATCGGTGGGAGATATTATTATGAAATGATATTTCACATACACGCCATTTTGTGTTGGCGATTCCGGAGATCGCTATCTTGACTCGCTTGGTGTATCCTCGGCTTAAGTTTCAAAGAGAAGAATTATTGCTATACTAAAGCCGGAGACACACCAAGCGAGAAACGCAGCGATTTCCGGAATCGCCAACACAAAATGGCCTATATGTGAGCTATTATTTCATATTTCAAGTTGAAGGTAAATCCACAAAAAACCAGACGAGTTGATCTTAAATATAGGACAGTTTATTTGGGATTGTTGTACATCGAAATAGGGGGGGGGCAAATTTAATACTTGGTCGCAACGTTTCGTCTCAATTTATGCGACTTCTTCAGGCACTATTTCATATTTCACCTGATTATTGCTCCCAATGCGCTAAATCATCATTAGGAGATATTACTATGAAATAAGATTTCACATTTATGCCATTATGTGTTGGCGATTCCGGAGATCGCTATCTTGACTCGCTTGATGTGTCCCCGGCTTAAGTTTCAAAGAGAAGAAGTATTGCTATACTAAGAGGATGCAAGGGGCTTACGACAAGCAATCCATAAATTTGTATTTGAATGCAATAGACGAGTTTTAGACGAGTTACAAGTTAGAAAGTGGTGACTAAAATGGATACCTTAATGCATGGCAAAGAATTGTCCATATATGTATACACTGTGTAGCTGTATTATGCCTGTGGGACACTAAGTTGAAATTCTTCTTCACTCATTTCATGTCATCTTAACTCATGCCAATGTGAACCGCTTGTAAATGGAGAAACGAAATATGTATTCACGGGAAGAGCTTTCTCGTTTGAAAGATGTGAATAAAAAAAATATAATAAAGAAAATGAGTTGAATATGAACATCTCCGTCTGGGTGGATTTAGTAAGATCAACAAAATGTGAGGTAGGAAAAACAAAATCCTCATGATGAGTAATAAATTGGTCGAAACATCGAATCAGCTGCCTTACGAATTCATGCGGACATTGCGATGTGTCCATAAATATATACATACAAATATATACAACCAGTTAATTGTTAGCTAAAAGCCCCTTGTCGTCGGAGTTGCGGTGTTTGTCAACTGATTTCATCAATTACCAAAATGTCTGGAAAAAAGAGTTGTTCGCCTCAGTATCTGAGACTTTTCTTTATTCATTCATACAGTATTTCAAATTTTTAACAGAAAAAAATACAAACACGATTGCATTCTTTGATAACCGGCCACGAAACACGTTCCCACGCTGGAAAGCGTCTTAAGAGAGTCGATGGTGTGCGATCTTGTTTTCTTTTTCTACTTGCGTCCGTCACTTGATCTGTCTTTAGAAACAGAAATGAAAAGGTGTAAAGGATGCTCAGTTTTTGACAGGGAAACTGAGACATCAATTTTACACCAATCCACTATCTGCCCGATTCTGAACAATACGAGTGGCCGCATCTCTATCTCTGACACCCGTCCGATTTATTGCAAGAGATCCAATGTCCAATGAAAGGCTAACGCCAGGGGGCCGTTGAATAATCTAGGCTCGTACATGAAGACCCGTTTACGTACCTCGTCCAAGGAATATGTTCAATAATATATAAGTTTGTTTGCTAAGACAGTCTTAGCCATCCATAAGATTGCCCATAACTGTTGAAAGTTGATCCCCATTGTCCATGAATCTCCTTGGTATACTTAGAAGAAAACCCACCAGATGAAAATAGCTTAGTCCATACTCCACCGAGTTTGACTGCAGAGTAAATCATGAAGCGAAGCTGAGTGAATTACTCTGCATTCAAACGAGATGGGTGCGGACCGAGTTATTTTCATCAAGTGGGTTTCTGATTTTATCTCACCCCGTAAAACATTATTTATTGAGAAAATGAATCACCCAATTAGCCATTGAGTATTGGGTACACGAACTTCACAGCTGTGGAGTACGAGTTCCCAATATTAAGCCTATGGAGAGAAATACCGGGGTGAGATAAAGATATGGGTCTACATGTACGAGCTTGGATTATTAAACAGGCCCCAGGAATCCCAACTGATGGCTGCCTGAAGTCCTTGATGAAGTTTGCCGCGTGTTGAAGACGATCACCTGGGCCCGGTTTTTGAACTGTGGTCATGATCAGATTGCCAACATGACCACACTACAAACCCAGGTACAGCCAACCAACCGTGTCACCGAGTTGTCGTTGAGTGGGGCGCATCATACTTGAAGAACACGGAGCTGTTAAAGTTCATTCACCCCTGGTGCTGGTGGTGGACGATACAATAAACGACATCCTGGACGATGTTTGCCATTTAGTGTTGTGTGACAAAACAGCAGATATTTTCTAAATGAACACATTTGTATACAACACATTGAAAGACATTTAGGTTACTCTTATCGTCAAAACATCTTATGCTTACGACACATTATAAGAGTGACTTAGTCTTAGGAACGCGTTATTACATATCGGTTTGATAATGAATATTTGATCATTCTCGGAGTCTATGGAGAATCTTAATTTCCAATACTGACATTCATTATTTTCACAATCATTTAGGTAAAAAGATCTACTCTCACAGGATGTTCCATGGGCAATAAATAAAATTGATAATATAATATTATAGAAACAGAAAGTATAGGACCTAGTTAAACTAAACAATAGAATAGGTTCAATTTGGGACCATCTAGGTGATTGAGGTTGTTTTATTGATTGTATAATGTTTAGGGCATCCTCCTCATGAGGCATAACATACACTTACCCAGGACCCTAAGTCTCAGTGTCCATTGAGCTCCAAATCGTCTGCGATAGGCCATACGATGTACCTAAAAACTTATCACGATGCACCCTGATGTCCGTGTAAGATAAAGATGTTCCCGAATGTCTAATGTGTTTGACAGTATGTATTATAGTGCAATAGGAGGTACTAAATTTCTATCGTAGTTGGTGGAGGCTGGGCCTTGGACTGGTTTGAGCGTTTAGGACGGTCCCACGGTGAGCAGCCACTGCACACCTTGCACGAAGTCCACCAGAGCTGCAGATCCCTACGTCTCCCTGGAAAATAAAGTTGTAGCAATACAATTTTTATTATCCGTTATATACATTGAATGGAGGTGGAGTTCCTTCACCAAAAATTGTAAAGTCACCAGGACAGGGGAAACTCGAAGTTCTGAAAAGATATGTCTAAAGCAAAACAAAAAACAAAAAAAAACAACTGAAAAGTACACAAAAATGAGCTATTTATTTAGGGACAAAACTGTGGTAAAAATTACCACTAGATGAACAACAAAGATGCTGTGTATTACAACCCGTTGAGCTTTTGTGATTCATTATCGCCTTTCTTAACTTTACGCATACAACTTTATTTTGTTAAAATGATGTTGCGGTTGCTAAGGAAACACAAAGAACGCATCGGAGAAAAACAACATCCGCTCTACCGGTCCAAATGAATTCTCTAACCTGATTGGCTCTCAATTGATATAGACAAGAGAAAGTGATATCAATATATAAATCCTTAGTCGACAGTAGAAAGAAAAGTGATAAGCAGTCCTGGCCTTTTACTAATCAGGAACAACCAAATTTGATGTCAATATACCCTGGACAGCATCCTTATATATCGTGCTAGTCACCAACTGTAACCCTTCTTGTCTTTTTCATTGTTTTGTTCATTATTACATTATCAGCATGCTTTTGATTATAATTCTCGTTTCTATTCGTATATAAAGTAAGGATCAGAGGGATGGGAACAGAATATCTGAATGTCGTGGAGGTAAGAGCCATTATGAATTTGAAATATTTCAAGATGCATGATAAAGGGAAAATAGACCAAGCATTTAATCTGGGAATGAATACTCACTCATAGACTCGAACATATATGTATTTGGCAAGTCGTTGAGATCGTATTCATTCAGAGATTAAATGTCAGTTCAATTTTCCCACTGTATGATCAACTCAGAGTGTAGTGCGCAAACAGGTATTTGTTGTAGTTACAATCTGATGATACTTGCTGCACTAAAAGGGAACCTCCATCAAGGTCTGTGGCCACTGAAAATATGCCATGAATTTGGTTGCTCAGTAATCTCACAATGCAACGCCAATTGAGACAAACCAAAGGTCATGACATATCTTCAACAGCTACAGATCAAGCAAAGTTAAGATCTTATCTCACCCCTAGCACTGACTGATTGGCTAACGTTTCCAATGTTATCACCTATTGAGTATTTCTTTTAAGATACTCCATGTGCGTTGGGTATAAATTACCAATGTTAATTCTATGGGGAAAAAATAACAGGAGAGAGATAAAATTATATACAAAACTATCGTAGTTTTGGGGATAAGGATCTGCTTGACTGTTTTCGTTCTGCCGGAAGCTGAAGTGCTAATGTTACAGTTTAACCGCACTCCACCTACTGGTAATGTATTCATTAGCATCTGTGACTGATACACGGATATGGATTTCCTTGCTGGGGGTCTATGCATGAGGTCCAACTAGTCACAGATATCCCCACATCTGCGAATAAGTAAAGCTTCCCTGTTTACGACACTCGTACTTATTACTCTTGAACAACAGCCAATATCCAATGAAGGAGGTATTCATCAACCTGTAAATAATTCTGATGTACCTTGTGCTTTGCGGGAGGGAATAAGTCCCAGAGCATTATTGTGCCTTCCTAATTGCATATGACAAAGCACATGTATATGCAAATGTGTTTTGACGATCTTTTCTATATTGCTTTCACGACACAAATGATCAACAGTTATGATTGTAACGTTATACACTCACATTTTTCATTAGTTCTGCAACTGTCAGTCAAATTGGTTATCTTAAGCGACAGGTAACAGAATAGCCTTTACTGAAGCCTCGAGCTATGCATTACTTATGCGTGCAATGCCACTGCTGTGTTAGGTATTGTAGAACCTAGAACTCGTATTGAAAGTTTTCCGTAAAAACTCAGCTTTGCATAATATCCTCTTGATTTATTACATCATCCTGCATGGCGAGCAAACTGTTTTAAATGGTTTTAAAAATTGAGGATTCATGAAAGTGTATAAAATGTGTTAGCAATGAAGAATCCATATAAAGATGTTTGTTCAACCACGCATCACATATTTTGTCCTACACCTGATTAAAAAAGCCATAGGATTAACATTTCTCCACTGTATTCGGACGACCGTGCAGTAAAGCATTGTTTATTGCACGAGGGTAATTTTCAAAAATTGAACAATAAGCGGCGAGAACATGAGCGACGTCATACTAATGCGTTCTATAAATTGTTGACGACCTGTTGCCTTGGCAATGCGCCAGCCGCAAACTCCACTCACTCGAGCAACTTGGAGGAACTAAAATGGCTAATTATTATCCTTAAGTCGTGGAGACAAGGTAGAATAAATTATACTAAACTGAACTCGAGTTAGTAGTGTGAGTGTTTATCTTACCTCTAATAAAAAGCGCCATAGGTTTAACATTGACTCAGTGTATTTGACTGAGCGTTGAATAAAGTGTTATATATGCACCAAGGTGAATAATAAAACGGACCAATCAGGGACAAGATAAAGAAAGTAGATCCGGCAGCATTGATAAACGCGGCCATCCGCTGATGAGTGTCAACACGCTACTATTGTTAAGTGGTTAAAAAGGGTTAGGATAAATAGGAAACCAAACTCGAGTTTACCTGGTAAGTTTTATCTCACTCCGGTCAGGCCTGCTAAATTACTTCGCTCGGCTACGCCTCCTGTCCGTCGTGAGAAAAAACTGACCAGGGACCTGTTTCAGTAGTCTTGTGACATTAGGCCTAGACAGACATCAACAGCGGCACCAACAGTGCAAGCAACAGCGGAAAAAGACTAGCAAATATCAGAACATCGAAGTGGTCAATCTTCTTCATATTTGGAACGATTATAGATTATATGTATCTCCTACTCATGTTAAAGTGTCATTGCTTAATTCTTACGAGAAGTGAGTGAAACTCTGTGTGTCATCGACTGCAATCTTGTGATCTGTCCGTATGGTGTCACAGACATGTCACAAAACTACTGAAACAGGTCCCAGGCTAACTCTCGTTTGGTTTCTCCTAATTATTGCACTCCGGTCAGGTCGGATGCTCACTGCACTCGGTTCATGCCTTGTGCATTAACTAGACCTGTCCGTTGTGCCATAGAGACACTCACACTTCTTACTCTCATTAAGTTTCTATTAAGTACATAATATAAGATAGTTGATACAAGAAGAAAAGAAAGATCCTACTTGAGTAGTAAATGTAGAAAATTAAGAAGGGTAGATAAGGATACGTTTAAGATAGAGATATACCCGGATTGCCACTATGAATATTGGTAATAATGTATCTCAACAAGAAACATGTTCAAGGAGATATATCGCCGATGTTCCTGGTTGTTTGTTTGTATTTGTATTATTGCCAAGAAGAACGATAGTTTTCTATCTGAAGCAGTAAAAAAACCTATGTCAAGAAAAACAATCATTTCCATGTGAAATAAAGATACGCCTCTCGCTAAAATATAGTTGACTTTTTAAATGTTCTATAATATGACTAAGACAGAGGTTCAATGGGTTTTGTATGCATGTAAAACATTTCAGTTGGTCTTTATAATTACCAATGAATGATATATATAACAGAAGGTCAGAGCGGAAGAAGTATGCCGGAGCGATTATTGTTTGTGCAGGAAGAGTGTAAATTGGTAGACGGGAAAGGCGTGATAGGTTCTCATAGTTTACACTTACAAAACACTTTACCCAATTCACCGAGCTGTTACCAAGGTGATTGGATGTACCTTCTGGCAATGCAGCTCTACAATTCACACCAGTACCTCGATTAGCGTAGATGTATGCCTTCTGTAAGTACCATTTCTATTTACTTGATATTTGATTCCATTACAGTCATACTTGATTTTTATTTTAGCAGTATTCTCAGTGGAATGAAATACCTGACAGACGCAAACTAAAGAAGTGGGAATGAAACTGGTAAAACGCTAGCCCCATGTTACGTATAGACTGGTTCCCTCCCCTAGTGAACAATGGGACAGGTAACGCCTTCGGCTGGTTCCCCGGTCATTCACAGCAGAGGGAAGAACCAGCACAACCTCTCTCCATCACGAGATTCCCCAAATAACTTATTTACACTTCTTTACCATGAATGACAATACAAAATAAAGTAATTACAACGTTTGTCAAGGTTCAAGATAACTTATTAGAATATTTCTCTAAAAACTAACCGATTTTGCCAGTTCAATTGTGGTAGTTACCTGGCCTAATATGTGAGTGAGCACATAGGCCAGGCTTCCAGGCGTAAAGTGCCAGTTTCACTGAGCGACCAAGCGAATGGGTCTGCGATCCATGCGACTGTGCGTATCCCATGCGATGATATTCAGTATATTGAATATTGTCGCAAGGCATTCGCATGTCCATGCGAACGTCTGCGAACGTCTGCGAACCCAAATTCGCATGGAAAATCGTCTTAGTGGATTTTGCGCTTTAAGTGCCAGATCCACTAAAGCGATTTTACATGCGAATTTGGGTTCGCAGACGTTCGCAGACGTTCGCAGACGTTCGCAGACGTTCTCATGGACATGCGAATGCCTTGTGACAATATCTAATATATTGAATATTATCGCATGGGATTCGCACAGTCGCACGGATCGCAGACGTATTCGCTTGGTCGCCTTAGTGGATTTTGCGCTTTAGTCATGTACACTTTCTACAATGCTGAAACGAAAAGGAAAAGTGGGTAGTTTCAAGTTGAAGATTTTGCTTCAGGGATTATGCGCAGTGGTGTGAAGCGTCGAGTCGCAGCACTCCATCAGGTGTCCGGCACTGACGGCTTGGTTGATGTTCATTCTTCGACTGGCCCTGGTCTATTGTCGTGGAGCAGCACAGTGCAGTCCGGCGGTGGCTTTTGTATGACGGTCATTGGATTCCTAAAACACCAATGAACATCGCACAAAACCTGACCGCCGCCCGCTTAGGGTATGTAGGATCCTCCGACAAAGGATCCAAGATCCACAGGACATTGGTGTCCTATGAAAGCAGACATAGAAATATGCGAACGAACCTTTATCCTCAAATGTGTGCTAACATGTGAAGGTGGAAGATGCTTCATCAAGTAGCCTAGATGTGTTATATCTTGGAATACATGTATACATAATATTACCATGATTCTGATCTGCCTGGTTATATTATCCGCAGAGTTGACATGTAGTAAAACTCCGAGTGATAGCGAGGATAATTGCGTGCTGTGAACTGCAAGGAGAATACAGCCACACAGATCAAAATCATGGTAATGCTGTATTTATTACTAGCCTTTCGACTAAATATCAGAAAGAAAATATTGAATTCATCAAAACTTGACGTAAGCGCCATGCATTGTTTATATAAAATAGTTCCTAAGTTGCCCATGAGGTGGTATTAAAGGCTGTATTCTATAGCTACAAAGTAGAATATGGACAGCCGTATTCTACTCAGTAGCGATATGTAGGCTCTATAGGTGTAGTATGGAGACTACGTATTAGGTGGGTAATAAATATGTGATCTAAATAAGATGCTATTTATGTGACTGAGGAAATGGGAAACGCTTCATATATCATAGTATCCGCCTGCTGCCAAGTCGCCATTGAAAACGCACACCTGTAGGGGTTGCGTATGGCTACCAATGGAGCAGACGACATCGCCATATCCTCCACCTGGGAGGATACATAAAAAAGTCCCTGATGCGTCACCTAGCGTTCATAGAACGCTGGGATACCACTACGCGTCACCTACGCAGAGGATACGCCCGCTAATATAAGAAAGAGGTTTATATTGCATATTATCTCACCCCGGTATACTTCTCCATAGGCTTAACATTATGAACTCGTACTCTACGACAGTGAAGTTCGTGTACCCAATATTCAATGGTTAATTGGGTGATTCATTTTATCTATGAATATTGTTATACGGGGTGACATAAAATCAGAAACCCACTAACAGTAAAACCTCGCTTCCGGGAGACCCCGCTTAAGTGGTCACCCCGCTTAAGGGGTCAGTTATTTCGGTACAAAATACTAAACCCCACTTAAGGGGTCACTTTGGATGGACAATTTATCAAATCGGACGGGACAGTGTAGGGACAACACTCCAGATCATCTTGATTGCTTGTTTATGGCGTGTATGTGGGACGGGTAGGGTGGTGTCTCGACAATCAGACACCACACAACAGCCTGTGTAGGCTCATGTAGGTGTCAGGTAGTCGTCTGTCAGGTGTTTGTGTGGTTATAACAGTGTCTATGTGACATAATATCACCTGTATAAAGGTATTATAACCTAACCACCGACAGACTCCTTCTCTCAGACTGAAACCCCCAGTTAAGGGGTCACTCCGCTTAAGGGGACACTTTGCCCGGACCGAAGGTGTTCCCTTAAGCGGAGCTTTACTGTACTTATATCTACTACAATACAAAATCTAATCACCATAAACGGTGTTGTCAAGCAAGTGTCCTGTATCTTCTTGGGAATTTAGTGATTTATATCTGAAATCACCTCTCTTCCATGCTGCGAAAATCAGAACGAATTCCTCGTGAAGATCCCGTGATTGGAACTAGCGTTTTTCATTTCGAAAGAGCGCAGGGAGGAACTATACGTAATTACCCAGAAATAGCCGCTGTGGCGCCTCCATCGCTTATCCTGCGGAAGTGAAAGCGCGAGACGCGGAGAGACTGAGAAGAGTTCACAACCAAACTCGTTAGGCCTTAATGAAGCGGATCCGGTTCCGCTGTAATTAGAGTGTCGTCCCCCACGGAGAGTCGCCTGGCTGTGGCAGGGACTGATTGATCCCGCACGCCGCACAGCAAACCCCGACCTACCAACTCCTCATCTCTCTCCGGCCCCACGAGCAGGGCCCTGTTTAACAGAGGAGAGGAAAGCAGTCCCAGGAGGTCGTGGCTGAATTCATTTGTGCGAGATCTGTCATGTATATATAAGGCTCGTTTACATTGGCCGACGAAAACGGTGTAGATTATTTGAGTTTTCCTATAAAGGACCGTTTCCATTGGCCGACGAAATGATGGGGATTTTTCTAGTTCTCTATACACCCGTTTCCATCGGCCGACGAAAACGGTGTATATTATTTGAGTTTTCCTAAAGGCCCATTTCCATTGGCCGACGAAAACGGTGGGGATTTTTCGAGTTCTCTATACACCCGTTTCCATCGGCCGACGAAAACGGTGTATATTATTTGAGTTTTCCTAAAGGCCCGTTTCCATTGGCCGACGAAAACGGTGGGGATTTTTCGAGTTCTCTATACACCCGTTTTCATCGGCCGACGAACACGGTGTAGATTATTTGAGTTTTCCTAAAGGCCCGTTTCCATTGGCCGACGAAAACGGTGGGGATTTTTCGAGTTCTCTATATACCCGTTTTTATCGGCCGACGAAAACGGTGTAGATTATTTGAGTTTTCCTAAAGGCCCGTTTCCATTGGCCGACAAAAACGGTGGGGATTTTTCGAGTTCTCTATACACCCGTTTCCATCGGCCGACGAAAAGGGTGTAGATTATTTGAGTTTTCCTAGAGGCTCGTTTCCATTGGCCGACGAAATGGTGGGGATTTTTCGAGTTCTCTATGTATACACCCGTTTCCATCGGCCGACGAAAACGGTGTAGATTATTTCAGTTTTCCTATAAAGGACTGTTTCCATTGGCCGACGAAATGGTGGGGATTTTTCGAGTTCTCTATACACCCGTTTCCATTGGCCGACGAAAACGGTGTAGATTATTTGAGTTTTCCTATAAAGGACCGTTTCCATTGGCCGACGAAAACGGTGTAGATTATTTGAGTTTTCCTAAAGGACCGTTTCCATTGGCCGACGAAAACGGTGTAGATTATTTGAGTTCGACTTGAACATGTTAAAACCTATGTCATTTAATATTCTCAGAGTGTTGTAGGACACATTTGTAACTCAAAACCGTGGAGGTTACCTTGTTGATTCTAGAGATGAATGACATGAGGATATGATATCACAATGATATAGAAATTCTAAATGTACAAAAATACAGCAGCTACATTATAAAACGTCATCTTCAAACATTCACACGGTATAGTAAATGTGTAATGTTACATATGTTAGTACTAAAAGGTATCGGTCGCCGTACACTTGTTTTTGAATGAACCGAAGAAAGCCATATAGTTTCCCAGACATGTCAAGCAAAGGAAAACTGTAAAATATTTCATGGAATTTTGTGGACCATATAAGAAAAAGAAATGTCACTCCCATAACGGTCACTATGGCCCCAGGTTAGTACTGATCGTAACCGTTCAGCCAATATGGTTCTTTGTTTTAAAAGCTCACGGGAGGTTCACCGTGGCATGCTCTGTAAGGCATGTAAGGTGGGATTTATGTACCTCACAGGTTTCAAAATTTCATGAGATTCAGTTCCTTTTTAGGGGTAAATGTCGCCAAGAATTGCAGGGGGAAAACCATGTCTCAAGGAAATGGAACCCTACAATTTAGACGAAAAGATTGTGTTCGTGTACAGAATCTCAGCGGGATTTGTCGCAAACAAGCACTCTGTGAGGTACATGGATCCCATCGTGTGAATCCCACATAAGGCCTGTTTCCATTGGCCGACGAAAACGGTGTAGAGTTTTCAAGTTCTCCTAAAAGCCTATTTCCATTGGCCATCACCGATCTACAGTCAGGAACCACCGACGGACCTTTATCTGCTGAGGCACAGTGGAAATGGTGACATTACCATGATGTTCATCTGGGTGGTCGTATTCTCCTTATCCTACGCAATATGCTCGAATATGCAATATTCGCCCGGATATTACTGCCCATCAACTCCGCGGAAAATACGGCTACGCAGATTAGAATCATGGTGATATTGTGTATGTATCGGCTTCAGAATTCTGATATATTGAGTATACCTTTATGGTTCAATAACATAGCATATCTCAGATAAGCTTGGATGGCTTTTGGAATGAAGATACTAAATTATGATATAGAGACAATGTTTACAAGTATGCTTAATAGTTTTGGGACCACAGGAGGTCGGGTAGACTGGCTTCAGTGCTATACATCCTCTGGTTACCCCTCCAACTGCCCCACCCATCCTCGCTGGGATGATTCTGGGGCCTGTCGGAGCAAAGAGTATAACCGTTTGTCAGAGGATGGATACATATTGTAATACATTTAGTTCAAATATCAATTAAATATCTATAATCATAGACTTGAGCAAGTCTAGAGGTTGGGGTGTATGGGGGTTGTCAGCGGGGGAGGGTCTCGTGGGGACCCCCTACAGAGCGGGCATTGCATGGGATATGTAGCATGATCCCACCCCGATCTACCCCCTTATTCTCCTCCAACCCCGCCCCCTGACCTTCCCAACGCCAAGTTTACTGTCACTGGGAATTACCCACGAGTTGATCAAGTATTATTAGCATTATCATCATTGTTGTTTTCGTTGTTATTATCATAATTATCATCATTATCATTATTGAGTGATACGGAGACAGAATGCTAACAATGTTGGGAGATCAAAAAATCATCACTCGTAATGAAGTAATGGGGTATAATGGAAGCGCGAGGTATGATGGAAGAGTGAGGTATCTTAGTCTAAAGAAGTTCAAAGGTGAGGTGTATGACGAGGAAGCTTTTGAAAATTCAAAATAGAAATCACATAAGTAAGTATATAAATATCTGGAGAGGATGCATATATTCTGTGATACGATGATAAATGTACCAATTTCTTTATTTTATTTTCTCTTTCTTTTAGCATTTTTGATTGCACGATTCACATGGGGAAATGTCACCGGATTTGAATACCGGGTAAACCAGTGATACGCAAGGTTATTACAAAGAAAGCTTATGAAGCTTTACAGTCAGAGCTTTTGTCTCTACCTTGGTTATCGCCATATTTCTAAGAGTCATTAAATTGCTATGTAGTCCGTCCGCTTAAACCGCAGTTATGTGTAGGTCATGTCCAGGTGAATAGAGATTTGAAAATAGATAAAGATAGATTCATGTTCTCCATGTTCATTTGGCGATCATTCAATATCGAGAGAAGAGATGCTCGTGTGGTCAGCAGGAGCCGTGGATGAATTCTCCTGGTGTCAAATTTCAAAGACGAGTAGCTTGGTAATACTTACTATAACTTGGTTCCTGCATGATTCTCCCTCCTCTGGGACCTGTTTCAGTAGTCTCGTGACATTAGGCCTAGACAGACATCAACAGCAGCACCAACAGTGCCAGCAACAGCGGACATTTTTTTGTTAGGTTTCAAAACGCATGTCACAGTTGATGTCAAATATTAGCGGATAGAGGAGGTCAATTTTCTTCACATTTGGGACGATTATAGGATATATATATATCCCTTACTCGTGTTAAAGTTTCATTGCTTAATCCCTACGGAAAGTGAGTGAAATTGTCAAATACTTTTGAAACCGGACACACTGTGTTTGGGGTCTGTCTTGTCCTAAGTGCTGCAACTTGTGTTGATCTGTCTGTATGGTGTCATAGACGCCATCTAGACATGTCACGAAACTACTGAAACAGGTCCCAGGTCTGTGGCTAACAACAAAGGTAAGCATAGCCACACCACTAATAATCAAAATGTAATGTAATAGAGATGCCTTATCTATGCCATGCATAGCTTTTGTGATATGCAGTTTCACATGCATGCAGTGTTCGTTTAACTAGCCTTCTTGTAGAATATGCACCTATCTGAGGCTTGTTCAACGTTATTCAACACTTATGCAAAACCTTTGGTCAGCTAGGACTGCCTTAGCAAATGAGCTTAAATATCATGAAACAATAACCCTCGAACAAGGCCTCCTTGTATACCATGTACTTTCGCTGGCGTCAGTTATTCAACAGACCCCTGTTCTCTCATCTGTCTCGTTGTGGGGTTATGTAATACAGACTTAGATCATTACAGTGACTGGAGCCTCACAGTGGGGGGTGTGAAGACACTGTGGTGTGCATCTCTAACTAGATATGGGTCTTAATGGACCACTACATCAGGGTAAGTGCTGATTCCACCAGCACCAATGTCTCTGCCTGGGGTGCGTTGCTGGCTCTTTTTGTGGTATCGTTGGTTATAATCAGATCGCAGATTTATTTTTATAATTACTTTAAGGATCTGACTGGAAAAGCATTGCTCCCGTAATATCGGATCGTGTCCTTATATTCACGCGGTATTGCTAATTTTTACAAAGTGATAGCGATACTACAGATTTAAGGCCAGTTTCCATTGGCCGACGAAAACGGTGTAGATTTTTTTGTGTTCTCCTAATAGTCTTTTTTTTTCATTTTGCGACAGCAGTGCTAAAGGTCCGTTGGTGGTCCCTATAAGTGTATATCGATGATGGTCAATGGAAACAGATGGCTCCAAAGTTAAAACTGGGCTGACATATTGTCACTAATTCTATACCGGTCTATAGAGAAACAAGCCCTAGGCCGAGAGGTTAGGGCTACAAAACTAAACGGGTATGTTATGGCATGCAACTATCTTGAGTTACTGTTCTGTGCTAAAACTCTGTGAGCCCTGGCCGAGAGGTAGGGTCTATGCTTAAAATGGTACGTGCATATTTTGTGGCTCCCTAAAACTGTAAGCAGATCAAGCCCTCCTTCTATTGTACCTTAAATATACATCCAGTAGCACCCCATCTCATCACATCCCTGCACCCACCACCCACTGTGATTGATATGTGTCGAAGTGGTCTCCTGACATTGTCAACAGGAAGATCTGATGTATTTTTTCAGATGTTGTCAATAAAAAATCTATAAAAAAAAATTAAAAAATTGTTGTATGGATATCTATTTGCCAAAGGTAGAAGAACGATGGTCGGAGGGACGTGGGGCCATCTCCCATCGTTATCGATGTGATCCGCTAAATATCGGGAACAACCGTAAGGCCCTCGGGTCGCTATCATGTCATCCGCAAATGTATCGTAAGGCCCGGCGTCCACCTACAACGATATGGCTCCGATATGGTCTACGATGCACCTCCCGATAAAAAATCAAAATCGCGTCGGAAGGTTACCTAACATCGGGGCAGTTGACCACGTTTCTGCGATTAGACACCGATAAAAACCCCATACAATGCATGGTGGATTGGCATGTCTAGACATATGTCTACGATTTTGCACCTTCCCGATATGGCACCGATTTTGACATTTTGTATCGGTGCCATATCGGGAGGTCTACGATTCTATCGTAGTAGGTGGCACCGGGCCTTAACGTGGAGCAACGCCTCCCCAAGTAGGGTCTGGTTGTGTCTTGCAGCATGTGGATGCATCTTGCTTGAGCGAACTGAATTTTGCAAGGTTAATGCCCGTGTGTGTGGAGCCCCTATTATCGCTCACGGGGGTCTTCCACCGCAGCGATCGGACCGGACAGTCTCATGATTACACAAACCTAGCGAGTCAATAAATCGGCTTAGATCGCGTCTCCTGGTGGAATCAGCACTTTACCTATGACGAGGAGTAAAAGCTGGCCCCCACCTACCACGATAGTCTACGACATACTTCCCGATAGCTACGATTTGAAAATGCCAAATCGTGACCTATCGGGAGGTCCCCGATAGTTTAAAATCGTGGACGTGGTTTGAAATCGTAGAGCGTAGAAATGCCTTTGGAGGACCAAAAACATAAACCATGGTCACGATTGCCTCACGATTCAATCGGTGTACCAATTTAGATCTCAGGCAGAGTTTTAATATTGAAATATATTATAATTTTAGAAATATTTAATGAATCTGAGTATTCTTTTAGAGGTATTTACAACATATTATGATATTATTTTCCAGACACTAAAACAATCAAATTGAAGAATATAACTGTGATAGAATCATAATTCTGTTATAAAACTATTATTTTCAGACACTTAGACTTCCTCAAATGATATCATATTTACAGCGATTATACATCTATATGCGCCCTACCTAATTCCAGAATTTCATAATTTTCCGTTAAGTATTTCACCCGAGAGAGATATTTTCCCGATAAATCACACACAATACCCTACGACAGGCTACGAATTTTCCAACATGTTGGAAATTATCGGGACCTCTACGATTGGCGTTTTCATCGCAGCCTATCGTGAGCTGTCGTAGACGGAATCGCAGAAACCTGTTCCACCTACCACGATTTTGCAAAACCTCACGCTACAATCGGAATGGAAGAGGAAGTGGCATACACTTACGTACGTAGTATCTCAAGCTGTGGCTAGTAGTTACAAATGAGCTAGACCTATGTCTACTCTCTTTCTACATCTGTGTCTATGAATACATGTACTGTAATTGAAATGTGGGCATACTTTTTAAGATGCTTACATACTCCTATGTGCAGAAAGAATATGTAACTCTACAAACGTGTCTATTTGCAATATTATGTTATCTTCTTCCATAATTCGCCTCACATATACCATATCCATCACCGTTGGTGTGAACTAGCATGTATCTCTATTGATTCCCTATGGAAGAGCTGTCATAAAACAGACAGAATGTGGAATAAAACATTATTTTTGAAAAAAACTAAAATGATGGAATTGACAGGACTATCGGTGTTCTCAAATGGTAGTTCTGGCGCCCATTCAGTGCTCGTATCAGGACATTGACATGGTCATAAAGGGCCTACTATAAATTACTAATGTTATGAAATACCGTGTCAAGCCATGTCCGAACCATTAGAACATAAACTGGTGATTACACAATATCTGTTATTCAAGAGGATCCATAGAAGTACAAGGCTCCATCCTAATAAGAACCATGGCTCATTAAGCACCAAATAGATGTTCGAGTTTTGTTATCGATTGTTGCGATATCCTAGGGTTTTTTTTTAAGATAATCGGAGGTGTAAATGGCGAGACATCAATTTTAACGGTTAACTTAGATATGTACTATATGCAGTATTGCCTTTGATTTTTTTTCCTGATTTGCTCTAATTTGTTCACATGGAGACATAAACCAGGTGTCTTAGACTCAGGTTTGTGATAATCAGCCTGTTTTCAATATCTCGCCATGATTTCTTATGTCTTCATCTTTCCTGTGATATCCTTATAAAAAAAATTGTAACGGTAAAGCAATGTGTAATGAAACGAAAAAGGCGCTATACTTGCATAATAGCCTACATTTTGATTGACATGTACAGGTGAATGAATGTATTTAATACGGATTTTTGTTAAATTGTATCTTTCGGCGCATTTCATCCTAATCCCTACAATTTACTGGGGAGAAATGAGATTATAAGAACTAGTAGAAAATACGTGTAGGCTTAAACATGGAGAGTGTATCTCTGTAGAGTTGTATGTCCATGGCTTAAATAACATTTTTGGCAGTACCTTTAAGAATATTTTAAATGAAAAATATCTATTGTTAGAAGACCATGCTGCATGTATCTAGGTCTGTTTTCAAGGCAAGTAGATAGTAGTGAGTATCGTAGTGAGTATTTTCTTTTCAAAGGCCGGCAGCCGCCTTTCCTACGGCTCGTATCGTGGCGTGCTGGATTCTATGATATTGTGCTGACATGACAGAAAGACTGCAAGGTAGTAAGAGCAGCCGACATTTAACACGGTTGGCGGGAATCAGTCACTGGATTAACCACTGAACTACAGTCATCTCCCTCCTACTGTGAGTGAGGTGGATATTGACATTTATCTTAGTGTGAGAATTACGTTTTGTAAGTCGTTTTTCTGGCCAGTTCCCTGTTGGCTTTTGAGGGAAATCATGTCATAGCATGTTCTGCATGCATTGTGGGAATGTTTGAGGTCCCCCTGTGTATTCTCATTGCGTTTTCTAAGCTGAGCAGGTGCAGTTATGTACATAGGAGTTTAACAGTGTCTCTTGACTTGTTGTTATGCATATGCTTGGGTCTATTGAATTATTGTTTGTGATCCATAGTTTTGAGAAGTTCACCTCATCCATATCCCAGGGGATTGCCATTTTAATTAATAAATCTTGTCAGTATTACTGTATCTCTAGTTCTTTGATTTGTCTGTTATCAACTAGCTCCCTAGATTATGGTCATTCTGAGTGTTTAATTCAGAGGATAGATCAGAGGTAGACAGACTGACAAATAGAGGGATACATCAATATTATAACATAAGCCTGGTATACACGTCCATAGGCTTAACATTCGGAACTCGTACTCAACAGGCTTGCGAATACGGTAACTCATACTCAACGGGTGATAAACAGATACATATTTCTGGCTAGGATAAAATCAGAAAACATATTCGTGCTTGGTCTGAGTCCCTGTTCACCATCTCGTTTGGAGCGCTTCCAAATATTCACTCAACTATCGCCTTGTTCATATTACTGTACGCTCCGAACCCGATGGCGAACAAGGACACAGACCAAACACGTCTACGTTTATACCATCACGCCGGCAGCCACGGAAGGCACGGCAGCTCACCACCGTACTCCACCGGGTCTACCGTAGTCCACCTTAACTCACCTGGGACCTGTTTCAGTAGTTTCGTGACATTAGGCCTAGACAGACATCAACAGCGGCGCCAAAAGTGCAAGCAACAGCGGAAAGAGTCTAGCAAATATCAGCGGATTGGAGTGGTCAATATTCTTCATATTTGGAAGGATTATAGGTTGTATGTATCCCATACTCGTGTTAAAGTGTCATCACTTAAATCTTACAGGAAGTGTATGAAATTCTGCGTGTCATCGATTGCAGTCTTATAATCTGTCCGTACGGTGTTACAGACGCCATCTAGACATGTCACGAAACTACTGAAACAGGTCCCTGATGTTCGAACCGTGAGTCACCTTGATTGCCAGGGAGCTGCCAGGGAAAGTTTAGTTGTGTCAAAAAGTCCAGCCACGACAGTCGCGGCACCCCAACTCCCCGTGGCTGATGACAATCGGTACTGCCGTACTTGACCGTACTTGACCTTGCCTCGCCTTAATTCACCGGGCTTGGGATTCTGGTTAGCACTTGGGCCTATGGGGCAGTGGTTCACCAGGATATTCATTCAACGTCCAACAGTCACAGTCAGAGCATACGTTCAATAATATATCTTACCATATATGATAACTGTAAACCGTTGTGAACATATATGTTTAATGAATTTATTTTCTTTTTTTATGAACTTGATTCATTTCTGTTTTACAACAGTGAATAATGGGAAGGTGTACAAGTACATTCCATATCATATGTATATACATATGAGTGTATCTGTGTGACTTGGATCCCCACAGCACACCAGAGGCTCGTTTGATTTTGAGGTGTCTTGGTGGAAGAGAGTACGGACGACGGGTACCTCCACCGACGATAATTAAGGCGAGAGCTCGTCAATCGCGTTTGATTATACCTGTTGAACATGGGGAGTGAAATCCTTGTTTATAGTCTCTTTACCCCTTAAGCGAGGTGTCCCAGAAGCGGGTTTCTACTGCATTTGCTCCTCTTTGGTCGTGGCGGGTTCGCGCCGCTTGGCCAGCCCGGGAGACGGCGGCGGCCTCGCCACGACTCAGGAGCAGCGAACCTCGGGGAGGAGGTCGGCAAAACGCGGCCGCAGAAGCCGGCGCCCCCCCGAGGATGCGCCGACAAAGCCGGCAGCCGCGGGAGGCCGTCACAAGACCCGCCGCCGCCAACGAGGGGGCGGCTGCCAGGTGAGCAGCGGCCGGGGGAAACCGGAGCCGGCGGCGGGGACGCGGCGGGGGGCCGGGGCCGGTGGGAGGGAGGGCCGCGGAGCGCCATGGTTGAACTATCCATACGAGAGGAGGCGATGGGAAAATCAAACTCGACTATTAATCGGACCCTCCCCGTGACGATCCGACCGAGAGGCCCACCTATGCCTTTCACGTCGCCCGGTTGTGCGCGATGCACGTGAAAACCTCACCCGCATCGGGTAGGCCTGGCCGGGGGCATGACCTCCATACAGGGCCTTGACCTACTATATCCCATGCCTGTTTTTAGAGTGTGGGAATTTCACCGTGTTTGGATTTCTACCAAAGACGCAATTTTTTTTTTTTAATGTACATTTTATTGAGTTCCTTAGAAATGTTCATTTCAATAAGTGTATCTATTTGGTCGCATCAGGACGAAGGTCAGTTGTTTGGTAAATATCAACTATTACTGACGAAATATTATTACACTGGTTCGATATGTAATACTACGTTTTTTCTTGCTTGTAAAGTACCCTTTCCCGTTCACTCCTAAACAGTACAGGTCACCATGCCCCGTCATCAAAATGATGCTCGTATTTTTGTTTAACAAGTGCTTGCTAGTTTCGTATCATGTCTATATATCAGTATCGGAACTTAAGAAATTTTCTGATAGGACCAATATGTAAGAGCCTAATGTAATGTTATTTCCCATCATGTGAATCATGTTTAATAGGTATCTCCATCTGTCTCTATCATTTTGGTCGGTACGCCAATTGAGTACGCGACACATAGAACGTATATGGACTGTGATCACCGCATTTTTACACGCTATTTTGTGAGGAATAAATGCTAGTGCTCCTGCTTTCTATCTCATTGAGTTTTTCATTTCGATAGCCTTTGTAGACTTGTAGACAGGTGATAGACGATTGGAGAGACGGGTAGACAGAGGGATACTTCATGGTGAACATATGTATTTCTACGTCAGTGTGTAACTGTCTCTCAACAGAATAAATTCCTCCCTTGGTCTCTATTCATCGCCTTCCCCAGCCGCTCTTCTCTCATTCCAAACTTCTCCCGTTCTAGGGGCCTGTTGAATAACTTTTTTTCTTCTTTTTTTCTTTATCCTGGGAGGACATCGGTTGCAAGCCGGTATGAGTGTCCTCACAGACATTTGGTACACCCATACGCTGAACTTTTCATTTTTATCTTTAATATAATGAATCGTAGATTTTAGATACAATATGATATATATGAATGTTCTCGTTGAACCTTTTTTAACATCTTGTTTCTGGATTTCTTGTAGAAGGACCCGAGTGTCGAGATAGACATCTCTTTCGTCCATCATAATGATCTCCTTGTTTTGTGGTCTTGGCTCGTACATGAAGACCCTTTTCCGTACATCAAGGAGACCCAGGGACAATGTACTCTATTCAACACCTAGGGAGGACCTTCGTCAGGTAGGGCCTATATACAGTTTTTGCGAATGAGCTATTATCTCACCCCTGGAGTAAATGTCCATAGGCGTAGCATTGGGAACTCGTTCTCCATGCTCCTACAAGTATTGCAGTCTGTTCTCCATGGTCTATATCACGTGAGTTGTCCATTTTTCTAGCGTGTACAGGGGTGAGATAAATATAGAAAGCAACTCGTTTTGGTCAGAGAAGTCATTCTGCAACTCGTTTGAACGCTATGTGATATTTACTCGGCTGTCGCCTCGTTCATATCACTCCGCATCAAACTCGTGGAGAATGACGACTTTGACTAAAACTTGTTGGTTTCTTCTTTAGTATCAGGTATTTTTTCCCATAGACTTAACATGGGGAACTCATACTCAATGCCCATAGAGTATTTAGAAAAAAAATATTCAATGGAAGATTATGTCACAAATGTTAGCCAATTAGGCAATGTGAGGGGTGAGATAAATTCAGAAACCTATGAAAATTTACAGTCAGAGCTTGATCCCATCTCGTTTCAATCGCTACGTAATTCCCATGGGTTCCCCTTGTGAATTACTACGCTATTCAAACTCGTCGGGATACGAGCTCTAACCGTAAACTTTCACAGCTTTCCTCTATAGAATAATATCAAGAGACGTCACGAGTTTGAGTCTGAGTTTATTTATGCCACGCATTTTGTTAGCTCCATAATTCCACGAGTCGCAGACGAGTGACATTACGGAGCCAACAAAATGCGTGGCATAAATAAGCTCAAACTCAAACGAGTGGCGTCTAGATTTCATCCTACCCTATTTCCATATTTTTTTCAGTATCAGAAAGTAGTGGCATAAACAACACTTTATGTCACACCTGTGATATAAACAAATCCCATGTTAAGCCTATGGCCCGCGTCGCCTTCGTAGGCATAAGTTATTCAACAGACCCCATGTCCCTCTGTGGGGGTTAATTTTCCATCTTATTCAATGATAGCGGTTAACGTCGCGAGCCACTTGCAGCTGACACCTGTACTTTTGTCACGTCTCCAGGTGGGTCAGTGTCTCCAAGGAAACAAGGTGTGATCGTGCGTTAAGAGCCTACCTCATGACAAACAGCCAGCGGCATGTGCAAAAACTAATTATTTAGATCTGCAAAATCCCAAGCGGAAAAATAGCCAACATGCGAAAATCCTGGTCATTTCCCCCCAATTTTATTATTATTATTTTTTATTATTATTTCGTGTCGTTTTAGACAGACAGTTGACAATTTCGTTGCTCATTAGGGTGGCTGGTTTTACTGGTGACGGTGCCACGGAAGTGACCAAAAGTAGGCCAATGCTCGCGGTAAAATGATAGCACTGTTTAATACTCTAAACAATATAAAACAGAAAACGGATTATTGCTGATTGACGACATAACGGGAAATAATATCAAAATAACCAAAATTATATAGAATAAAGAATATACCTGGCATTAATTCACACCTAATGCAATCTTTGGTTTCTACATCTATATTTTCAACCTTCTGAGATTTTTCCTTGCGTCACATTCTGAAGAAGTGAATCTCATCTTCCACACAGCGGAATACCTGGAAGCACCAACTTCAATTTTCATTTATCAATTATTAGACAACAGGTGAGTAGTGCCCAGCCTCACGTGCCTATTCATGGTGTTCAATGCGAGCATGGCAGGAGTGGGTGGGGAGGGAGGGCTGTGGTGGTGGGGGGTCGGCGCTGTTATTATAATGAAGTGTCGAGTAATCGAGGTACATTGTGTAGAATGTGATTGGCAGCTGGAGGAAGTCTCCCTGGATGCCTGGGCCGCAGTGACGGGCGCGTGGCTCCCCGGGAGGCCGCCGCCCGCGTCGCCGGGAGCCCGTCCCCGGCTCGCCGCCTGCCTCGCCCGGCGTGCCGCCCGCCCCTCCCGGTGTCCGCCCCTCCCGGTCTCCGCCACACCTCACCGGGCCGCATGAAGCATGTAGCGCGGCGCTGCATGAATACACACCTGCAGTCCACATCCCACTTCTCTCGGTTTCAGCCACACCATTACCTGGGACCTGT
This sequence comes from Alentia gelatinosa, assembly GCA_950022655.1. Taxonomy (NCBI): domain Eukaryota; kingdom Metazoa; phylum Annelida; class Polychaeta; order Phyllodocida; family Polynoidae; genus Alentia; species Alentia gelatinosa. The sequence continues at coordinate 52,990,545 of OX465586.1, forward strand.
TTCACTAGTTTTGTGACTTATATAGAACTGCATAGAGAATCGTATAAATACACAATACTCAACGAGTTTGGAAGGGCCGCAATCTTCATCGAGGCGAAGCTGAGTGACGATTACGGCACTTTCAAACGAGTGGAGTATTGTTTATTTTACGATTCGAGTGCGGTTCTGGATATATCTCACCCCTTTCAAGGTTAGGGGAGTTGAAATTTCTTGTCTTGTCTTGTCATCTCTCTGAAATCCTGGCCGCTGATTGGTCAATTGCCTATGACGTCATCTCGTATTCACTACGCCACGACCATGGCGTAGTATTGTCACTTTACCGGGGTGATCGTTGAGTACTTTTTTCTAATGTTATTCCTATGGCTACACTTGTACCAGGGGTGAGATAAATGTCTGTGACACCATACAGACATGGGGGTTGTCTAGTTTCGTGACAACACAAGTAGCTGCCCGTAGGAAAATTACAGACCCCAAACATATAAGAATTAGACAAATCTACACATCATGGACCTGTTTCACTAGTTTCGTGACAAAAGTGTTAGACATGAAAAGCGGCACCACCAGTGCAAGCAAGAATTGACCAAACCAAGTCTAATCATTATGCCATATAGAGATCCAGGGACGATGTGGGTCAACATTTTTCAACACCTATGGACGATCTTTGGTCTTGTAGAACAGTATTAGCTGAACGAGCTTGAATATTATAAATATATATATATATATATATATATATATATATATATATATATATATATATATATATATAACCCTCCTACGAGGCGTCCTTCTACCCTGTCCTTTCGCTGGCATACGTTATTCAATGACCCCCTAGGACCATACATGAAGACCCAGGGGCCCGTTTGATAATCTAGGATCGTACATGAAGACCCTTTTCTGTATGGCATACAGACCCCTGAATTCATTCGAGGTGCACCGAAATCTGATTTTCAACAGTGGAAAGAGCCTGGGGCCCGTTTAATAATCTAGTATGCCATAGAAACCCAGGGACGATGTGGGTCAACTTTATTCAACACTAATGGACGACTTAAGAATTAGAATTAATGAACGATAACTCTTGTATGAAGTACAGACACGGATCTACATGTACGGCCCTAGTCCCACAGATTCGTCGCATGTCAATAAAAAGTAATAAACACCGGGTGAAGGTCATAAAAATGGCGCCGCCCGTCGCATCGCACACAATCGCTCCATTGGGGCCAGGGGTGTGTGCGTGTGCGATTATGTGCGATGTGACGGATCCATTGCATTGCACATATTGAAATGTTCATGATATGCAACGGATCAGTCACACATGCTTGGAGTGCCTCCTATTGTACTCGCATTTAACCCGCCTGTCCTCAACTAAACCCAGGTTTTGTTTGTTTGTTTGGTTTGATTTAACGTCCAGTCAACCATTATAGGTCATTACCAGACTTTCTCATGGTTCTTTTACACCACGAGGGTGGTGATCGAATCTATGTGATGAATTCAGGTAGAAATCTCACCCCTACACATTTACCGAGGTGAGAGTTCTTTTACTTCCCACACCACTAAACCCAGGTATTATACATAACACTAGTACATGGGGCATACTGCAGTGAATCATAAGCGCACTTGTCAGACTCCACTCAGGTGTCAGATCTCAGTAGGTGTGATATCAAAGCAAGCTGTGAAAATGGGAGCCTGTAGCTATTGATGCAAGCCTATTACTTTAACCTGCACACATTACCCTATTCAATGTGTTTCTAACCGACCTACAAATGTTAGGGTGGTAGCAGACATTCAGACTATATATGCATGACTTAAGTACATGTATATGTATAGAGATTGTTACATATATTGTTGCGACGATTCCATCACACCAATGGGGCATACCCTATACTTTACTTGCGATTGAGTGCGATGAAATCATCGTAATATAGGCCCGTTTCCATTGGCCGACGAAAACGGTAAAGATTATTTTAGTTTTCCTAAAGCCCATTTCCATTGGCCATCACCGATGTACAGTCAGAAACCACCAACGGACCTTTGTCATTGCGGAGGCACAATGAAAATGGGCTTTTAGAAAAACTCATAAAATATCCACCGTTATCCTCGGCTGATGGAAACGGGCCTTCAGAGTAATAAAAACCGCCGATGGGGCGTCGTTGGGGACAGCAAACGTGTGCGACAATCGCATCGCAGCTGTGGGGCCGGACATGTACCTCCTTATACAAGACGAAAGCAAATATTAAGAGCACAGTGTAATAATAAGATACCGGTTGGCTCCACACACGTACATTCATGTGTATCTGCCAGCATACTTCATACCAACCAATCGGAATAACTAGACATCCTTCGTCAGAAAGGGAAATAATTCCCCACCCTCTCCTATAATACAGGTGTTGCTGTTCAGCGCCGCCTAACGGCCCACTGTCTCGTTACGCGGCCGCTCGGACAAACACGGCCGAGGTCAGCCACATACATATAGGGAAAGACAGCAATCACACCTAAAGTGTGAACGGTGGGAGTGATTGCAGGAGGGTTGTTTTTTGACAGATTAAATTGCTGGAACAAACTATGGTATTGTATCAACAAGTCTGGGATGTCTAAACTTTATAGTTGATAATTATCTTGGGTTTAGCTTGGAAAAGGGTAAGCATATTATAGCGAGTCCTGCCAAAGTATTAAAGTGTATCCAGTTAAGGTGTCCTTGTCTTATCTAAGGTATATCTATGGTATCATTGAGGTGATATCCATGTATGATACACCAAATTGGAGCTGGAATATCATAGAATATGTTGCAATCGCTTTTATGTCTATGGAATTAATGTGCATGGGATTATAAACGTATTACGCTAATACACTCAGTGATCCAATGCTAAAGAATACGTTGCCAGGGGAATGTTTGGCTTCAGCCGTGCCGTAACTAAGCAGATAACGAGCGACACCGGCCTATGGAAAAAGGCCTATTACAGTTCTGACAATTTACAGAAATCCAACTTTTCGGTATTTTAATGAAAATTGAAAAAAGCGTCACCATATACTCAGTGGCAGACAGTGTTGAACGTTTTTCAAACTTAGGCCGTTGTCAGCCGCTAGCGGACGGTCCTACCTCGCTGGAACCCCCGGCAACTTCAGGGTGGTAGCTGCCGACCGCTACCGTCCTTTTCTGACCTTTTCAGACGGCACCCCTCATGGGTCATGCTGATATATCTCTTTTTTTTAAGGTTTTTGATTTCCGACTCTTTATCTGAATATGGAAAAAGGCCTATTGAAACCATTGTCCTGAAAGTTTCCAGTCAGTCTGGGACGTATAATAATACTGACCGATACAAGGGCATGAGGATGATGCAGATGAACTTCACTTCTATGAATAGCGATCTTACTAACGCCCCTAATTCAATATTCACGCTGGATGCAGAATTTACTTAGGAATCGAATCTGCAAAGCCAAAAGCGAACAGGTAAAAGGTTATGCCCATAACGTCTCAGCCATTGCTGGGCAATCCAATGAGAGCGTGAGTACAATGGGTGAGAAGCCCGCCTCTTGTAACTAGCATCGTATCATTGGGTTATAGTGCCTGCTGTGGGCGCCAGGTGTCGGCGCTAACCGTGTTTTACGGCGGAGCGGCGGGGAATGAGCGCGGAGGGCGCCGGGTAACGTGATCTCCGTCTCCAAGACCTGCGACAAAAACAAGCACCTCGAACACATCTACAGACACGTGCCGCTACGGATGCCTTACATATATATATATATGTATATATATATACATTTATATATATATATTTATATATATATATACATTTATATATATATTTATATATACACATATATATATATTTATAAAGGAGATTATATATACATATATTTGTATACATGTATGTAGATATATACATTGTATAAGAAGAAACCAACATGGAGAGATGGAGAGAGAGATACATGTATATAGATATATGCATATATATATATATATATATATGTTTATATATATATATATATATATATATATATATATATATATATATATATACATATGCATATATATATATATATATATATATATATATATATATTGTGGAGTACCTTTACGTTGGCTGCTATCAATTGTTTCTCTGAATCCCATTTAAATAAATTCATAAATCATCTATTCTTATCCCGTAATTGATACCAATTGCGATTCCTTGTTAGTGAAGCTGTACATGTAAGTAGCCTACTATACAACTCCACTCCATTTTAAACTCACTTTACATGTATAACTCAGCCAGGGCCATATTGGGGGTTCCTGTGGCATGTCCGGTGTACACATTTACCCCTGTGTGGGTTTATCATTGATGTAGGGTTAGAGTGCTCGCCGTGTGTGGGTTTATCATTGATGTAGGGTTAAAGGGCTCGCCGTGGGGACGTGGAGGACATGCTGGTGGTTGGTGTCGCTTTGTGGCTGGGAAGTCGTAGGAGTGGACGAGACGAAGCCGGTCATAGTCAACCCGTAATCAGCGCATTGAGGCCGGCGTGCGCGCCGTCAGGCTTCATTGAGTTACACGCTGACCAGCCCCACTCCCCATACGACAGACCAGCTCCACTCCCCATACAACAAGCTAGCCTCACTCCCATACAACAAACTAGCCCCACTCCCCATACAACAAGCCAGCCCCACTCCCATACGACAAACCAGCCCCACTCCCCATACAACAAACCAGCCCCACTCCCCATACAACAAGCCAGCCCCACTCCCATACAACAAGCCAGCCCAACTCCCCATACAACAAGCCAGCCCCACTCCCATACAACAAGCCAGCCCCACTCCCCATACAACAGACCAGCCCCACTCCCCATACAACAAGCCAGCCCCACTCCCATACAACAAGCCAGCCCCACTCCCCATACAACAAACCAGCCCCACTCCCATACAACAAGCCAGCCCCACTCCCCATACAACAAGCTAGCCCCACTCCCATACAACAAACCAGCCCCACTCCCCATACGACAAACCAGCCCCACTCCACTTGCATCGTCAGTGCTAAAGGTCCGACGGTGGTTCCTGACTGCAGATCAGTGATAGCCAATTGAATTGGGCCTTTAGGGAAACTTTTAAAAAATTCTTCACCGTTTTCGTCAGCCAATGAAAACAGGCTTTATAAGTCTATTGTATGCATTGTTTCTACGATATTTTTTTGTTATAAGAAAGATTTGATTTGCATTTTTACATGATATATGGACAAATTAATCTGTGAGCATTCTCTGCAGGTCTCGTTTCTATTCACCGATCTGGCGTCAGTGTAGTCATAAAATCTATCGGTGGTTCTCGGTGCCAAATTGTCGGCCAATGGAAACAAGCTTTACTTCTAGGAAGTATCTTTTTGAAGGAAAGCTGTCCAGAAGTAATGCAAGATTTGAGATTCATCTCCAAATGACTCAAACAAAGTGCCCCCTTCAAATGTTATCATCATAGCTGATCTGTTGTGGTATAGCTCAAGATCGAATATATCTTTCAACAAGTAGGCCTACATGAATTCGTTCTGTTGATTTTGCCCCTTTAAGTTTGTATTTGTACTGGGCGAAAGACAGTTCAGCGAGTCCCTCAATTGACTTACATGTATACATGTTAGTAGAGAGCAATTAGCTCTGCGGTTTCCCATGTAATGTTGGCATAGCCTAAAAATACAAAGTTATAAAAGCTCAGTGTCTAAAGCTTTCTTTCCCATGGGTTAGGCCTACTACGATAGAATCGTAGACCTCCCGATATGGCACCGATGCAAAATGTCAAAATCGGTGCCATATTGGGAAGGTGCAAAATCGTAGACATATGTCTAGACAAGCCAATCCACCACGCATTGTATGGGGTTTTTATCGGTGTCTAATCGCAGAAACGTGGTCAACTGCCCCGATATTAGGTGACCTTCGGACACGATTTTGATTTTTTATCGGGAGGTGCATCGTAGACCATATCGGAGCCATATCGTAGTAGGTGGACGCCGGGCCTTACGAGGTTCCGATCGAAATGTATGGTGCTACAGTAAACCACTTCCCATTATAAGGCCCGGCGTTCACCTACTACGATAGAAATTGAGACCTCCCGATATGGGACTGATACAAAAAGCAAATATCGGAGACATATCGGGAAGGTGCAATACCGTAGACATATGTCTAAACATGCCAATCAACCATGCATCTTAATGGCTTTTTTCGGTGCCTAATCGCAGAAGCGTGGTCAACTGCCCCGATATTAGATCGCCTTCCGATGCGATTTCAGTATTTTATTGTGAGGTGCATCCTAGACCATATCGGAGCCATATCGTAGTAGGTGGACGCCAGGCCTTATTAGTCTATTCAAACGTCTATGAATAGAAATTATCATTAATAACCGCGGGTTACAAGTACAACAATCGATGGCTTTTGGACAGTCGGCTCTGTAAACCACTCGAGAATGACGACGCAATACACTCACTCTCGCTCGTGTATTACTACGCGTCAACCCCTCGTGGTTTACGGCCGCTCTACCATAAAAAAAATCATGGATTATTGCCTATGTATATCAAAAGCCTTTTTCTGAAGGTGGGCAGTTGCTGTTGAAGTGTTCTAGGTCTATATGAATTGCCGAGGAGTTAAATGTGACACAACGGAACATTGGTTATAGAATTGAATATCCTGGTCGAAAGACGGACCAACGGCCGATAAAACCCGCTCCCTGTGACCCCATCTTAAGGGAATATGATGTCCTTCTTCCGATTGTGCGCCATATGCTGGATGGTCTTTGCTGTTTTACAATGGACCAAGGGGAATATTGGATAACAATATTTATCTCACCCCAGATATTTTTTCTCCATAGACTTAACATTGGGATCTCGTATCTAACACCCATTAGATATTTAGGAAAAAATATCCAATGGGGGATAATGTCACAAATGTTAGCCCAATCAATATTAAGGGTGAGATACATTCTGAAACCCATTCAAGTTTAGGGTCAGAGCTCGATCCCATCTCATTTGAATCACATAGCAATTCACGCGGCTTCGCCTTGTGAATTACTATGTGATTCAAACTTGATGGGATACGGGCTCAGACCCTAAACTTTCATGGGTTTCCTCTGTAGTATTGTATATGATGACCATATTAAAATCATTACAAAAAATCCACGTGCAGCATCTATTCAGTGTGACCTGAGATCAATATGATAAGTCTTATCAGCATCTGCCATAGTGAATACGTCCGGAAACACCCGAAAGTTAACCGTTTAGATATAGAGTCGGCAATAGCTTGCTACAAACTTCAATGGTTAATGATATGCAATACGCAATGGTAGAACGTATTCCTTTCTAAATAAAATCACCATGGATTTGAATCCAAAATACCTCTAGGATACCATATGCTTTGATTTTGCACATTTTATACGATATATTATAGCATGTTTTCACATGTATATTAGATATGCAAATCTAGGCTTTTTGATTGATATCTGTTGCTAATTCTAAACTGATGTAACAGATAATTGTTGATTGAAATAAGACTCCATAATGAAATCGTGATCACGCATCAATTACCTGAAACGATGCTATTGTAGAACAGCAGTGGTTCATATAGCATCTCTCACAACTAGCTGTAATGTCTCTCAGCTCTTCTCACGACATCCTCATCTTTGATATTCTCAAATTACTTCAGCAGACATGTTCTTAAGACAGGAACGTGGAAAGCTCGTTCCCAATGCTTCAGCGGAGATTAAAACCAATAAAGTGTCGTGAAATATTGAAACTATAGCCTTACCTCCGCTTGACAGCGACTGTGGTCTTTTTTCCTGCAGACAGTCTTCAGGTGGTCTTCATTGCTCGCCTCTGGCCTCGTGAAACTTTGTGCGACTGCGGCATCGTCCTGAAGAGGGTGAGGGGACCAGCTCGTCCACTCTCACTGAGGGGGGAAAGGGGAAGAAGGAGAAAGCTGCCGGGGAGAGTCAGGAAACAGGGAGGGTTCTCAATAAAGATCTGGGTGTCGGTGGAGGTGGTGCGGCGCACAGTTAGTAACTGACGAATAGGTAGGGAGGATGTAGAGGGATGGGAGGATACAGAATCAGTGACTTAAACACCAACACAGAGATGGTAAACCAATATCACCGACTGATAACTAGGTGCAGCAAGAACTAAAGGGCGGAGAAGGCAGCGATGGAATAAAGGTGGAGCGTAGGCGTGTGTGCAGCGACTGTGGCCAGGGCCGGGTCCAAACTTCTAGTGCTACTACCTGACTTTTACCTGAGAGCGGCGGCTTTATACCTGGACGACGTGGAGCCTCATTGGTCGCGCGGTGCAGGTGGAACCCCCCGCCCCCCTCACACACACACACACGCACACGGATCGCCTATTGTGTATGAGGATGGAGGGGACATGCTCTTGATTAACACTGGCAGTGTTTATCAAGCCCTCTGATTGGAAGACAGAGGTAATTAATTACGTGGCAAATTTAATTCTTGAATATCAATTTACGTTTATATCCAACGGACATGTTTTATTATCACGTTTGTATTTTGATACTTTCGGTTTATATATGTGCAATAAGAGCAAAGACTCAAACCGTTATTTTCATTCTTGAGCAACTTTGATTGGCCTGCCACCAATTGCCTTTGTCGTACTATGATTATATGTAGAAAACTCCAAGAAAGGTCTGAAGCACTGACACATCAATATGTTTATCTGTGGACCTTCATGGCTTAATACTCATATTTTATCTCACCCCAGATATCTTTTCTCCATAGACTTAACATTGGAAACTCGTATCTAATGCCTATTAGATATTTATGAAAAATATCCAATGGGGGATAATGTCACAAATGTTACCCCATTAGTCAATATTAAGGGTGAGATAAATTCAGAAACCCATTCAAGTTTAGGGTCAGAGCTCGATCCCATCTCATTTGAATCACATAGTAATTCACTCGGCTTCGCCTTGTGAATTACTACGTGATTCAATCTCGATGGGATACGGGCTCAGACCCTAAACTTTCATGGGTTTCCTCTATAGTAGCGAATAGGAGCGAATGTATTTAGCCTCCTGTATCATCTAGCTGTGCATAATTGTCAAATGACTCTGTGTCGGGCGTAAAGTAAACCAGCTTGAAATAAACTGATACGCGTGGCCTCTTGATTTGATGTCAACCCTGAAAATGTATTCTTCACAGAATTATTTGTTGTGACCATGCATACATATAACATCAATAAAGGAATATTAAACAAAAGAAAACTATACTACACTTGCATGCCTGTATGTTTTGAAATATATTGCTTTTGTACTGTAGTTATATTCACTACTTTGATAGACGTCTGTGTAATCATATCCCACCCCTGAGAATAAGTACACCACTTGGAGTAGATGTTGTTAAATTAGCCAGGAGCTGCCATGCTGAAATGGAAGACCTCCTATACCTAGGTGAATTATAGGCGACAATAAAAAGAAAATTGTATATGAAAATTACTCTGATAGATGGAAAGGGAAATGTCTTAGGTTAGTGAGGGAAAGGACGATTGTTCGATACACCACCAACACCTCCCAACAGAGATATGGGAATAATATCGAAGCAAATACGTCCCACTAAGCCCAAGGTTTTGGAGAAACTGCTTTTACACTACGTTTCCAGGTTACGGATTTAGAAGTTTTAGAAATTTATTTCAAAACCTTCAAGTTTAAATCCTTTCTTTTGACACAAAGATCAGCTGTACATGAGTATTACACAAGGGTCAGCCAATCATGAATATAATATATATATACATACATATATATATATATATATATATATATATATATATATATATATATATATATATATACATATACAGATTAAATATCACAATTTTAAATTGCTGGTATAAAGCCCGTCTGAATATAGCTACCGTCTCTAGCCTTTGCACATCATTTGACAACTCATTCCATGCCTTTGTACCACGACACATGAACAGTAGGTGTAGTTCTTTACAAGTAGACATACTCTGTCAGTAAACAAAAGTACGTCGTTAAGATGTATCGTTACACAGGTTCAAGATCCTGAAGTTTTAAAGGTATTCTTTTTAGGGCAGTACAGCCCCTGGTGAAGTATCCAGATTAAATTATTTCATCTAGCACTTATAAATCATAAAAAGTTGAAAATAGCTAAAATCCTATTCATGTAAAATCAACTTTATGATAACAATCAATGTCAATTCACAGTTTTCTATTATATAAACGCCAAGGGTGATCATTATATGAGAATATAATTATATAATAATCGTCAAAACGTTTGGGTATATTCCCTCTCTGGATCATTTCCTGTAACCCACTTGCACACAGTGAACTTGCTTCTACAGCTGCCTGAGTCTAGGATCCAAATATATGAAGCACCAGTAGGTAAATGAGGTATTTCAGTCTCCAGTGATTGGTCATGTTCAGCGAGGCACAACTCTAAGACCCTGCGACACTGGACCTCATTTCACAATATCACAGCGAGTAGCACACAGACAGCAAAGGGATAGTTGGGGTGGGTTTTTTTTGCAGCCAGCTGGAAGTCCATGTGAGCACTCTCACCTTTTGGTAACACATTTAGAGCATGCAAGCACGCTCTAACAAATAGAATAGTACTTCTCCTGCTGGCAGTTTTTTCTTGACTGTCCGGGTGGTGGTAGATTAGCAGTGGGCTTGTATCTGGGTGTCTTCAGTGGATTGGTCACATTGAACTTTCAGTGTGCTTCCAGAAAACTATCCCTTTACTATTGGCATGCCTTTCACTGTGATATTGAGAACAGAGCAGGGAGCCAGTGTCTCAGGGTCTTAGAGGTGTGCCCAGCTAACCATGATCGAAATAAGTCAAGATCCACTTGTGCTTGATATCTTTGGATCCTAGACCCAGGCAGTTGCAGAAATAGCAAGTTGACTGGTGCAAGTGGGTTACAGAAAACTATCCATAGATTGAATCTAACCCAAAGCCTTTTAATTGTTATTTATTTTTAATTGCACGCTCATTCATCTATGATGAACATCCTATTTGCTCCTAGTCTCTATGTGTCAAGATCAGGTCAGTGTCTATCGAGATTTTGACGGAGGTTGTGTGGGACTTTGGTTTGGTGCTGGTGGTTCGTAGTTTGGATTCTTGTTGGTCGCCCATGAGGTCTAGATCGTCATTGTGAAGGCCCTTTTCCATTGGCCGACAAAAACGGTGTAGATTTTCTGTGTTCTCCTAATAGCCTATTTCCATTTTTTGTCAGCAGTGCTAAAGGTCTTTCGGTGGTTCTTGACTGTACATCGGTGAAGGCCAATGGAAATGGGCTATAAGGAGAACACAAAAGATCTTTTCGTCGGCCTATGGAAACGGGCCTTTAGGATGGAGATTTAATTCATATTATCCTACCCCTAATAAAAAACGCCATAGGTTTAACATTGACCCAATGTATTTGACATAGCGTTGGATAAAGTGTTATTTATGCACCGAGGTGAATAAAAAACGGACCAATCAGGGACGAGATAGCGAAAGTAGATCCGGCAGCATTGATAACTACTAACGTGGATAATTACAAATATTCTCTGTATATCGGTGAGATGGGGTAGGATAAATACGAAACCAAACTCTAGTTAGCCTTCTCAATGTTTATACCACTCTGGTCAGGTCTGCTACTCACTACACTTGGCTAACGCCTCGTGTAGTAATACACAGCCTGCCCATTGTGGCATAAACATTGACAAGGCTAACTCTCGTTTGGTTTCTACTAAGTATTGTTGACCATTGTCCTGAAGAAGGTATATCAAATGTACAGAGAGTGGGCGTGCAGTCCACTACAACACAAATGTAGTTGTATTACAGTTGACCATCATCAATTAAGTGTTGAAACAAGATCAGGGAGAATGGACCTTATTTCATCTAATGGAAATTTGAATGTATACGTGTACAACCAAGACACTCTGAGTGTAAGATAAGATAATACAAAACACAAATCCTTCTATGTATTCATGTGTCCTCACTTATAAGGGAATTTCATATTACCCATAGAGAGTCTGTCATAACCAGCATGAAGTTAAGCAAAGAATAAAAACAACCACTTCCTAACTGAACCAGCAAAACATATGTGGCTATATTGTGAGCAAAGCAAGAGAGTGACGGCTAAGGCCACTCAAAAAGAAAACTTGTTTCTCATCACCGCGCGCATCTGCAAAAACGATTTTAGAATTTTTTTTTTTTTTTTTTTGTTAAAATAAGATGAACCTCGATAGAAATTATGAAAAGTATGTGTATTTGATATCAGGGTTTTACTGTATGTCTAAAGCCCATTTTATGACACTTTTAAGCCATCTTTGATCCAGCCAAAAAAAAAAAAAAGCGCCCTCTTCATATTTTTCATGGCTTGGTGATGCGAAACAAGTTTTTTTTTGGAGTGGCCTAACCATATTCCTGATTATCTAACGGGTGACAGCTAACTATATTCCTGACGGTATCACAGGTGATAGATTACTACAAATATTCTCCTGGGGATTTAACAGGTGACGGCTAACTATACTTCTGACTATCTAACATCTGACCGCTAACTACAAGTATACTGCTGAAGATCTAACAGGTGACTACTAACTACATATATATCCTGATGATCTAACAGGTAATGGCTAAAAACATGTATACTCCTGACGATCTATGAGGTGACTGCTAACTATACTCCTGACGATCTGACAGATGACGGCTAACTACATACTCCTGATGATCTAACAGGTGACCACTAATTCGGGCCCGGATGGAAGAACGGCATGCTGCCGAATTCGGTATTGTTGTAACAATTATCCCTAATAAAAATTGTTAAAAAAACCCAAAAACATGTATACTGCTGACGACCTGTGAGGTGACAGCTAACTATATACTCCTGATGATCTGACAGTTGACCACTAACTACATGTACATACTGCTGACGATCTGTGAGGTGACAGCTAACTATATACTCCTGATGATCTGACAGTTGACGGCTAGCTACATATACATACTGCTGACGATCTGTGAGGTGACAGCTAACTATATACTCCTGATGATCTGACAGTTGACGGCTAACTACATATATACTGCTGCTCTAAAGCCTATCAGACGGCGACACACAGATTGTTCCCGATCACAAATTTACCCGACGGATCCGTCGGGTCCGTCAGAATCGTGTCGCTGTACGTACTTCACAGACCAGATTTTAATCGAGTCGGGCATTAAGAGCGTGGAGGTAATGACCGACTATGCCCCACTTTAATATTGTCACTGTACGCAATTCACCGACTATTCCCGATTCTGAGGAGGCCGCTTGAATAGCGATATTGCCTATCCGTTAGTCCGATTTACAAGTGCCTTTTATCGACTTCTAGGTTAGATAGAGGCGATGATAAATCTGAAAACTGTTTCTCAATATCTTAATTGGACCCGAAGATGTCAAAATTTGAATTATTTTCTATGAATTCACAGCAGCGGCCCGTGGCTCACCCCGGCTCGGCTCTCAATCGTGTCATTGTACAAGGCCATAAAGTGGAGAGGTGTGATCGGGAAGAATATATGAGTGTATAAGGCCCGGCGTCCACCTACTACGATATGGCCTACGATGCACCTCCCGATAAAAAATCAAAATCGCGTCAGAAGGTTACCTGATATCGGGGCAGTTGACCACGTTTCTGCGATTAGACACCGATAAAGACCCCATACAACGCGTGGTGGATTGCCATGTCTAGACATATGTCTACGATTTTGCACCTTCCCGATATGGCACCAATTTTGACATTTTGTATCGGTGCCATATCGGGAGGTCTACGATTCTATCGTAGTAGGTGGACGCCAGGCCTAAGACATTATTGTTCCCGATTATAATCGTTGATCGGATCGGGGAGAATCTGTGTTCGATGTAGCTTTCTTATGGGTTTAACAGTGGACATCTAATGACATGCATTCTCCTGACACTCCAACTTGTGACAGCTAGCTCTTTACTCCTGACAGTCCAACTGAGTATGGGTAATTCACGGATGTTTTAAGAGGATGTCACATTTGTGAAGGCTTCGCGATCATAACAGCAGCTGCCACATCACACAACTACCTACATCACACCGACTACCTTAGAACTGCAGGCAGCAACATTTCAATGCAACTTGTATTTATAGTTTATGATTGGTGTACGTTTATTGTTTGTTTAATGTAGTCTCTACTATGTGAAATGATATCAAACATAGCTGGTTTATTTATATATATATAGACCTGGTATACACTGACAGTCACATCTTAAGTAATCATTTAAACACATTATACAGATACTTTATTTGTGACCCAAAAAGAAAAGTGTCTCTTCCCGATATTTGCTAGTCATCCCTAACAATCTCTCCATTTCAGGTGGCGACACACTATTTCATCTCTACGTGAAGCGTTATACCTGCAAAGACAAAATTCACCAGGCTGAGAACATGAGACGAGGACATACCAATTAAATCCATAACGGTTTCAGAGACATCATTGTGGCTGCTGGCCATGTGGATTGATATAGATCTGCCGCCACGTGTCCCTGTGCGGCGCGGCCTCGTCTCCCTTATCAACCCGCCAGCTCCGATTGCTGGGATAACCGTGAGATGATATATCCCGGGCCCCCCGCCCTGCGCCGACCCCGCCCTGCGGCTGTCGACATATGATGAAGGTTTCAGTCGGAAACAATGCCACCAACGCCCTGAGCTTGATTAAATAGAACCTACAATGCTGCCCAGTTATTCCCCCGGCGTGTCCGTAATTAAGGTGGAGACCTACAGGGCGATAAATTGTGCCGCTGGGAGATATTCATAGGCAGAATAGACTACTTTTTTTTTCCTTTTTTTTTTGGTAAACTTTTATTTAGGGTTCTGACATTCAACAAGTCTCCAGGTTCGGCCAAAGCTGTTCTGCCACCTGGGACCTGTTTCACTAGTTTCGTGGCAAAAGTGTTAGACAGACATGAAAAGAGGCACCAACAGTGCAAGCAAGAATGGACAGAATGAAGTCACGTTTCATAACGCATGTCACATCTATTGTCAAATGTTGTGTCACAATGTCGGTGTAGCAAACAGTGACAATACAGCGCCACTTGTACCAGCGATACTTGTGTTGTCCTGAAACTAGTCAGCCACAATCTGTCTGTATGGTGTCACAGGCGCCATCTAGACATGTCACGAAACTAATGAAACAGGTCCCTGGTCCCTCTAGTGGGGGTCACTATGGTCAAGGCGACAAATAAACATATGGGTAGAGGGCTTTAATTAGCTTCTACGTACATTGAAACAAGCATCTAATTCCTTTCCTAGACGTGAGGACTGACGACAGTTGTTCACAGAGGGAACCAAAAGAAGAAAAATATTAATGAAATAAAAATGAAAAGATGATAATGTATGATAACAGGTGTGACATGAAATCCCTAAACGAAAAATATAGATTTCATATCTAAGTGTACGAGTGGTACTAATTTTATTACCCACCAAATACGTAGCCTCCATAGGAAATGTATAGAGCACCTGGAATCGACTACCGGGAGATTCTGACATGTCAGAATCTCCTGCAGGAGATCCCGGGAAAAAAGTCCCATCCATAAAGAGATCAAATTATCATGTACTTCAAAACAAGTTTCCTGAATGTTCAGTCTATATTAATCATTTATAATCAGTCATAATTATCTTATTTATCATCAGAAATCAGTATCATAAAACTTTGTCCATGCTAAAAACACAGAAACATAGCGATCTATAACTGGTTTAAGTATACACCGAATTACTACCATGCATGATATAGTTGCGGCCTCATCAAATGTGTAGTCATCCTATATGTTGTTTCATGTACATTTTTGTTAGTTGTCTTGTAGGTGGGTAATAAATACAATAAAGACTGGTTTTGTGTACGAGTGGCTGTAATCTCCTCGTAGTAGACGACGTATTATCCTCACTAATCGCTCGGATATTACTACGCGTCACCTACTCGGAGATTACAGCCACTCGTACACAAAACCGGTCATTATTGTGTATATAATCGGGGATCGGTATCCATAAACTCGGGAGGTGTTATGGGTAAGCGCTGGTCTGTTGCTGTATGAGAGTATAAAGCCCATCAGACGGCGACCCGACGGCTGTGCCCGATCACACCTTTGCCCGACGGATCCGTCGACACACTCTGACACTACTCTGCACATGATAGTCTACGATACTTACAGGGCCGAACCCAACGAGCCTCCGATGCACAACCAAGCTCCTCACGACACGCTTTTGTAAAGTCCAATGCACATCTAAAGCCTTTAACACAGAGACCCGACGGCTGTGCCCGATTCTACCTTTGCCCAACGGAACCGTCGGGTCTGTGACAATCTGCGTCATTCGGGTTGATGTACGCACTTCACTGACCCGATTTGATTGCTTTTCCCGTCGCATCGGGCATTACAACCATGTCAGATATAACATGACATGAACTCTCCCCGATTATTGCCTATAGAGACCTATCACCCGGAGCCCCGGGCCGGCTCCCAGCAGCTTCCTTTCATGTCATCGCGGCTCATTTAGGTCCGGCGTCCACCTACTACGATATGGCTCCGATTTGGTCTACGATGCACCTCCCGATACAAAATCAAAATCGCGTCGGAAGGTTACCTAATATCGGGGCAGTTGACCACGTTTCTGCGATTAGATACCGATATAAACCCCATACAATGCGTGGTGGATTGGCTTGTCTAGACATATGTCTACGATTTTGCACCTTCCCGATATGGCACCGATTTTGACATTTTGTATCGGTGCCATATCGGGAGGTCTACGATTCTATCGCAGTAGGTGGACACCGGGCCTTACGAGGTTATAAAAGGAGGAGGTCTGATCGGGAAGAGTCTACATGGCGATGTCTTATAGGTATAAGACATCGAAATCTTATTCCCGATTCTCACCGAGCCGATGGTCGGGATGAATCAGGAACATTTGTCGATGTCTTATAGGCTTAATGATTTCGGAACATGGGTGTTTCTTTATCGGCGACAAAGGAACATTACTTTGTCTCAGGTGAGGCATCCTAAAGCCTATAAGACAGCGACCCAACCATTGTCCCCGATCACACCTTTGCCCGACGAATCCGTTGGGTCGGTCAGAATCGGGTCGCTATATGCACTTCACAGACCCGATTTTAATCGGGTCGGGCATTTGTAGCGTGGGGGTAATGACCGACTCTGCCTGACCATAATCGTGTCGCTGTACGCACTTCACCGACTGTTCCCGATTCTGAGAAGGCCATTTGAACATCGATGCTACCTATCCCCTAATCCGATTTACAAGTGCCTTATACCGATTTGTAGGGGAGACAGAGGTGATAATGAATCTGAAAACTATCTTAATTGGATCCAAACTTTGAATTATTTTCTATGAATCCACACCAGCGGCCTATGGCTCACCCCGGCTCGGCTCCCGGCAGCTCTCTTTATTCTCAACCGGGTCGCTGTACAAGGTCATAAAGTGGAGACGTGTGATCGGCAAAGGGTATAAGACAGCGACATTCTTGTTCCCGATTATAATCGGTGATCGGATGGGGGACATATCTGTGGAGAATGTCGCTGTCTTATGGGCTTTACGCAGTTGGCCCTCGTCGGTAGAAGTGGGGCAGCTCTGCAAGGGTCAGCCAACAATTAGTGAATGCCCCCCTTGAGATGTTCTTTTGTCGCTAACGAGGTGTCGGTCGATGTTCCTAAATAGTTTGCCAAAAGTTTATCTAAATGTTGATAAATCCAGTCAGCAACGACGGAACATTGAGAATACCCCCCATTTGGCTGGCCGACAAGGGCCGACAGAGGACCTACACTAATAGCTTCGGGGGTGCCACACACAGTTTGTGTGGTTTTGGCGTTCCCCCAGCGATTAGTGGCCTCGAGACTGATTTTTTTATCCTCACATACATTAAGGCCCGGTGTCCACCTACTACGATATGGCACCGATATGGTCTACGATGCACCTCCCGACCAAAAATCAAAATCGCGTCGGAAGGTCACCTAATATCAGGGCAGTTGACCACGTTTCTGCGATTAGACACCGATAAAAACCCCATACAATGTGTGGTGAATTGACTTGTCTAGACGTATGTCTACGATTTTGCACCTTCCCGATATGGCACCGATTTTGACATTTTGTATCGGTGCCATATCGGGAGGTCCACGATTCTATCGTAGTAGGTGGACGCCAGGCCTTACATTATTCCTATATACCCATTAGCGAATTAACTAGAGTTACATACCGCTGCTGGGGGTGCATTAAATATAAGTTATGTGTCGAGGTTGACAGTTTCGTCCCGCTCTCATCTTTTCGTCCCGCTCTGACGAGGAGCGGGACGAAACAGTAGCTGTTGTGGTCACTCGATAAGGGTCGCCATTTTCTTTTGAAGTGTTTTAGGTAAAGAATTAAGCATTTTTATCGATATTTGAAGGTATATAGGAATAGGGAAACCAGGTACCGGTAAACAAAAGTCAAAGTTACTCGGTGAGGATCGGGAAAATTACTTCCCGTGTCTGACGCCTTGGGCAGTAATTTTCCTGATCCTCACCTCGTAACTTTGAACTTTTGCTCACCGGAACATAGTTTCTCTCTATTCCTTTTAAATAGAAGGTAGGCTATTTGAAGGATAACTGGGGGTCATCCATAATGTATGTACGCAGAATTTCTGAATTTTTTTTATCCCCCCATCCCCCTCCCGATCTTGTAGGCAATAGAACAAAGAGGGGCCATACGCAAAATGTTCAAAATTGTTGCCCCCCCCCCCCCCCCCCCACCTCAGTGCGTACATACTTTACGGATGGCCCTCTGGTAGGTGAGATGTTTTAGCAAATATTTCCTGGGGCAATTCCCGAGGCAATCGATCGGAAATTAGCGGTTTGAGAGTAGCAATTTGGAGAGAGGCGCTTAGTGGGGATTTATAGGTATCTAATCAAGTGTTGTTAGAAAAATATAAAGTCATTAGCCCAGATCTGCGAAGAAAGTTGCTGCTCATGGGAATAATTCGAAGACTGCAAATCATATCTGGGATACAAGAAAATAACAACGCCAGGGAAGGTGAAACGGCAAGAACTAGATCACAGAAAAAATTACTCTGGTATTTACCAAGGCCAAAGAAAAAAAATCAAGAAATCATGTGTGTATTACGGAAATTAATTTTTTTCTTTTAATATATAAGATATAATATATAATATTCTTATGGAATTCACTGTCAAAGGAGTTGTAACAAGATTCATCAAAAGTTGTGTTTAAAAGAGGGGTAAAAGAAAAAATATTGTTACAAGATGGTATTAGATAAATAAAGATTGGGGCAATATAATGGTTAACTAGTTATGTATATTATGTTGCACTGTATCATTTGGGTTGCACATTTGAACCTGAAGGTATAAATGTGAAAATGGTCGTAAAAATTGTAAGTATAGGGAAGTGTTTCATTGAGATTATAGGAAGTTTACTAAGGTGGCGACCAATCGTTTCGAATATCGGATACCAGATTATGTATTGTTATGTGTTACATCAACCTGTTACTGTTTCATTAACTATGTTTATTGTTATCATCATCATCATTAGTATCATTATCATCAGTATATCATTGTAATTATAATTATCATGTCATTATCTTTATATATCTAAGATTGATCAGAAAAACACCATCTTATTTACTTACTTAGCCATGGATTTTGACAAATTTAGGTACTCGCCCTTATATGTTGGGGATAAACTGTGGAAAGACCTTAAAGCAGATACGCAAAAACAGCAGAGGGTTTTTTTTAGAAATAAGGTGAAATGTGAGATACACGAGTTAATTGGTGTTAATTAAGCCCAATGCCCATCTACCGATTTCGGAACATTTATGTACCTTTGTCGGCGACAAACGGATAGTAATTTGTCTCAGGCGGGCCATCCTAACGGAGTCGGCCGTAATCAGTAGATGTAGGACAGCTAGGCAAAGGTCAGCCACCGCTTAGTGAACCACCTCCTTCAGATGTCATTTTGTCGCCGACAAGTTGCGGTTTCTATTTTCCAAAATCGGTGGCGAAAAGTCTATCAACATGTTGATAAATCTAGTCGCCGACAACGGAACATTAGTAAATGGGGCTTGATTGGTTTACGTAATTTGCCTGAGACAAGTTCACCGACTCCTATACGATTTGAAAACTAATCGTTCAACCCTTTATCGGTAGATGGGTATTGGGCTTAAAGGTCAAAAGACCGAATATGACAAATTGAGGTCCTAAGACTGAATCTGGTGAAATCTACTGGCATAATAGAGTATGGATATGAATGTGCACGTGGTACCTCGTATCTGAAACTGTAAATCTTCTGTCATTTTGTTACTCTGTTACTTTTAACAACCGCGTGGAGAATCACCAAGAAAACATGTATTAATGTACATGTTGCATTTCCATACAATTATATGTATTTCAGCCCTGACAATCTAAACTCTTCTTCTCACAGGGAGTAGGAGAATAAGGCCCGGCGTCCACCTACTACGATAGGATCGTAGACCTCCCGATATGGCACCGATACAAAATGTCAAAATCGGTGCCATATCGGGAAGGTGCAAAATCGAGACATATGTCTAGACATGTCAATCACCCACGCATTGTATGGGGTTTTTATCGGTGTCTAATCGCAGAAACGTGGTCAATTGCCCCGATATTAGGTGACCTTCCGACGCGATTTTGATTTTGCATCGGGAGGTGCATCGTAGGGGATATCGGTGCCATATCTTAATATGTGGACGCCAGGCCTAAGACATTCTACCACCAAAGAGTCACCTCATTCCCCACACAGATGACATACAAAAATTGGTCTCAGTTTACTGTTCATATTAAGAAACTTGGTCTGGTTATTCGTGTGGTCTCTCTTAGATATTCTGTTTGTAGTGGTATTCGCATTCACTACACTACCCCTTTATTTCTACCAGACTATTTTTCAATTATCATATCTTTCATCCTGTCAATATTAACTGTTCTCCTGTAAATGCATGCTGTTACCATTGCAGTGAAAAAATTTGGTGCAAAAGCTAAAATGAAGATGATTTTTAAAACAGTTTAGGGGTGAGTTTTTAAAAGAAAGAGCGATTTAAAAAGATCTTTCCGTGCTCTTTTTGGTGTTCCCTTAATAGAGACAGTCTCACAAGACGATCATGGATGGATCACTTTAAACATAAACTCATATTATTCAAAATTGATATTCAGTAAGTAATATTCATAAAGCATTTATTATCAACTAATACCAATTTCGTATGGCTCTGCACAACGAGTTTTCCTCCATTATAAGTGCACAGGCTTCAACAATAAGATCACATTCAAATAAGGCAACTACAAAAATACCCTTTCCAGTATGGCCCATGTAAATCGTAACCGTCGTTGATGCTTTAAAATCCTTCTTTATAAAAAAGACCAGACTCACCCGCTCGTAAGAATACTTCGGGTTTTCATTACTAAACATAATCAGGCTGGGAATTGGTGGTAAACAAAATCACTGACCAGCCATAGCCGACGTTTACAGCATTCCACACGTACCACCCAAGGTTACTTTCATTAGATACAGAGGAACAATATCCTACTGGTATTAGTATATGACCAATCTTTATGAGCAACCTGTTTACAGGTAAGCCTATTTTATTAGGATACTTGGAATTTGGGGAGGTTTGAAACTTAATCATATCTTTAAAATCGATTACGTTCCAACGCTGGCGAGGACTATAGTTTTCGTGTTGTTGGCATGAACGATTAAACATGGCAGAAAGTGGGTTCTGGAATTTGCCTCTTTATAGCCCAACCACAGCTGGGTTTTTTGTGGGTTGTTTATTTTTAATTTTTGCTCATCACTGTCCAACACCATGTATGACCATAGATGTACTTAGATCATTCCATATAAATCAGTAGGATCAGAGCGTGAGATGGTTTCCAATCCCCATCAATGCGACATTTATCCCGAGGCCTGCATGCTGATCAATTCCCGCTAATTAAGAGGGACGCGCCAGAGACGCGCGGAATTCCCCGCAAGGTGGCGCCAGTGTGGAGGTGTCAGGTACGAGCTGTGAAGGTCATTAGTTTACATCACCAGGTAAGTTTACAGGTGGCACGCGCTGGTCCCGTGGATGCACGGTGTGTCGCAGTCCGTGTCGTTACACAAGTTCCAGTTTTAAAGGGGTATCCCACTATCACGATTTGAGCCTCCGACACACTACGATAGCCTTACGACAAGCGTTCCGATGAAAAAAATGAAATTTTTATCGGAAGGAACGAGTCTAGCTTTCACGATGGACCCGTTCCTTCCGATAAAAATTTTCATCGGAACGCTTGTCGTAAGGCTATCGTAGTGTGTCGGAGGCTCAAATCGTGATAGTGGGATACGCCTTTTAAGGCGGGCGTCCACCAACCACGACAAGGCTACGACAAGCGCCGACAAGAAAGTTCCAATCGGCGCCTTGCTGTAGCCTTGTCGTAAGAAGGGGGGATCTGCGACAGCGTTGTCGGAGCGTGTCGTAGAGGTCGTTGTTTGCCGTAAAAAAGGCGTCCATGGTACCGACACGATAGGCCCCTGACAAGCTTCCAGTCGCAGCCTGTCGTGGGCTTGTCGTAGACTCTTGTCGGGAACTAGGGTCCACCAACCACGACAAGGCTATGACAAGCCTTCCAATCGTAGGCCTATCATGGACCTTGTTGGAAAGCCATTGTCATAGCCTTGTCGTGGTTGGTGGACGCCCGCCTTTACGATAAACCCGTACGTTCCGACAGAAAATTTGATTTTGTGTTGGAACGCTTATCATAAGGCTATTGTAGCACCCCTCTCATTTATAATCTCACACTCTCTATTAAAGTCGTATTCTGTACTCTCACTACGCTCTATGGAGAAGAATTCCTAACGAACTAGGCTTAGAGCCTTGGGAATCCACTGACCTGCCTCCCGTGCTAAAGACGTACACCAATGCAACCCAAAGATTCCTATAATCTACACCCAGTGTGTCGGAAGCCGAAATCGTGACAGTGGGAGCCCGGCTTAAGGGTTACCCCCACCGACGCCGATTCTGGTTCCGATAGCCCTTACCATTGACTTCCTGAGAGGAAAAAGATTTTGTCGTGAGGTCAGACAAAATTGTGGAAGTGGAACAGGTTTCAGTGATTGTCTCTACGATAGCTCACGATTGACTACCGATAGGTTGCGATTGATAACGCCAATCGTAGAGCTCCCGATACAATCCAGCATGCTGGAGTTTTTATAGCCTATTGGTGTGTATTTGACATGTATGAAATACTTGGCAGCAAATTATGAATTTTCGGAATTAGGTAGACCGCATATATAGATAGGCTATATAATCTTTGTAAATAGTATATCATTTGATGAGGTCTAATGGTCTGAAAATTATAGTTTCATATTGCAATTATGATTCTGCCATAGTTATATTTATCAACTTGATTGTTGTAGAATCTGAAAAATAATATAATGATATATTCTATATACCTGTAAAAAATTATTGAGATTCATTCAATATTTCCAAAATTAGAGTATATCTTAATATTAAAATTCTGCCTCAGGTCTACATTGATACACAGATTGAATCGTGACCTAATCGTGACCATAGTTTATGTTTTGTGTATTCCAAAGCCGTATCGACGGTATACGATTTACACCCATGTCAACTATTTGAATTGTCGGGGTCCTCCTGAGAGGCTACGATTTGGTCATTTCCAATTGTAGCCTATCGGGAGATTTGTAGTAGACCATCGGCCTTTATGGTAAAGGCCTGAACCCACTGAGTTCCCGACACACTACGACAAGCGTTACGACACGCTTCTGACACACTACGACACAGAATTTTCAATCTTCCGACACTGCTATAATGCATGAATTGTGATATATAGCCATGTCGTAGCCATGTCGGACTATATCGGCTTAAGGCTCGGCGTCCACCTACTACGATATGGCTCCAATATGGTCTACAATGCACCTTCCGATAAAAAAATCAAAATCGCGTCTGAAGGTCACCTAATATTGGGGCAATTGACCACGTTTCTGCGATTAGACACCGATAAAAAAACCATACAATGCGTGGTGGATTGTCATGTCTAGACATATGTCTACGGTTTTGCACCTTCCCGATACGTCTCCGATATTTTCTTTTTGTATCGGTCCCATATCTGTAGGTCTAAATTTCTATCGTAGTAGGTGGACGCCAGGCCTCACTCTTGACAAGTAAGTTTTTCAGGACAATAGTTTTAGCAACCACATATACAAGAACAGCAGCTAGACTGCACGTAATACGGAAAATGGAATATTCATGAGGTCTTTGTGGTGCTTAAGACTTTCTTCTGGTAAAGAAAGTCTAAAGTTCAGCGAGGGTGCTGTGTATACCTTGTTTCTGCTGCATTTGACCTGTCAATATCGACAGAATTGTCTTCCGAACTCAATGGCCCTTGAAAACGATTTCAAGCCCATTATATTCTGTAGGTCTTTGACCAAGTCGTTGGGTGGTGACCTTATTCCATTATCTATGCACGGTTAAGCACGTCTCTGCCTATCTTTTCCCATTGTCCGATCTAGCGTCGGTATAACCTCTTTTTTTAAGTTCTTTATTTTACTTGGGTCTTACATCAGGTGGACCAATACGGCAGTACCTCCCAACCTTGGTTAATATTCTTTTTTGAATTGAGACAGTGCTTACACAAAATCATTGCATGATTTGATAAAAAAAAAACCGGACAGTTTGGCTAGTCAGTAAAATATAGATATAACGAGATCGTGTGATAAACCCTTATGAATTAAAAATTTTCCCTTTTTAGATTTACCCTAACTTGTCATATATGTGAGATATTATTTCATATGGATATCCCCCACCGATAATTTAGCATCTCAGAAGCAGGCCACGGACAGCGACCAACTGGAGCTCTCAGATCGGCGCCTGCTTTGCTAATGTCGGGATCTATGCTCGGAGAGTGAAACCTTGTTCACTCTCCAAACCGATGTTAGATTGCCTAATGCATTATCAAGTGAAATATGAAATAATAGCTTTGCAAGTCTTTTTTTTTTTTTTTTTAGATCGGTGCGTTTCTCGCATGGTGTATTCCCGGCTCTAAGTCCACTTGTTTTCAACTGTTCCGGTCTAGAAGCCCTATTCCATGATTCCCTACTTCAAAAGAATAGCCATACCTGTGATCACTTGTGATTCTCCGTTGTTCAAACTGCGATGGTTTTGGCTGAACATGAATAAAGCCCATAAGACAGCGACATCGACCACAGATTGTCACTGATCCGATCAGCGATTATAATCGGGAACAATAATGTCGCTGTCCTCTACCCTCAACGATGCTTGCCGATCACACCTCTCAACTTTAGGGCCTTGTACAGCGACCCGAATGAGATCACAGTGCCGCCGGGAGCTGAGCCGGGGTGAGCCGCGGGCCGCTGGTGTGGATTCATAGAAATTAATTCAAAGTTTAATAACTTCAGATCCCATTAAGAAATCGGGATTCAGATTTATCATCGCCTCTGTCTCCCCTACACATTGGTGTAAAATCTAGTTTGAGAGGTGCGTACAGCGACATAAAGTTCACCGATTTTGACCGAGCCAACGGATCCGTCGCTCAAAGGTGTGATCAAGAACAATCCGTGTGTCGCTGTCTTATAGGTTTTAGACGATGATCGTATGATCATGGTATCCTTAGAAAACCAAGTCCCAATGATCACATCGCATTTGTGACAGTATAACCTTGTTTCCCTTGGCCGCCGAAAACGGTGGAGATTTTCTGAGTCTGACTGTGGTGCTACCGACTGTATATCGGGTGCAGCGTATGCACTGTTTCTACTCTACTTTCCAGGTATACACAGATTTTCTGTGAGAAAATCCGTCGATGGTGGCCTTTTTACATGATCTATATTAAATTAACCTGCGAGCATTCTTGCTTGTCTCATTTCCATCCAACGATCTGACTTCGGTATATCCAAACAAATCTATCGGTGGTTCCAGACTGCAGATCGGTGCCAAATAGTCGGCTAATATAGACCGCAACCCCGGAACGAGAAGGCAGTCAAAGCGGCAGTTAAAATTAAAGAGGCCGCGTACTAGTTTCTTTAAACTAAGTCCCTTGTACGAGAGAATGCTGATGTGGAATGACCTTCCCAAGGAGGTAAAGGATATCGATAAGATCACTAGATATAAGAACCATATCAAGGCTAGGTGTAGGCTGCGGATTGTCATGGTGTAAGCCTATACGTTTTACTCACAAGTTGGTTTAGTCCCATCCCATCCCATATACACATGTACCTCAAATATCCCCATATACTTCTGCCTTAGGCCCGGGGTCCACCTACTATGATAGAATCGTAGACCTCCCGATACAAAATGTCAAAATCGGTGCCATATCGGGAAGGTGCAAAATCATAGACATATGTCTAAACAAGCCAATCCACCACACATTGTATGGGGTTTTTATCGGTGTCTAATCGCAGAAACGTGGTCAACTGCCCCGATATTCGGTAACCTTCCGACGCGATTTTGATTTTCTATCGGGAGGTGCATCATAGACCATATCGGAGCCATATCGTAGTAGGTGGACGCCGGACCTCATAGTGACATCCGTTGTTATCTACCTGATTGTATATGAATTGTGGTCTAAAGGAGACACACAAAACCTGCCCGCCGACACAGTGTCTTGTACTTCTGTTACTTGAAAGAAAAAAAGAAAAAAATAGAAATGGGTTTTCAGATAGTTGGGAAGCCCCTTTGCCTCGACCTCGTTAGTTGGTTGGTTGATTGGTGGATTGGTTGGTTGGTTGGTTGGTTTGATTTAACGTCCAGTTAACCATTGCAGGTTATCACCAGACTTTCTCAAGGTTCTTTTACACCACAAGGGTGGTGATCGAATCTATGAAATGAATTTAGGTAGAAACCTCACCCCTACACATTTACCGAGATGAGAGATCTTTTACTTCCCACACCACATAGACATGGTATGAGAAGAATTTGCCTTTGATATAGCAGTAAATCTACCACTGCTGGGGGTGTAGGAGAAAAGTGGCTGCAGTGGGACCCGAATCAACAAAGTCTGACAACCTTGGTATTACAAGTCCAGTGCTCTGGAGGCCAGAGTCAATGCACCATTTCCATATACTGCTCAGGGGGACGTTACTCCTAGAAATGTGGGGAAAGCGTTACGCCAGTAATAACGGGTCGTGATGTGTAGTATCGTTATTTTCATGTTGCATCGCTACCTTTTACAACACCGCATTTTCAGTGTCATAGATGAAAGGGTCATTGAATTTTAAGTGGATATAGATATGACATAATTATGATACGATCCGCAAAAAATCTGGAGCGACGATTTCAAGCTCGGATCGCTATTCTGCGATCCGCCATACGGATCAAATGATTTACAAGCTACCTGACCACAAAACCATCGTTTGTTGTATTCATTATTAAAAAATGGACTATTTTCGCGTATACAATGGCTTTGAGGCCGTATACCAATGATTTTAATCCGTAAACCATGGACATGATATCTGACTGTAATGAAACAATGGGTAATGGTTTACTGAGACCCCATCCATTCTGAATGGAGACTTTGTATGCCGTTGAGAATGAATCTGATGATGATGAACTACGACTAAAGACCTGGCAGGAAATATTTGAAGTCGTGTTTCACGACCTTCATATACCTTCTCCCCACCCAGTGATAATTCCTCTTTCTGCCGTTAGTCCCGCGGTCATTTGTAGCTGGTGGTCAGGTGAAGCGGATTCTATAGAAAATATATTAATATAACAAAGTGCTAGGAGCCCCAGGTGTATATCACGCAGGGGATGCAATTTGTACATCTAAAGACCTGGTCAGCTGCAGTTCACTTGCAGCTGTTCGTAATTACGAATATTGCTGGCTCTGTCATCTGCAGTGGCGTTCCTAGCGGATTGGTTACGCAGGCGATTTCCGGTGTCCAGGAAAAGTAGTCCTTGTGAAACTCTTAAACAGTGGACTTGTTTTAATTTGCCTTATTACGCCAGGCACTCGCCGAGCAAGAAACGCAGGGATTTCCAGAATCGCCAACAAAAACTGGTGTGTATGTGAACTATCATATCACCTGATTATTGCTTCCGAGATGCGAAATTATCGGTGGGAGATATTACTCTGAAATGATACCTCACATACAGGCCATTTTTTGTTGGCGATTCCGGAGATTGTTGCCGTTTCCGCTTGGTGTGACCTGCTTCTTTTTATTTAATAAGCTTAATTACTATAATATATTATACTTTTTTTTACTTTTCTAATCTTGTAAACCCAAAGCTGATGTATCTTCATAGGATTCTGTTGGCATCTAGTTATAATTACCACAAATTCTAGTTTTTCTGTGGATATAAGACTAGAGAAACAAAAAGATAATAAACCAGGGAGGACTCAGCAGGGTACTTGGTATCACTAACAAGGAGCGGATTTTCCGTCGTAGACGGAGAAGTGCAGCTTAGATTATACAGATGGGGAGGGTAGATTGGTAGGGTGGTAGGTAGGGTAAGGTAGGTAGGGTAGGGTAGGTGGGGTGGTAGGTTGGGTAATGAGTTAAATAGATAGGTAGGTAACAGGGTGATAGGTAGGTAGGGTGGTAGGTAGGGTAGGGGAGTGGGTGGGCTGGGTTTGGAAGGTGGTAGGGTAGGTAGGGTGGTGGGTAGGGTAGATTGGGAGGTTGGTAGGTAGGGTGGTGGGTATTGTAGGTTGGGAGGGTGGTAGGTAGGGTGGGTATTGTAGGTTGGTAGGGTGGTTCAGATTATATAATGAAGCCATTGTCATAGTCGGGTATGGTAAGAAGGGTGGTAGATAATGTAGGGTAGGTAGGGTGGTTAGTTGAGTAAGGAGTTAGGTAAGGAGGTAGGTAGGTAGCAGGGTGGTAAGTAGGGTATGGTAGGTAGGATGGTAGGTAGGGTCTGGTGGTCGAAAGGGAAGGGCAAGGCAGGTTTTTTTAATGTTTTTTTATTGTCAACAATTCGCCTACATAGGCGGTCTACCATTGCCGTAAATAAATGTTGTATAATAACAATTGTACAAAATGATAAGTGACATTCTTTTTCAGGTGTCTGATACAACTTGCATACACTGTGGTCACTTCTCTAGCATAGGACAAGCACATTCAATGTATTTAGTATGTCCATAGTGACTCAGGCATACGGCCTACAGTTTGACATCTCACGAGTAGATGAGTGGGGTTAGTAAATGGGATTGATGAGTATGGAGGCATGCTACAACACACAACGAAAAACCTGATCTGTTTTGCTCATGTCATAGACTTGAATATTGACTATTCATAAGACATGTAATTTTCGTATAGCGTTCTTATAGGCACTTTTCGAGGGCAGTAGTTTTTATGTCTGTGGGGAGCTGATTCTAGGGAACTGTTTCAAAAGTCGAGTGAGGTCTCGCCAGCGGCACGTCACATTTCAAAGCGAGAGACCGCAACAGGGAGCGGCACTTTGAATCAAAGCGGCAGCAAAACCATTACTAATACTCAATAGCGAGCGGCACATCCACCTTTACAGTGACACTTAAAGTGCAGTTGTTAGCTCTCGCTTTGGCGGTGAGTACTCTCGTTTAGCACCCTCCTGACTTTTGAAACAGCTCCCAAGTCCTCTGACCCCGATATCTTGGAGATTTTTTTAATAGAACTCCGTTTTAGGGCGCCTCATAAATGGCAAACTTTAATTGTTTTTTAATCCTAATGTTATAACACGATCCTGTATTATTTGTATTAAGGTTTTCAGACAAGTATCTGAAAAACTCAGTTGTCCTAAGAGATGCTTTTGCTAAAAAATATAAAAAAAGATTTAATATTAGTTTATTACTTGATCTTAGGGTCCCGACCTCATCATTAGCTTCATCAATCACATTTTTCCCTAAGGTACCTATGTCGCCATGACGCTTTATATATGTCTTGCGCATATATGCAAGTAATAATTCCTGTCTCCGACGATGCAACGTTCTGACACCAGTTATATTATGGAGTTCGTCGACAGTGTGCACCATAGCATAATCACGAACACAAATTCTTAAAGCACGGTTTTGTAGCCTTTGCATCTTACTGAGCCATACCTCAGGTAAGGTAGGGTAGGTGGAGTAGGTAAGTCGCGTCAGGAGGTAAGGTGTGATAGGTAGCAGGGCAGTAAGGAGGGTAGGATAGGTAAGGAGGGTGGTAGGTAGGATAAGGTAGGTAAGGTGGTAGGTAGGTAGGTAGGTAGGCAGGCAGGCAGGCAGGCAGGCAGGCAGGCAGGCAGGCAGGCAGGCAGGCAGGCAGGCAGGCAGGTAGGTAGGTAGGTAGGTAGGTAGGTAGGTAGGTAGGTAGGTAGGTAGGTAGGTAGGTAGGTAGGTTAACATTTACACAATTTAATACCTTGCCGGTTGAATTCTTTTGGGTTTTATCTTCAAATCACGGATTAATGACTGAGATACGACCGAAGGGACATCAAGTGTTTCATGCAGAAATATGACATCAGATCCAAAGTTCCTTGATAAAATAAGATGTGGTGCAATAGTTTTATAATCTTAGGCCAGACAATTCCTGTTATATATTCTTATGAAGCTCTCTTGATTTCTCTTAATTCTCAAAAATGTAATCCTTTACTAGTGCTGCATTTGATTGGACTAGACAATGTAATTCTGTCCACATCAAACGCTCCGGACTTGTTTTCACTAAAAGCTAAACTCTTAGGTCCGGGTATTCATCAGAAAGACACTCCTGAGATGAAGATAACTTGGCCCGTACTAGGTATGTGTAGTTATATAACATTCTAGCGCTCAGTTTCTCATGGCAACACATACCATCTAGTAGATGTCTCTTTCTGCTGGAGAAGAAATAAGCTTCGGGTCACTCACACCACCCCTTAAAATACCAAACGCTTTGTCCTAACTCATTCTATCAATTTACTTGTTCTACAAATTGTTCAAATATTTCTTGCAGTTGATGAAATATGATATGTTTGCAGTTTGTCAGTATTAGGTTTGCACTTACTTAGTATCTATGTATTGTATTGTATTGTAATTGTATTCTTTGTAGCTGTAAGTTACCTTTCACGAAGAGGTCAATATGTATTTATAAATGGTATATCGTCTAAGAAAACTAGTGTAAATTTTGGAGTACCGCAGGGATCTGTCCTGGGTCCTTTGCTTTTTGTATTGGTTATCAATGATCTCGGTACTTGTTTGAAAAACTCGAATTTCTTGTAATATGCGAATGATCTAGTTATCTTGTATCATCTGACTCTCCTGATGAAGCTTTACATTGTTTGCAACAAAATATATCATCTTTGGGTAATTGGTGTTCTCGAAATGCGTTCACAATAAACGTAGTTAAGACACGAGTAATGTGGTTTGCTACTACAAACAAGTTAAAAGATGTTCCCGACGATAGTATTACTTTACTAGGGCAAAATATTGCTAAATGTGATAGCTATAAATATCTTGGCGTCACCATGGATTGCGAACTAAAATGGAGTAAACATGTAAATCAAATGGTAAAAAATATTAGTGGTAGTCTTTTCAAGTTCTCGAAACTGAGATCTTGTTTAAGTATGGATGTTGCGAGTATGATACTGTTGGCAAATATAACCCGCTTGTTTGAATACTGTTCATTTTTGATTGAGAGTTTTAGAAAGCAAGAACAAATGATGTTGAATAAAGTGTACCATCGCGGACTGAGAATAGCTTCAAACAAATACAGCAGACGCCATAATGTCCAAAAGTTATTAAATCTTTGGAAAGTAGATCCACTTTGGAAAGGACGGGAAAAACAACTATACTAAATAATGTATCGTAACAGATATAATGCCACTTGGATCGATAAAGTGGCTAGAATTACCCGCTCAGCAGATAAGATAGGGTTCGTCACCGACCAAGCAAGGAGTACCACTATTCTCAACTCTCCATATTATAGAGGAGCCAGAATTTGGGATTCACTTTCATCGACAATCCAGAAGATTGCTGATAAAGACACTTTCAAAGAAAAAGTTGGAGTCTACCTTTCATAAGATATGTAGTGAATTGCAAATTCATCATTTCATTATTTCACCTACTTTTTATTTGTTTCAAGTTGCTTTATTGTCATATTCATTGATTTTACAAAACATATGGATCCGTCTTTTTCATTAATATCATCTTTTGGCTTATTTGACAATAAGTTCAGACATGTTATCAGCCTGCGTGGCTGGTTTTCATAGCATGCTGTTTTGTTCGTCTGCGTACGCGTTATACATCTGAGCACATTTTGGTGACATAGTCTTTGTTTGTAATATACCATAATATTGTTTACAGCTTACAGGTTCATTACAGAGTTACAGGTTTATTACTTCTGGATCACACAAAGGGAGTATACCATAAACCATAGCTTGACAATATAAGCGATTTTCTACTTTATTCACTTTCTTCTGTAATAAACTCAGCCGATAGGCTGTACAGTAAAACCCCTCTTCCGGGACACCCCTCTTAAGGGGACACCCCGCTTTAGGGGACAATTTGCTCGGAACGGAAATTTTTCCCTCTATTAAGAGTTTATTTTAACCCCGCTTAAGGGGCCACCCCGCTTAAGGGGACACCCCGCTTTAGGGGACAGTTTTTCGGTACAGAAATGCTTAAAAACCCCGCTTAAGGGGACAGTTTGGAGGGACATCATATCAAAAACACTGAAAATCCAAGTTTATGGTACCCGTTTGTCTGGGACAGACAGTTGTCGCAAACAGAACAATAGACTGAGCATTCCCGAGCGGGCCCGGGCGGCCGGAGTGTGTTTTTTCAAGGTAATAACCACATCTCTAGGGGCTCTGGGCGGGCTACAGTGAGTGGGTATTAGTATGAGCGACTTTCGCACCCGTTGAAGATAGGGGGTTAGAGGCCCGCTTACAGGTTAGCAGTGGGACTTTGAAGGTGCGGTATTCCGTGAGCCGTTGCGGCTCTGGGCGGCTCACGGTGAGTCTTTTTATAGGGCTGCTGAATTCTCTCAGAAGTTACAGGGGAGGGGGGGGGGGGGACATTGAACGGGGGTGTAAAAAGGAGCAAATTTCACAAGGAATGCATATCCATCTTCAACCTCTTTTATCTATTTATTTTTAATTTTGTATACATTTATATTAATTTTTCTTCATTTATATTGTATAATTTATATTTATTTGCTTATTTATTAATAAACCTTTTAACCTAATAACCATCATTTCCTTCTTTTATGTAGGTATTCTCTATTGTATAACCACTGGCATCCTGAAAACCCCGCTTAAGGGGACACCCCGCTTAAGGGGACACTTGGCCCGGAACGGAGGGTGTCCCCTTAAGAGGGGTTTTACTGTATATATATAAAACTTTTTGAATCCGGAGGAAAACATGTAATCTATAAAATGTAAGAATGTACCATCTCGATGTATCTGAAACAAATCAAGCAGTGTAGCTGACCGGAGTGAATAATGAGGAATCGGATTCTTTCCTATCATTTTTTAATGATATATCAGTTTTATGCATTTTTGATATATTTCGTAAAGTTGTTCTATCTTTAAGCGAATCTGGTAGTAATCTTACGTACAGTTTTCCAATAAATTTCCTATCGTATCAGTATTTTCAGCTTCATGCCACAAAGCTATATGCAGCCATTCCACCGATATGAATACTCTTGGACCAATTTCCTCAGCATGATTTTAGTTTAATTTAACAAAATATCCCTGGAGATAAAAATCCTACTCAGGCCTATACGCCGGTGTCAATGTTCGTTGTCATGTCAGAAAGCATCCAGTTTGCTTCAGAAATGGTAGAGAAGCCTAAGGAATGTTTCATCAACACTTTTGATTAATGCTAATTATGTGTCAAGTTAGTCTTTTGGCAATAATATAGAGTTGTTAATATGCAGCAGCCTGTTTGCAGCCTGCCATGCACAACTGCAGGTAACACAAAGGAGTGCGTCTCCTTGGTGTATATTACTGACTAATGGTCGTTAATATGATTCAGTCCTGACTGTGAAATGACGTCCTGATAATTATCTCAACCCTGGAATAAATGTCCATAGGCTTAATATTGAAAACTCGTTCTCCATGCCCCTACAAGTATTGCAGTCCGTTCTCCATGGTTTATATCCTGTGTTTCGTCCATTCTTTTAGTGTGTACAGAGGTGAGATAAATACAGAAAGCAACACGTTTTGGTCAAAGAAGTCATTCTCCTACTTGTTTGAATGCTATGTGATATTCACTCGGCTGTCGCCTCGTTCATCTCACACCGGATCAAACTCGTGGATAATGACGA
This sequence comes from Alentia gelatinosa, assembly GCA_950022655.1. Classification (NCBI taxonomy): domain Eukaryota; kingdom Metazoa; phylum Annelida; class Polychaeta; order Phyllodocida; family Polynoidae; genus Alentia; species Alentia gelatinosa. The sequence goes on from OX465586.1 coordinate 53,024,760, forward strand.
CTTTGACCAAAACTTCTTGGTTTATTGGGAGCCAAAGTGAACCTGCTGAAACCACACATACCCATTTACAAAACACCATTTCCGGATGTAGGCGCTCAGTACTTTGACTATGTAGGTTCGAGATTATATGTGTCATTCTCCAATCTTTTAAATCCAAATTTTTAATAAACTTAACAACTGTCATCGTAGTTTCGAAACAGAGTTATTCAGAGATGATAGTAGTAAACTTCACTTCAAAAGTAACAAACGAGACCAAAAATATTGCAATATGTTATACAATGTATTATTACCTACTATATCTAAAACGGTAGAATTTTGTGATATCCGCTTGGAGTTGCTGCCGTACATAGAGACAAAGTGAACCAGACCTAGGCATGGAGATTGAAGAGCCACGAGAGTGAGAATCTCGTGCAGTTCTTAACTGAATCCTGCTACTCTTTTTTGTGTTTGTCTACACAGATGTACTTCTATCCTTAGGATTTGTTTCTAGCCATACTGAAAACATGATTTAGAACTGTAGTTTTCTAATCTACCTTTCTCGTGAGAAACCAATGAGATTACATTTCGCTGGTTCCCTACCATGGTTCTGGTAGCCCTTTCAAAACTCCGCTGACAACATCCCCCCACCCACCACCACTCCAGCCACCACTCTAAGTATTTGACTCACTCCAGGCATCTAGCTCTGTGGAGCAGTCAGCAGAGTGTTCGACTAGGGATGCGGGTGTAGGGAGTTCGTCTCCCATACTGACTTTTGACTTTTCGGGTTTAAAAAAAAATATTTTCCCCCCTAAATCGGACCCGACGAAGTCGCTAGTTATACTGTATAAACTGCTTAATTATGAGTCACCTCTGGTGATAGATCATACAAAACTTTATCTAGATGTAACGGCTGATATGGAAGACCATCCATGTGATGAATTTATGTGCTAATAATTAAAAAAAGAAAAAAAAAGAAAAAAAGTCTAGCTTCAAACCCCCATGGGTTTAGCACTAAGCCTCGTTCTTGCTGGCCACCGGAAATGGTATTTTGTAAATGGGTATCTGTGGTTTCAGCGGTTTCACTTTGGCTCCCTATTCTTTGATACGTCATGAGCCAGTGTGTTGTGACGTGTATTGCCTTCAGTGACGTCAGCGGATACATGTGTATGGTTTTTTTTAAGGTTTTTCTTAGTTTTTTTTATCAAGATGTGTTTATTCAACAATTCAAAAAGGATGAGCACTTATATCTTAAGATATGATCTTGCGTACAGCATATAAACATCCGTACATAGAAATGTACAAAGTGAGGCATGTTTAATAAGTACATAAATTGATAGGACACATGGGGGGGGGGGAGTATAGATAGCAATAATACAAATAACATCTCAGTTTATCATAAATTCCTTAACATTCATTTTAAAACTGTCTCCACAACGTTTTTGATGGACAACAAGTGGTAATATCTCCTTTTTCGGTGTTGCGAACTAAAGATATCTGCGAGTTCCACGTGTTTCCTCCATAAAAATGAGCGAAAGGTATGTTTATCATTGATGAATGAGCGTGCAAATATAAATGCATAACAATCAAAAGGTTGGGATTACATTCAGTCTATGGGTAGCTTTCTCTAACCCACTTGCACCCAATGAGGTAATTCGGTCTTGAGTGATTGGTCATGGTCAGCTGAGCATGTCTCTCAGACACTGGGACCCTGCTCCTTGTAGAATAGCACAGCGGATAGCACGCAGATAGTGAAGTGATAGATTTTTCTCAGTTCGCTGAAAGTGTATGTGACCACTCTAAACCTTTATAGGCAACGTATATATTGCGTACGAGCACGCTCTAAAAATGAACAGACGCTAGCCCCATTTGTGGGGAACACAGGATCTGATATGCCTTCTTGTCATTAACTTTTAGCCAAAATCCAATAGATTCTATGTACATGTATTACATCTATATGAGATCCACTATCATACCTTTACTGTATAGATGTAAAACACTATTTATATCACCTTCATCTCATATCATCCCATTAAGGATCCCATCTTGTATTAATGTGCAATGGCTTTACCTATTCTGTAATAGTCCTCAATTAGATTGTACTCGAGATGTAAGAGGGCCCAGGTGGAAGACCGGCACTGTTGCCGAACCCGGTGATAATGTAACAATACATTCCCTGAATAAAAAATTTAAAAAAAATAAAAATAATAAAAAAATGTGTATGCCTATTCTTGTCAATTTTTGAATTGCATATAATTGTATATCTGCCATTGCTAACTGAATGACAGAGAACAGACGGTTACAATATTATGCATACGGAGAGAGAAGTGGTCTCTTCAGACACTCTTATCCGTACACTGCACTGCGTCAGTGTGGTTTGACCTGTCCGATTGACGACGCCACCTGGCGAATCAACATGGAACTATCTATTGTATATCAGCTCCCCTCGTGGCGTCAACACACACTGATACACGACCCTATACATGTATACAGTATTACCCCGCCTAGAGTTGTGTTACCCGGGTCATACATTTCATCTCACTCCTTGTATTTTCCCCAATAGACTTAACATTGTGAACTCATACTCAACGCCCATGTAGTATTCAGAAAAGATACTCAATGGGGGATTATGTCACAAATGCTTTCCAAATAGTCAATGTACGGGGTGAGATAAATTCAGAAACCTATGGAAGTTTACGGTCAGAGCTCGACCCAATCTCATTATAATCACTACGCAATTCAATCTTGATGGGATAGGAGCTCTGACCGTAAACTTTCATAGTTTTCCTTTATAGTTGTTGTTCTGCTGCAGTTGTAGGATTATGGTATCGCTGTCCTTATCACAAGATCTAATTTGAACATTTTTATAGCCTTCTGGATAATATGTCTTACTCAATATCATATTCTGTATTAACTCATGTATTTTATCATCCTTCTATCTCTTTTTTTCTATTTGTTTTGCCCTTTTCCATATTAAATTATGTTTTAGACGTTAAGTAGTTCTAAACTGATATGATAAGAACAATTCTACACAACACTGAATACGCATTCTTATAAGAACTTCAACTGACTTATTTTCATGATATATGATAGTCGACATTGAACCCGCAAATTAAAAACACATGGACGGCGTTGGTGTATTTTGAAGTTTGGTCATCTTCCAGACTTTTATTTCTATACATATATATATGACACATGGCCACGACCAAAAAGCAGATCAATAAAAGCAAACAAAATCTAAATGCGATTCATATATGGATCATATTATACCGTCAACGACAACATTTCCTCGATTGCCAACATTTCCTTTCAGAGATTCAGCAAATGCAAAAGCCATGGCTCAACGTTTGTGACCACCAGATCCAAATAATATGCAAATATGATAATAACAAAAAAAAGTACGACAAGAGTCTAACATCTCATCAGTAATCTTTTACTTCTCTATCAGTATTTAAATCACAGCAATTTCATATCACGTCTTTCTTTAGACACAGGTACACACTGCAAAGGAAATGGCCTACACTCTACACGAAAGTTGCTTGAATTTCACTTTAGACATACCATAATACACTGACTCAAACCACTCCCAAATACCAGAATGGAAAGAAAAGATGAAAGTGTTCCCGTGATGAAAATGTATCCTGAATTACACCACAATAACCATGTATTATATTATCAACAACATTCAATAGGTGATTGTGAGTTTAAGAACAAAATATTACAAAACCGTTTGTTTGACCCTGTACTTTTGACTCTGCGTCCAACCCATTTTCAAATCTCTATCATCCTGGGAATGTATAAAAGCATTATGCGTTTTAAGTGGAATAATGTGATCAATCCTACGTGAAGAAGCCGGGGTTAATCTATACAATATTATTGACACACAATCAAATGCTGTGAATCGGTATCTACAAGCACGAGGCTAGAACAAGCTTAATGTGGGCATTTAAACTCCTCGTCTGATTTTCAGGCACGGTGTTTGGAAATATCCGGAAAAAGTACTGCGGGTCAGTTTTAAGCCTTCACTTTTAGTTATCATAAGTTACTTTCTGGCCTCAGCTGAGAGGTAAAATAGCATTTTATTTCTTTTAATTTTAAGACGTGTTTTCTTTTCAGATTTACCATGATCTTAAGAATGACCCTTGGCATCTCAGAAATTCCAGAGTTCCGTACAAATCACAAGCCTAAATCCTAGGCCTAAAGCCAAACGTAGTGGAGAAAATAAGGAATCCAGGTCGGGCCCATCGAATAATCTAGACTTGTACATGAAGAACCTTTTCTGAACCTCGTAAAAGGATTATCGTTTAATCATTTTTAAGTTCGTTCACTAGTTTTAGCCATCCATAAGATTGCCCATAAGTGTTCAATTAAGTTGGCCCACATCGTCCCTGGGACTCCTTGGCGTACAGAAAAGGGGCTTCACGTACGATCCTAGTTTATTCAACAGGCCCCTGGTAATGGTTGGGATTTCATTCACGACTACACACAGCGACATTTCTTAGCGTGGCAGGGTAATGTGACATGTTGGCACTGCAGTGTGGCAAAAGCTTTTCAGATTTTCTTTTGCCAAATACACACAAGTCATTAAGAACCAGTTATGTGAGAATACGATGCACTCCTACTTGACTTAACTTACAGTACAAAGTCTCATAACCATTAACCCTTTCCTTACCAATGATGTCTCAACGCATTCCCGTGGCTAATGCAAATGATGCCTTAGGGCATTATTTTGCATGTTTTTGCTAAAATGCCGTTTATCTCAGCTGATTCAACATGTATCTTTATAATTTGTTCAGAGATTATGTAAAACGCCTTTATAGTGATAATCATAAAGGATTTCATAGTTATTGCCATGGAAACATGAGACAACTTTAAATACAGTGGAAAAGAATAAATTTTCTCAACAATTATAACATAGGCCTGCACTACAGAGGTGGTCCAGTGTCAGGCATGCTGCATTTAAAAATGTGCATCTGCAACTAGGTCTGGTAGGGAAAGGGTTAAGGAGTACATGTATATCTTATTTAGTGTTTCGACAAAGTTTTACCACCAAAAGGTCCACATACATGGCTTTTATATGAGTATGATCATTCTACTTCTATTTCTTATTCTTTCCAATCTATACAACATGAATTAACGATTTCACCATGTAAGCAGTAGGCCATTATATTTTGAAAAGAAAAACACTTCCAAATCCTAACAGATAATTTCCAATGCCGCTCTCATTATACGGACTGACAATACCCAAGTGGCAAAACATACAAATTTCAAGTAAATCCTTGTCAAACTTTTTGAAACTACACAGGAACAGTTTTCATAAAATAAAATATCTAATGATATAACTAGGTTTTCCATTCTTACGCGACCAAGATCAGACGTGGTCGTTGTATTGTTCTACGGTTGTGTGGGCGTTCAGGTTCCGCAAGAAAAACTACAAACCTTGAATATAAATGGGCAAAAATAACTACATCCATGCATATACATGTATCTGTTAAGTCAAAGGGAACTTCCACACTTTCACCACACCATGGAAATACAAGCAAATCGATGAGCTAGACAAACTCTGTACTTTCAAGTCTTACTGTTCCACTTCCACCATGATAACCAACTGAAATCCAGGCACTATAGGGCACAGAGTGATTGCTAGTTCTGCGATCATCCGCCAGTAAATTGTAAGAGAGCGCCACTTTAGACGGGAGACAACCCCTATTTCCTGCAGTTACAATCTATAGATAATCGTGAGACGTGGCTAAAACTCCTCAATGGCAAGTTAATGTTTTTTCTCAAATCCATTGATAACTTGACCTGCTGTGGTGCCAAAATTGGTAACCCTGCCAAAAGTGGTAATTATCGTTCACTCTATCCCAGCATGTCTCTTCCCGTCCAGTGTACCGCTTAGATTTCATGGACTATTCTAGTGCTTGTACAAAGTAGCACTCTCCCAGCAGATCTTTCGTGGCGCTATCGCTTGCTATCGGCCACAGGAAGTAGAGCGCTGGATTTCTGCTTGGAGAGTAACAAACTAGTGCTTCGAGGGCCGATGAATTTGTCACTCTCCAATCGTGGACTGCAAGAGTATGCATGTACACGCATGCGTCAAAGACAATAGTGAGCAATAATTACCACTTATGGCAGGGTAACCAATTTTGGCACCACACCGCCACCTGGTGTTTTGCTTGGTGTTGGGAGCAAGATGGTTGCCTCCATAACACAATAGCTATGTGCCCTATTTGTGCAGCTGGATACGAATGGAATTGGGCTCTCTTGTAAATACATATGACACTCAATTTGCCGGCGTAGGTACACCTTTTGGAAATTATGAAATGTTCCGCCCAGACCTAGGCATACGTTACTCAACATATATCTTGAGGTAATGACCAATCTAGGTTGGGGGATCTTCAATGATAATGATAACGAGTTTGTATCATCTTAATTTTTAGTTGAAGAAAGAAAACCGGAAGGAAATGTTAAGTCTGTATAACATGACAAATATTGATAATTTACATAAAGTACCAAAGAAAACTGTAAAATGTATTGTATCTTGATAAATAACAGAAACAACATCATACATGTTAAAATGCCCAGGAACCTTTCTCCAATGATACATGAAAGTTGTTTACCAGAGCAACCAAAATATATAGTGCATTTCATTCTGATATTATTATATTTAACGTTTTAAATATCATCCATCTCAACCTTAATAAAACGGCTCTATTTCCTGTTTTGTGTGATGGCTGTTTATGGGTTTAGCAGGCTAGATTTTATTTGCAGAAATATTATATGCACCTACTATAAAAACTCAAAATACATGAATAAATACAGAAAATATCAAATAGTAACCTGGGTTTTTTTAATACATTTGTAGATAAGCCTCATATTTATGGTAACAGACATACTTTTACAACTTCTTCCAAAGTAATTTGGTATCACTCTTATATTAAAAAACCGTCATACTTGTCCTAGTCATGGAAGTTACCGTAATGTGGATGTCTAACTAAGTGGCACATCCAAAATGGAGGTGAGGTTTATACTACCATACCACCTTAAAGACCACCTTATATCCTTCACTGCGCTATCCTAGTTTTTCATGAGAAAACACCTAAAACACTACATAGGTCCGCAGAATTAAGATTCCTTTGGCGTACGTTAATTACTTATTCCTATAATAGAACTAAGTAAATTATGTCAAATCATTTTGCTGACTTTGTTTAATTGGTCTGGATTTGATTCCATTTCAATCCGGCAATCTTCCCAATGCAGCACCGAATCAAGTGAAACCTATCATGAGTTAGGAGGTATTCTTTATTCCTATATACCTATGGCTGTACACTCTATGCTTACACCACGCTCTGGGGGGTGGAGTAACTATCTGATACTACCCAAGGTTGGTATACTACCCAAGGTTGACATTTAGACCAATCAGATTGTCTCTTATTAAACCACATTTGAAGGTATATAGGAATAGGGAAACCAAGTACCAGTGAAAGGAAGTCAAAATTACTCGGTAAGGCTTGGAAAAATTACTGCCCGCGGCCAGGGCCTTGGGCAGTAATTTTTCCAAGCCTTACCTCGTAACTTTGACTTCCTTTCACCGGAACATAGTTTCCCTCTAATGTTTAAAACATGGCCGCGTAAATGGTAGTTATTCAATAACGCTATCATTACACAGGTACCAGTCAATGGCAGAATTGTATTTGTAACTGAGTGCTCCAACCACCCAGAACTGGACCCATCTTTACTGGAATGAAACCTCGGCGCTCAAGATTCTGTTGGAATTTGCTAATTTGGTCATTTCTACCAAATCCTCTGATACAGGATTATTTCAAAAGAATGTTTCTTTGCTATATATCAGATCTCTGGGTATATTATCAGTATCAACTCTTATGTGTTGCCTTGACTGATTTGGTTAAAGAATACCATGTCCAGCAATCAAAGCATGATTAATGAGGCTTGGAAGACCAACTATAGCATGTAAAGGGCATCATATACCACTTACCGAGAGTGGGTATTCTTGTCTTGTATACTATCTATAATGTTAACCATTTACAAATGACACATATCGCACCCGATAAGGACTGAGGGTGACTAACAGAGTCTTATTCTAATATTCGTAGTAAAGTATCATTTCCCAAGCTTTCAGACGTCCCCACTATACACAGTATGTACAGGACTTCATCAGTCTGTATCTGCATCATAATAATTATAATAATAATATGCATTATTCAACTCACACCCATCGCAGCCTTTGAACACAATATCGGCAACCACGCATGTTAGAAATCGCGTCCATGTTCAGAGCTCTATCCAAAAGACACCATTACGTTTGACGCAAGAATTGCCGCCAATAAAGGGCTGATTCCACTAACCGGATGTATTTGCCATGGTATGTCTTGGTGTATCTTGTTACATCTTACAGTGTCGGGATATGTCGTATCTCCTATGTCACAAAACGTAGCCGCGCGATGTCGTGTGAATGTGTTGGTGTTCCACCACCGCGACACCTCAAGACACGTCGCGACAAATAGGCACACGATTATTCAATCCTAGCCTGATCTAGCAAGACAACCAAACCGGGACTAATCTTGCTACATCTTGTGTGTTGGTGGAATCAGCACTTAAGTCTATCGGTTTACATGTTAGTGATGAGTATGTCTAGAAGCCTTCCTTGATTAGCTAGTGGCCGTCGACCTATTTCTCGAATAGTATTTCTTGATTAATGATAATTACTAACAGGAGAGGAGGGTATGCAGTATGTTAGAATTAAGATAAACTCTGTCTAGAACTGATGTAGAAACTGCAAATAAGAAATATCTTGTAGCTAACAAGGTGACAACTACTTGATTGTTTTTTTTACACTCCAGTTTGATTGTCACAGGGACATAAACACGGCATTAACACTAAAATTGTGCACATAGTCAGACTGGTCCGACACTCACATATTACATAAAATGAAGCAGTTTGGGTCGCCATGACTATGTGTACAACCATTGTGCTATCTTACAAAAACAAAGCGTAGTGTCCAAAGCGTGCTGGTAATGAAGCGTATCATCTTGGATTCCTTTGATAGTCAAGTAACTTTTTTTATGATAAATTAATTTTTATTTTTGGAGGACGTTGCTAAAGCTTCCCACCTGCAGATGGTGCTACTTTGAAAAGAATATTCAGAGCAGAGCCGTTGACAGGCGTGAAACACTGATAGTCAGATTATTTAGGGAAATTCCCTGACGATTAATAACTGACTAATCTGTGCCGGCTCCACATATTTGATTTTTTGTTTAAATTACTTCCAATACATTTGATGTATCACGCCTTGCGAGTCGAACTTCAATTCATCGGTGACTCACTTTCTGCACGGATTTACTCCCCTTTATTTTTATAACCAGGCGGAAAAACTCTCGAATCTCGCAACTACTTCCCTTTGTATCAGCAAAAGTAAAGCTCTTGATTATTATACGGTACCTTGTTAAACTTTTCAATTAGAAATTTCACGTGGGTAACATAGATCCAAATTTGAAATCTGTTTAGCATGTCGGTAGGTGTCCTAGCTACTTCTCTTCTGAGGAGACAGTGGGGGGGGGGGGGGGGGGGTAGTAGAACTTTATATCACCCCTGGTACAAGTTTAGCCACAGGAATAACATTAAATGCAACGTTCGCCCATGTAAAGTGACAATACTAAACCATGGTCGTGGCATAGTGATGTGAGATGAAGTCATAATTTACTGGCGAATCAGCAGTTAGGATTTGAGACAAGATATCAATATGGAAATTGATAGATTCCTAACTTGATTTGCATAAGCAATTTGAATTACTCTGATATTGTAATGCTATTTAATATCCATGAAAGGGGTGAGATAAATCCAGAATCATACTTGAATCATAAAATAAACAATACTCCACTCTCTTGGATGTGCTGCAATTGTCGCTTCGTGTCGATGATTATTACAGCACATCCAAACTCGTGGAGTATTCTTTATTTATATGGTTCTTTCTATTACCTTAACCTGGTATAATTGTTCATAAACAGATGAATATATCCAGGCTAGGATAAAATCAGGAACATATTCGTGCTTTGTCTGAGTCCCCGATAGCCATCTCGTTTGAAGCGCTTCAGAATACTCACTCAGCTATCGCCTCGTTTAGATCACTGAGCGCTCCAAACTCGATGGCATACAGGGAAACAGACCAAATACTCTAAAGAAGAAACCAACAAGTTTTGGTCAAAGTCGTCATTCTCCACGAGTTTGATGTGGAGTGCTACGAACAAGACGATAGTCGAGTGAATATCACCTAGCATTCAAACGAGTTGGAGAACGACTTCTTTGACCAAAACGAGTTGCTTTCTGTATTTATCTCATCCCTGTACATACTAAAAGCATGGACAACACACATGATATAGACCATGGAGTTTGTTTGTTTGTATGTTTGGGTAGTTTAACATCCAATTTGTTCAATTACTTTGTTTGATTTACTTTACTCAAATCTGCATGTCCTGTTGGAATAACAAGGTATGCTGCCTGGTTGATCCAGGCATCTTACTCTTCTCAATTATATCTTATTGAAAATCTTACATTCCCTGAGGAAGTCAACAATGTCTTTCTTGCCAGTGTTATGGAAAACAATGCTCATTAGACCATGGAGAACGGACTGCAATACTCGTAGGGGCATGCAGAATGAGTTTCCAATGTTAAGCCTATGGTACAAAAATACCAGGGGTGAGATAACTCGGGTAATTCATATTCTGTCATCATTGTATATATGTTTATCATTCTATAAAATTTGTTGAATATCTGGAACTAAAACACCGACACAGTCAAACACAAAATGTAAGACCACCAGAATTGGTGAATTTTGTTGAGAAAAAAAAAAAAAAAAAATCAGTTTCTTTCATAAAGACTCGTGTCAAACGGCGTCATGCTAATGGTGTCTGTATGAGCAGCTCAGATCTTCCCTTCTCTTTGATACGCTCGCTACCCCAACTTACAATCAGGCACTTTACGCATGTGTACATATCATGGCCACCGGCCCCTCTAGAGGATTCAGTGAAACATCAAAATAAAATACCACTAATTATGGTACCCCACATAATCACATTATAAGTTCTCCTGTGTATTAAAGTGACCTGTGATTAGCATGCACATCCTGGCTCGTCTGTGGGACTTTGCGCCGAGCAGTCCATTTGGCCCACAGAGATTGTGTTTTCATAGCCTATGTAGCCTGAGAGAGGCATCATGGGCTTTGAAGTCTTCAACTTGTGTGCCAATGTCATAAAGATGGCCTCCACATGGTCGGCCTCGCTGTCGTCCTTGGCCGACGTCTCGAAGAGGGGCATGTTGTGAGTATCGGCGAACTTCTGCGCCATGTTGGTGCTCACTGCCACCTTGTCCTTCATATCACACTTGTTGCCGACGAGGATGCGGGGGATGTCCTTGCCCAGGTTGTGGCGGTCGCACTCGTCGATCCAGGCCGGCATGTTCTGGAAGGACGCCACTTTGGTGACATCGTACACGAAGACGACGGCGTGCACGTTGCGGTAGTAGTGCGGCACCATGCTCTTCCGGAAGCGCTCCTGGCCCGCCGTGTCCCACAGCTGAAGCTGGACGAGGAGGATAACAACAATAATACCGGAGTCATCAAGTGGTTATGATTTTTTTTTTTTTTTTTTTAATTTTTCAGAATGAGATTTATATAGAACTCAGGGATGTCAGTTGGAGTCAGGGGAAAAAAGTGGAAATATCTCCACTTTTCATATTCAGTATCTGCAATTGCTTTTCCTTGGATCAAACAAAGATTACATTGATTTTGCCTCATATTCGCAAATAAAACAAGTGGTTTGAACCTCACCAAAGACACTTGGCCACATACTATAGCCGACAACGACATATCATCCAAGTTTCTCCCTTGTCCCACAACTGAAGCTGGAGGAGGAGGATAACAACAAAAATACCGGAGTCATCAGGTGGTTATGATTTTTTCTTTTTTTTTTAATTTTTCAGAATGAGATTTATATAGAACTCAGGGATGTCAGTTGGAGTCAGGGGAAAAAAGTGGAAATATCTCCACTTTTCATATTCAGTATCTGCAATTGCTTTTCCTTGGATCAAACAAAGATTACATTGATTTTGCCTCATATTCGCAAATAAAACAAGTGGTTTGAACCTCACCAAAGACACTTGGCCACATACTCTAGCCGACAACGACATATCATCCAAGTTTCTCCCTTGTCCCACAGCTGAAGCTGGAGGAGGAGGATAACAACAAAAATACCGGAGTCATCAAGTGGTTATGATTTTTTTTGATTTTTTTTTTTTCAGAATGAGATTTGTATAGAACTCAGGGATGTCAGTTGGAGTCAGGGAAAAAATGGGAAATATTTTTAATGTTGATTTTTCTGTGTCAGGGATAACGGAGACATTTGGATAATATGTCCATGTTGGCTATAGCATGGGGCCAAGTGTCTTTGGTGAGGTTCAAACCACTTGTTGTATTTGCGAATATGAGGCAAAATCAATATAATCTTTGTTTGACCCAAGGAAAAGCAATTGCATTTACTGAATATGAAAAAGAGGATTTCCACGAAAAAAACTTGGAAAACTGACATCCCTGAGAACTGTATCGAGAACAGTACAAATACACAATACTCCACGAGTTTGGCTGGGCCGCAATCGTCATCGATGCGAAGCTGAGTGACGACTACGGCCCATTTACACAAGTGGAGTATTATGTATTTTATGATTCAAGTGTGGTTCTAGATTCATCTCACCCCTTTCACTGACAATAGATAGCATCACAATATAGGAATAATTTAAATTACTTCTCAAATCTAGTGGGTTAATAGCTATGACGTCATCTCATATTCACTCCACCACGACCGTGGCGTAGTATAATCACTTTACTGGGGTGATTGTTGAGGATTTTTTTCTAATGTTATTCCTATGGCTAAACTTGTACTTGGGGTGAGATAAATTACAATCACCTCGGTCTTGGGCATTCTTCCTTGTATAGTCAGGAACATAAATATAAAATACAATACAATACAAAAGACGAATACGAACACAAGTACAACAACCATTCGTCGAGTCAACCTGGAAATAGGTGGCGCTATGAACCCAGCTTTAGGCAAGAGAGCGGCCATCTTGGAGAAACGACTACGTAATGCTAAGCCTATGGGACCGTTCGGACCATCATTTACCATAGTATTTAATGTGAGAGGGTTCTTCACACAAGAAAATCACACAAGTCTAGTCCTTACATGTGATGTCAACAAATCGTCGAAACAACAGATTTTCTTCAAGTTAGCACATTCAAATCATGTGTGGATATTGTATATAATCCTATTTAAACGATTACATGAACAGATTGCACATAAGAACGTCGAAAACAATATTTTTTCACCATTTTACATTTTGAAAGCAATTTGTTGTCACCAGCAAGATGGCAGACATTCCAGTTGTTAAGTGAATTTGGAGGGTATTTTTAACTGGGAGTTGCCAGATTACTCGGAGAATGGACAGAACAATACACGAATAATAACAATGTTGCTCTTGGATACATGACACAGACCTCCAAACGGAAAACACTACTGCATGCAGGCTCAATATATTGGATTAAGAGTTTTGTACATATAGGTTCAGTTATTAGTAGGTTCATGTACTGACTATAGTCATTATAAGTTTCAATATATAGTTTAAGATTGCTATAGCTCTCTCCCTGTGAATAGTTGTATCTGAGAGTCATTGGTGTAATACAGCTGAGCCTAGGGTCATATGGCTCCCAGCGGAGGATCTATCAGGTCATATGACGGTCATATAGCCGTAATTTTAGGATAAATATTTGATATGAACAGAATTGATATGGGGCCCGAGGCTGTCCATAAATGATGTCATGCTTTGATGTCATTTTGATCCCCCTCCCTTCCCTTGCCATGCTTTTTCATACAACCCTTATCATTCTTGGTCACGGAGACTGGACCCAAAACCACCCCCCACCTCTTCAGCATGACATCATTTAAGGACAGCCTCCCATCCATAAAATTTGTACGACAAAACTAAATATCTGATACAGATACCAACCGCTCGTTAACCAAAATTCTGTCAAGAAGGATATCAATTTGGTTGTAATAACTAATTATGAAATGAAATGCACATTGTCTTGCAATTTAGACAATCTTCCATGTGATTGTCCTGAACAGCAGACATGGACATAGACAATACAAAATAGACAGTACATCACATCCATTCACAACATTAATTCAATCAGTTAACAAATAGATCTAGACAGTTAATAAGTATTCCTTTATACCGTTTATAAACTCCGCACCATAGCTTAACAATTGTATATATTCTTTGGTAATTCATTCCATAAACAGTTTCAATAATAAAGTAGTCCAAGATTATATTTTTCAGTATTTTTTCATGATAATAAGGGGCCAGGGACCGTCTATAAGTGATGTCATGATTTTTACCCCCCCCCCTCCCCCTAGCCATGCTTTGTCATACAATGCTTATCATTCTTTCTTGGTACTGAAGACTGGACTCAAACCATCCCCCACCTCTTCAGCATGACATCATTTAAGGACAGCCTCCCATCCATAAAGCATGTACGAAAGAGCTAGAGAATTTAAAAGATGCCCAGTTATTCAAAATTTTGTCAGCAAGGATATCAATTTGTTGGGGTTTTTTTATGTTTATTTCATCCAAATTCTGTAGCACAAATTTTCCATTTGGAGTCCAGATGGTGTGTAAACACTAACAGAATTCTACTCAATTATATACAGTATCAGTATTCCTCTAGTGCCAACTAATTATTCAAATCAACTGTTGGTGAAACACACTGTTTGTATCTCCTTTTGTCATGTTATAATTGGTTATGTACATCGTACATGGTACAAAACAAGGATAAAAATGGACAGTAAATTTTGTTTAACATTTAATATCGTAGTCAGCGAATATAATACCTAGGTTTGAATCGTTAAAAAGATACATCTCTACCGTTGTGTTTAATATTCCTCACACTGAGATGAGGTATAACTGAAGAGGCATGTAGCACTTTTAGGTCTAGCCTACATCTCCTTTACCCCCCCCCCCCCCCCCCCCACGAACGGTGGTCATGGCCTAAACTTAAAGAAACTCCGGCATTTTCAGTAATTTTAAGTGATGTTCTGACCTCAGCTGAGAGTTAAAATCGCCTCTGTATATCAGGAAATCTGGGATTCTGGAAAATCCCGGGGAAAATCCCATGCTTGAGCTATTCATGGTGAATTTCTGTCCTCAGCTGAAATCCCAGTTGCTTCTCATTTTTGTTAACAAGTTATGAGGTTTTGACCGCCACCTCCAAAATTCTCCTCATGTTTAATCAAATTACGGTACACTGGTCTCAAGAATGTGCCTTGGGGGGGGGGAAATATCACAAATATACCGTACTATGCCTAGGAGGAAACATAATTAACAAGAATTAAGTGATCGCCATGTATTTGTAATTTCTAATTATCATGAACAATTGACCATAATATGTCAGCTTTTTCACTGATTAGTTCATAGCGTGTTATAACTTCTGACGGAGCACTGGACATCGATTACAAATAGGCCTGCCATGTGTCAATTTCCATATACTACTCACATGTATCATGCGACTGACAGGGGCCAGTTGGGATAGAATTACACATAATCATAGATATCAATATTACCTTTATGATCTCTTTATCCAATTCTATTTGTTTCTCCCTGAAGTCTACGCCTATCGTAGCTTCTGTCATGCCAGGGAAGGAGCCTCCACAGAAACGAAACGTCAGACAGGTTTTCCCCACATTAGAATCGCCGATGACGATGATTTTGAAGATCCTCCTCTGGACGTGCTTTTCGATTGAGGCAGTGGAGACCTCGAGTGTGTCTGCACCATTCATCTTGTCACTATTAGTTGCTCGGTGTATGGAGTATTTTAGGAGTCAGTTTGACTGGATGTCGAATGGATGCTTATTCTGAAATAATAGTTTGGCAGACACTTCTTCACAGACCCTGTCCCCCCGACGTCACGGCTTCTTCGCAAGCCACCATATTTGTTTGTGTGCAGAATGGGGAGCGGTCCTTGCACAGATAGATCCTGACTCATCTCGCGCCAAATTCGAAGACATACTCGCCCCCAATGTGTCCAATTTATCGGATCATGCACATGCATCATTTGAAAAACAATGCTCATTTCTGATATATAAACGTCCAAAACAACCAATTGACATATACAAAATAACTGATTGTACCGTACATAATATTTACGAGTTAAGAACTTCCCCCCCCGGTATTTATGTATTGATCACTAGATCTAGCCTATATGTCCTGTCAGTGTTACTGCTACAGTGCTTGTCTTGGCTGGCTGGAGATATTATTAGTGTTTTGAGAATCCGGGCGGATGGGGTGGGTGATGGAATACCGAGGATAAAGATAGGGGTGTTTATTCATAAATAGAGAGTATATAATGCATATCTCTGGTTTAATCTAGTAGAAGATTATAATAGTATCGGAAGGAGGCGATGGCTTGGTTCGGAGTGGGAGGTATG
The DNA here is from genome assembly GCA_950022655.1 of Alentia gelatinosa. Classification (NCBI taxonomy): domain Eukaryota; kingdom Metazoa; phylum Annelida; class Polychaeta; order Phyllodocida; family Polynoidae; genus Alentia; species Alentia gelatinosa. The sequence goes on from OX465586.1 coordinate 53,041,283, forward strand.
TGGATGGGTATTTGGTCAGGTAGGTCAGTGAATATGGAGCTTGGATGGGTTGTGGGTTTTTTTGGTTTTTTTCTTTTCCACCGCCGCATTATTAAGGCATTATAATCGCCCTCACATGGGAGTTCTCCTTGGACTGTCTCGGAACATATATACAAGACATGCAACACAAGACAGGAAAGGACAGGTCATTACAAATGAATATATTGCTCTTCCACCTGTTATAAATACACGCTCAGTGTTGTATGGACTTCTGACATTTTCTGTTCTACCTCATTCAAGGGCCTGGGTGGTTAGCATGGCGTGTCAAGAAGTAATTTGAATTTTAGGTAATTATGATTATAAGCTTTATGTTGTATGTTTGGGGTTATATGACGCCAAAATATCATTGCGCTAATCATTCACATTAGTTGTTTTTTTTATAAATGAGCAATGCTCTATTTATTGATCCATATACGATACAAGAAATATTACTGGATAGAGATTACATGTGATCAATCCCTCGGCGCATAATTGTGTATCCCATTAGCAATATGTGATCTATCCAACGTTGAACAATAACTGAAACGCAATACATGAAATACAGTTGTTCTTCAAAACATTTAACTGCGTCCCTATCTTAGAGACTCAAAATATTTAACTCTGGTCACAGGGTTGATTTCTCCTGTATTAGGAACTGAATTCACTTATCTATAGACATATGTTGCTCGTTTTGTCAATGGTATTTTGCCTCCCGTATGGAGTCGGGGTCACCCAGACATTAAACTATCACACTGGATAAGAGCTTTTATATGCCCTTTTTTTTTGGGGGGGGGGGGGATAATCTATTTTTTGCTTGACGATGTCCGTAAGCATTGAGGAGAGTTTTCACTCTCTCTTGAGGTAGTTCTATAAGACAGCGCAACTCTAAGTATAGCTTATGTGAGGAGAAACATGATCGAACATAGAAAGGTCAACATCGAGTTTATGCAAGTAAGAACATTCTTCAAAAGTAATCTATCGGTGGACAGTGTTGACCTCAATTGTCAGGCAAAAGTCTTACTATGCCATTTGTACATTAGCATCTTCTACTTCTCCAGTTTTGACAACTAGGAACCGAGGACAGGGGACAGGACAGTTGGACCTAGGGACGAGACATGGGACATGACAAGTAGATAAATAAATGAAACGATGGAAGAGTGAGGGAGGGGTTGAAGGGAACATTTTAGAGCCAGTATCATAATTCATAGGTTAGGGACATTCATCAATATCTCCTAGCCTTGAATCAGCCTTATGTCATTGCGTTATAGTTTAACGTGAGTAATATTCACATTAGTTTAATTGAGAAATGGTTGTCTTAAACGAGTGGTGGGTAGAATCAGAATTGTTTATGTGTGGGTGTGTGGAACTAAAAAAAAAATCACTTTAAGTTTCCTTGCCAAACACGTTTATTAACATATCGGTTGTTAAAAATTAAATCAATGATTTTTTTTGGGGGGGGGGGGGTATATAGTAAATATATAACGTCCAACCATGCTGTACAAGTCACAGAACGAGGTGGTAATTTACGGTTTGTACGGAACGAGGCATTTATGCCGAGTTCCGTACAAACCGTAAATAACCATCTCGTTCTGTGACTTGTACAGCATGGTCAGGACGTTCTATATAAATATTATCATGTCCATCAACATTGACCCACAGCAAGTGTTGCTATGAATGTCCTGAAATCTTTTACCCTCTCTCTAATTTTAACCACCATTATCGAATAGGTTATATTTATAGAACTCAATGGCTAAAGAAAACAAATAACTTATATTCTTCCCTATGCGTAATTTGTAGGTGAACCAGTGATCTAACGTTAAATTGGTAAGATGTATACAGTCATGGTAAATCTACATGTATTTAGCCTTTAATGGTTCCTTGATGATTAGTGATCAGTGCTGATTTATCAGTTTCCTTGGGATTTATCCCCCCTTTTCTTTTTGTTTTTATAATTTCAGAAAAATTAGTAAATGCGCTAGGTATGTCTTCCACTTTTGTTAACATCAGTAAAGTTGACACAAGGGGTCCCTCATATCATTCCATCACAAGTAGGCATTCTTTTGTTGTAGTTTTCTTCAGATAGGCAAACACAGTTAAACCCCAATCTTTCTTAAATATGAAAGAGAAGCATATATATTTAGGGCCTTATGTCTAGCAGAATTGGCAGGATCGAACTTAGATAGCATAATCAAATCAAAGCAAAAGAGAAAACTAATCAAATTGAAAAAAACAGAAGCTAAGCAATTATTATAAGGGATATACCTTAAATTTAGATCAAAATCAGAAAATTCCATCGAGAAATCAGAACACCGACCGGACAACGCGAGGACTGAGTGAAGCGCCATCTCGTGAGATTCCCTTTAACTCCACCATTAGGTGAAATGACTGATCCCTGCTGAATCTGCAGATCTCATATTTTTTCTGATTTTGTGATGAATAGTTGTATCTTACATCAATTCATCAAATTCTTAAGTAGATAATAGAAATAAAGTATATTTTGCTAATTGACAACAATATTTATGTTTAATTGCCCGATCTCGTAGCCCAGAGAACGCGAGCTCGTTGTCGGTCGCCATATTGGAACTCTACCACGAGGTTTCGGCAGAGACAAGTCATTTTTAGCCTCTTCACTGTGACAAGGATTTGTCACGGAAAAGGCTCAAAATGCCGACAAACAACCCTTTGCCACCCAAGGAGAATGCACTATTCAAAAGAATTCTGGTAAGCGTTTTATATAGGCGTGAATTTTGATAAAGCGATGTGGGTCACAACGCCGGGTTTTGGCAGGTAGTGTCGCCGGTGGGGGCTCAAGTCGAGTCAAGATTTTGGGAAAACTCTGGTTGTGTCAATTGCTTGTTAAATCCGTCGTAAATACAGAGGAGGGGGTTGCATCTTCATGAATATAGAGATCGGGGTCACAAGGATAGTTTAGATCGAAATCAGGTGTTCTCAGCCATCCGACGATAAAGCTGAGTTTGACAGCTACAGAGGGGAAGTATTTTTTTGGTATCTAAGCTGGGATATGGACGTTCTGACAGCCGTCAGAAGTCATGACAGTGTTTTGACACGCCTAGAGACGAGGGGTGTACCGAGAAAGGACCCTTGGATGTGCTACAACAGATGGAAAAGCGATAATTACTGAACTTAGCAATACCAAACTTTGATCGTTGCATCGTATTATGTCATTCAAAAACATAACAAAGCAGAGATTGTTCGTTGTGCAGTATGCTTAGGTTAAACGATACAAGATTAAGTTAACGCAGTTACTGGCTTCTTTTGATTTAACGTTATGACATTGATTCAAACTGTCGGATCCATATAATGCCCGATTGGAACATACAGATATATAAGATTAATATAAACAAACACAAACAGTTTCTTCGAATATCATTGGCTACGCTTTCAAATAGTCAACACAATGTTTATGCGATTTCATATCATCACGAATTTCGAGGTATTTTTATCACGGCTCTTCACTGGTTCCTATTCAGTTAAAGTCACTAATAATTATTACACAAGGTTGTCTTGACTTGGTTGGTACTTCTTGTTCGCCCATCTTCCTTGGCACCCTAGTTCCCCATGCCATGTTGCTTGTAACCGTATTATAAACGCAGAGTTGTTAATTGTATATGATTATAGGCGAGATTATCAGGTCTGAAATCAGAACAATCAAATTGTATTGAGAGTGTTACAGGCTTAGATGACTGATAGTGTGACGAAGGGGCGTGACCACTCGCAGTGATATCACAGGAAACAAAATAGGTCTTGTAATTCAGAATCTTTTGGCAAATGGCTAGACCCCGGTATGATGGACATGTTAATACATTACTATGGAACCAGTTCAGAATGTTTGAATACACATACATACAAACTAACATTACATATCCAAGCATGCAAATTGATAAAGATCCTGCAGACAAATTCGGGTGTATTTACTATTGTCACCCCCCCCCCCTCCCCCTATCTCCCTCCACACCACCACCACCTCTAACAGCGAGGGTCACCCCATTTTCCTAAAGTGTGATGGAAGCAGACATTTAAGTTTGATCGAAGAATTGAACTAAGCCTTGAAGTCACAAGAATAAGGACAATTTCTGTGCTCTGAGAAACACTGATGATCTCCAAGTGCAAATGCTCTCTTAACGCTAGAGCATACTACGGTAAAACAGATAAATATACCATACGAGTCCCATAAAAGTAGAGCAAGTTTCATGTTTGACTTACCAACGTTTCGTAGCCACCACATTACTGCATCAAGCATGTATACGTATGGCAATGAGATTCAATATATTACGGTATTTACGGGACTGTGTTAATGGTAGTCATACAAGCTTTGATCACGTTATTAATTTTTATAGAGCTATGGTGGTAAATCCCACAGATACCAACCTCTTCAATGCTATAAGTAATAGCATGTCATACCGCATAACAGTGTGGAAATAAAACGCACATAATTCGAATACGCAATTGATGCAAGCGAGTATACTAATGTATGGGGCAATTGATAACATAGAAAAACATGAAATATCACCGGAGATATTACACAATTCTAATAAAATGTTTTCAGAACATATATTAATAAATGATCAAGAAATATTCCCACTAACTCTCTGATGAGTTAGTCCCGTTAAGTAAACAACCAGGAGACAGTCACGTAAGCTTTATGGAGTTCATTTTTGAACCAACATTTCGGGCTTTGTTTTCCTCTATCAAGGTTAACATTTGCAGATAGTTGTTGAGATTAAATGCTCTCTGAGTCGCTTGTGAATGAGCGAGTAAGTAGTCCGTGAGTCGTCCTCTACACTTGATCCTGTTTAGGTATCTGTGATGGTGCTTTTAGTTGTAGTCCTTTGGAGGTACATTTGTATATGATAAAACGGTTTATGGATGCTTTGAGCCTACCCCGTTTTGGTGGCCTTGAGCCTCTTAAGTGTAAAAACTTTGAAAAGTGAACTTATGTTGGTTAATAGTCATATATACACAACCCTAACCCTTACCCTACCCTTTTCTAACCCTAACCCGCCAATTGGAACTAAAATGGGGTAGGCTCAAGGCGTCCATGTTTTCGCGCTGACAGGAGGCTCAAACTGTAAAAAGCTCAAGGTGTCCAATTCCCTGATAAAGCACATTGACCTTGTAAGGACATCCTCTCTTACCTTGTTTCTTATGATGAAAATATTGAACTCACTACGAGCTTGTGAAATATTTGTACTTAAAGAAAATCGGTACGACAGGACGTCCCGAATACGTTTTACTAAATTATTGCTTCAGGACCCCTTTACGGAATCCAGATTGAAGTAAAACACATGATTAGTTGAGGGTAGATTACAGTTAGTGTAATTAAAGGATAATGATATGTCAAATGATACAGGTGAATGATACAGGTCAAATTAATGCTATATGATGGTTGTTGATATCAATATTTGTAAAAATTTGATAACCGGAAGTAATCATTTCCTGGGTATGTATGGGTTATGAAGCGTCGGATCGGTTACAATGCTAGACCAATATCAGACTTTATATCTTTGGGGTGCGTAAAACTCAAATGGTTTGTATTCTCTAGATTGTCTCTGAAACTCATGACATGTGGCAGATTTACTGCTATATCAAAGGCCAATCCATCTCGTACCATGTCTGTGTTATGGGAAGTAAAAGGCCTCACCTCGGTAAATGTGTAGGGTGAGATTTCTGCCTAAATTCATATCATAGATTGGAGTACCACCCTTTGGTGTAAAACCAGCGAGAAAAAACTTAGCCATGAGTTCGTCCCTACTTTACCGTCAGGGTCCCTTAAGACATTAAAGAGACAACCAACCAAACGAAATTTCCCTGAAACTAGTCAAACACAAGGCTCTAATAGGGTTTTAAAACACTAACAAATTGTAAATAGTGTGGGTTTGGTGTTGTGTTGGGTTTTTTTTGGGGGGGGGGGGGGGGGGGGTAAGAGCTCACTTGAGCGGTGGCTGCCACTAAGTCGATACCTAGCCACGTCCTAATAGAAATTGTAAATAGTTGTCATTGGCTAATATATCGTGCATATTTTCTTGGGATGCATGAAAAACCAATGAACAATATGTATACAGATAACTAGTGATGCCCTCCATGGTCGTCTCCATTTCGAGATAAAGTTCTCTTTTTCGAATGGGCTTCATTTTCAGACGTAACCGAAGTAATTTTACTTGATATACACAGATGTTTCCAATGAACTTGACAATGTATTTAGCTTTCTCTGTAATTTTATTGTAGCCTCCAATATAGGTTCGTTGAACCGTTTAATGGCATAAAAAGCTGGCCTGTACAGCTTAATTTTCAGTTTTATGTATGCCCAGAGGAAGGACCTTCCATGTCCGAAACATTGGCAAGAATACATACGAAGTTCAAAGTGGGCGCCTGAACTGTTGCTATATCTGCTTGTTCTTGTTACTGGAAGTTCGGGGGGGGGGGGGGGGTACTACTATTCTTTTGATGCACAACGACATGAGAGTAGGCTGTAAAACAAGAAAGCAGGCTTTCTAAAGCAGAGATGTCAGTTTTCCATTTTTCCGTGGAAATCCACTTTTTCATATTAAGTATATCATTACTTTTCCTTGTGTCAAAAAAGAAAATATTGATTTTGCCTCATTTATGCCAATGAAACAGTGATTTGATCCTCCCCAAAGACCTTCAGCTGCATGCCATAGCCGACAAGGACATATTATCCAAGTTTTCCGTTACATTGAAACAGAAAAATCTATATGAAAATTTTCCACTTTTTTCCCTGACTCCAACTGACATCCCTGCTAAAGGGAAGATGTACATCAGCTCCTAAGAAAACAAAGAAAATATTGATTTAGCCTCATTTATGCCATTAAAACAGTGGTTTCAACCTCCCCACATACCCTCAGCCCCATCCCATGGCCGATAGGGACATATTACCCAAGTTTTCCCGATCTCTCTGATGCAGAAAAATCCCTTGCCCCAACTGACATTCCTGAGTCAGAGGCGCTCTGTTGCTGATTTGAGAATCGTGAAGAGATTGATTGCTACCCGCATGTAGCACGAGACAATCGGGACAAGAGGAAGAGTCCAGAACTTACAAAGTGATGAAGTTTGTGTGCCCATGGGGGGAAACCGGGAAACAAAGTGACCGAAGTTATCGAGCTGAGGGGCTGATTCCAACAGCACAAAAGTTGTTGCCTGACAAAGTCGGTCTGTGTCTTGTAGCACCTTCCTGCATTTTGATGAATCATGATCACGTAAGAGCACTACCCCTGTGTGTGGAGCCCCTATCATCGCTCAAAAGGGGCAGTTCCTCCACAGCAATTCAACCAGATTTTCGCCCACTATGCATCCCAACCTAGCGAGTCAACAAATCGGTCATGATTACCATATATCGCACATCCCGATGGAATCACCCCTTTGTGGATAGATTTTTTAATCATTTTTATTCGGCTATGCTTGGAATTGGTTATCAAACACTTCTCAAATCTTTATCTGGCGATAGAAATAGGTCGCCTTTAGGTTGTAAAAAAATAATAGGAAAAAACCTGTCTACATGAGTCTATACTATCGTTTACAATGAGCACTGGTTAGGTAAATATATGACTATGTTGCTAAAGTCTGTTTATATCATGGATATTCTGCTATTTGCTTTATTTCACTCTAGCGGAAACAGGAGATTATAATTAATTAAGGTGTACTGTTTAATTTACAAATTCTTGTTTTCGTGAGAACCAAGCTTATCGTCTGAAAAATAAAACTTTATTTTTTCCTTTCAGAAATGCTACGAGCAAAAGCAATACAAGAATGGGTTGAAATTCGCGAAACAGATTTTGACCAATCCCAAGTTCATCGAACATGGCGGTGAGTTGTTTACCTTTTTATCACCATCCCACAAAGCTAGAAGGAAAAAAATGAACTCGGGCGAACAAAAAGAAACTATCAGCACAAAGGTCACCCAGTGACATTAACTTTTTTTGTCATCTACTGATTGAAGTCAATTAATTGAGGATCCGAGGTGGCGGTTTGAAGGTTAGAGCGTCAGCTTCTAAGGACTGAGGTAGCAGATGGTTATAATTAACGTGCACCAGATCAGTCTAATCATTTATCAACGATGTTCTATCGCAGAGACCCTAGCGATGAAGGGGCTGACACTGAACTGCCTGGGAAGGAAGGAGGAGGCGTACGACTATGTGAAACGCGGCCTGCGAAATGACTTGATGAGTCATGTCTGTATCCTTCACATCACAACAGCACATGGCAGTTTATCACTACATCGATATACAGTTTGATTTTACCAAATAAAACCCGAGTTGAAGCATATGAAACACTAACAATATGAAGTAATTTAATTAGCTTTTACTCGGATTGGCAATAAAGGTAAATATGACTGGTTTACAATTTTTGGAAAAAAAAAATAAATTAAAAACCCTTGATTTTTTTTAACGGTGAACAAAGGGGGCCTAGCTGCGTATCGCCTACCTGAATTACAATTTCTATGCATATGCATTTTAGCTGCATATATATGCATTCTTTAAGTTTCGCAAACACTTGAGTAATTTAACATGCTCTGTCGGCTACAGAAATGCAGGTGCTCTGTCATACTATTGTGAAATTTCGTTAAAGGCTATGGAAGCAGATTCATGCTTTAACGAAAATGTTTGTGTGTGAGTCATAGCAAACCACTTGGGAAAATGAAATATACTGGTCTCCATAGATCACACGTAGCATTCAGGCTTGGGCTTTCCCGGGATTTTCCCGCACTTTCTGACGCTCCAAGGGTCAACATCTAGGTCAGTGTTAATAGAGAAAAATCCATTTTTTTACTCTCAGTACTTGAAATTCTTTTTCCTTGAGTAAAAGAAAGATAATATAAATTTAGCCTCATTCACGCCAACAGAACTGGATTGAACCTCCCTTAAACCCCGAGCCCCTTGTTGTGACTGACACAGGCTTATTTTCCCTGTTTTCTCGGTCTCTGAAGCAGTAAATTCCAGACGGCATATAATATTTTCTTTTGTCCTGATTTCAACTGACATCCCGGCGTGATTTGAAACAAAATCATTTTAGCTCTCAGCTGAACCCAGAAAGCCAGTTTTCAATGTTTCCATTAAAATTCATGTTTTCATTTTCAGGATAACAAAATTATTGTGCAATATTGAGATATAAACTGCTAAATTACCCATTTCAGCCACAGACCATGATCCCCACTGACCCATGTAAAGACTTATCCTTTGATTTGTCACTGTAATGCATATGTAATGTGTAAACCCTGTCTTGCAATGAAAAATATTTCAATGTCTTTTTCTTACCCCAACTGGCATCCCTGATTAAAAAAAACAACATGAAAAAGTCCCCAAGCCCCTTTGCCAATTTGATTGATATTTCCAAATCCCATGCCTGAGCATTGAGAAAGTAAGTTTTCACAACTCTATCGATGATCAGGTAGAGCGTAGGTTGTGTTTGTATCCTTAACGGGGTGGGGAGTTAGCTCAGTGGTTAGAGCACTGGACTTGTAACCCCAAGGTTGTAAGACTTTGTGGGTTCGAGTCCCACCCCCAGCAGTGGTAGATTTACTGCTATAACAAAGGCCATCCTTCTCATACCATTTCTATGTGGTGTGGGAAGTAAAAGAAGTCTCACCTCGGTAAATATGTAGGGGTGAGATTTCTACCTGAATTCATCGCAAAGATTCGATCACTGCTAGGTAAAAGAACCTTGAGAAAGTCTGGAAAGGACCTATAATAGTTGACTGGACATAAAATCAAACCAAACAAACAAGTATCCTTGACGCGCACCAGGTTGGCACGTGTATGGACTGCTGGAGCGTTCGGACCGGCGCTACACCGAAGCCATAAAGTGTTACCGGAACGCGCTCAGGTGGGACAAGGTAAGCTGAGCCTCCGCTTCTATTCGCCTCTCACTCAAGTCCAGTCTCCATCATTGTCCATCACAGTTGCCTGGATAGACTTTCTAATTCCAGTTATGGAAACTTGATTCCGTAGTAAATCCATTTAATCATTTTGGTTTGGACAGTAATGTTACATTTGGATTTGTTGTGGCTTCCAATGTAGACACATTGTATTTGTGTGATTGCAGGACAACCTACAGATTTTGAGAGATCTGTCACTTCTCCAGATTCAGATGAGAGATCTTGAAGGCTACAGAGTAAGTTTTTCTCTTTTAGATATTGTCAATTATCATTCAAAACTGGTCTCTTCAGATTGATTCTAATGTCAATTGAATAAATTAACGTTTTGTCCAGTTTATCCAATCCCAGTAGGTCAATTTACATAGGAAATGTTCTGAACCGGTTGAATGTGCAGTACTATACATTTACTATATTATTTGAAAGTTTGAATACAATGACATGGGTTTTACCATCTGAAGAACAACCTTTAGAATTTCTATATACAGTAGAACCCTACCTAACGGAAACCCAGCGTAAGCGGACAACCCACGTGAACAGATACCTTTGCATGGAACGGATCCCACTATTAGATGTTTATTTTAACCATGTGTAAGCAGACACCCTGCGTAATTGAACACTTTAGTCCAGAATAGAGGGTGTCCACTTAAACAGGGTTCTACTGTATAAATTACAATATGATATTGGCCGCTAAATCAGAATCTAGCACTGTGACCCCCATTTTTTAAAATTAGCTACTAGTTCTACAACACTTGGATACCCTATTGTTTAATTTTCATGGATTGACATGGGTTCTACTTTTCAAGGTTATTTGTCTGATATGCCTTTAAGACTTGTCACTGTTTGTAGGACACAAGATACCAGCTACTCGTGCTGCGACCGGCCCAGCGTGCCTCGTGGATCGGCTACTCCATGGCCTTCCACCTCCTCAAAGACCATGACATGGCCCTCAAGATTCTCGAAGAGTTCCGCAAGACACAGCCTGTACGTAGTATGCTATTTCAAATCCTTCTCATACCATGTCTATGTGTTGTGGGAGGTAAAAGAACTCTCACCCCGGTAAATGTGTAGGAGTGAGATTTCTACATGAATTCATCACATAGATTTGACCACCACCCTTGTGGTGTAAAAGAACGTAAATTGAGCCTCATTCGTTACAATAAATTGAGCCTCATTTACAACAACAGAACTGGTTCAAACTGCCTTACACTTGCCACCATTCCATGTCCAGTTATCCATTTTCCCAAGAGATATTCTACCTGTTTTTACAGTCTCTTTGAGGCCGTAAATTCCACATGAAAATTAATACCACTGCTCTTTCATCATCCCCACCGACATTCCTGGTACTCCGCGATATTAATAGAATGATTAATTGGTAATATAACAATAGGCAAATAGTGTATTTTCCATGGATTGCGTTGGTAATTAAATGTTTCAAAACGTGGCTACGGGTGTATTCCAAGGCAGCTACCGCTTGAATGAGCTCGATGTCTGTTATTGTCTACGTCATCGCTACCGTTCGATTATGACGACCATAGTGACAGCAGCGTAATCGTGGCGATTTGCTTGGTGTCAGTTGTTGACAAAACTGTTTGTTAGTCACAAATTGGGTATGTCGGATGTTGTCATGTGGGTATGACAACAACAGCGGTTTCATCCTATGGAATCCTCAGGCTGCACTGATGTTGGCAGATTGCAAAATGTAGTGTACATTTTGAAATCTGGGCTCCAAGAAAGCAGCCCTGTCAACAAGTTGTGACAGGAGAGAGAAAGAGAAAGAAAAAAAAATGCGTTGGTAATTAAAGCATTCGTATTGTACATATTCGCCTGCCATCTTGTGTTTTTCTCTCGTGTTTCAGTGTAATGTATTGCTGTGTGTTTGTGTTGGCAGGTGAAGCCCTACGACTATGAGCACAGTGAGATGCTGCTCTACCAGAACATGGTGATGACAGAGGCTGGGATGTACCAGGAGGCCCTCGACCATCTCCAGCTCTACGACAAGCAGATCGTAGACAGGCTCACCGTCCAGGAGAACACAGGTCAACACTGTCTCCTATTTGTTTTCTCATTTTTAGAGTAGAAAGTTGTATGTTATCGGAAAAAAAAATTATAAAAAAAAAAAAAAAAAAAATTTAATTGGGGCTAGAAAGATTTACTGTTGATATTTTCTCTACATCAAAAACTTCTTTTTTTTGTATTTTAAACTTAACACCTGGTCTCCGGTCCTCAAACTTTCATATTCCTGTTCTGATACTTTTATCCACTAGTTAAATAGCAATCCAACCCGAGCTTTTCCTCAAGGACCTTTTCCTCAATAACCTAATCGGCCTAGTCTCCCCTGCATCCTTTCCCCAGTGTGTGTGTGATGCATTCATATTTCAGATCAAATTCTTATGCTTCTGAATTTGGTCCTTGCACGAATGCTAGATGAACCTCAGTTTGATACCCTAGTTTTTGCCTTTCAACCTGGCATGTACTTGGCTCGCTGATACATGCGTATTAACACTTGCTTATCTAAAAAAAATTGTCAACCAGATTAACTTGGGGAGTCTTCATTAATTTTCTGAATAAGTCAAAGTTTTAATAATGTACGCTGATTGTATCACTAATATATAACTTTTAAAAGTTGATTGAATTTCTAAATTTATTTAAGACTATCATCTTGGGCTCAATATATTATAGTTAAAACATCCAATGTACACGTTGCTTGCTGCGTTCATATTTCAGATCAAATTTTTGTGCCTCCGAATTTGGTCCTTGCACGAATGCAAAATTAAATTCAGTTTGATACCCTAGTTTTGCCTTCTAACCTGGCAGATCCTAAGGCTATTGCTGACACACATCAACTAACATACAACCTTTAACAGTTCATTGTGAAAGAGTTTTGAATATCTTGCTTGCTGCATTCATATTTCAGATCAAATTTTTGTGCCTCCGAATTTGGTCCTTGCACGAATGCAAAATTAAATTCAGTTTGATACCCTAGTTTTGCCTTCTAACTTGGCAGATCCTAAGGCCATTGCTGACACACCTCAACTAACATAAAACTATGATAGTCCATTGTGAAAGAGATTGTACATCTTGCTTGGTGCATTCATATTTCAGATCAAATTCCTGTGCCTCTGAATTTGGTCCTTGCACGAATGCAAAATTAAATTCAGTTCTCAAATTCACACCTCAACTAACAAAACCTTTAACAGTCCATTGTGAAAGAGTTTTGAATATCTTGCTTGTTGCGTTCATATTTCAGATCAAATTTTTGTGCCTCCGAATTTGGTCCTTGCACGAATGCAAAATTAAATTCAGTTTGATACCCTAGTTTTGCCTTCTAACCTGGCAGATCATAAGGCTATTGCTGACACACCTCAACTAACATACAACCTTTAACAGTCCATTGTGAAAGAGTTTTGAATATCTTGCTTGCTGCATTCATATTTCAGATCAAATTTTTGTGCCTCCGAATTTGGTCCTTGCACGAATGCAAAATTAAATTCAGTTTGATACCCTAGTTTTGCCTTCTAACCTGGCAGATCCTAAGGCTATTGCTGACACACCTCAATTAACATACAACCTTTAACAGTCCGTTGTAAAAGAGTTTTGAATATCTTGCTTGCTGCATTCATATTTCAGATCAAATTTTTGTGCCTCCGAATTTGGTCCTTGCACGAATGCAAAATTAAATTCAGTTTGATACCCTAGTTTTGCCTTCTCACCTGGCAGATCCTAAGGCTATTGCTGACACACCTCAACTAACAAACAACCGTTAACAGTCCATTGTAATAGAGCTAGCCTAAGAGGGTTTGTTAACTTGAAAGTATTACTTCAACCAGATTTTCCCATATGGTTGCTCCAACAATCTGAATCAACAGTACTTTTCGCTGTTGCTTTAAAATTAGAAAAAAAGATTGGCCGATTTCCGAAATTTTATTTTGGATAAAATCGGGGACCGATTGACATAAATCGGGGTACCGATTTATGCCAGAAAAGTTCCCACACATATTGAAATTAGAATTTACTTGTATCGATATGGTGATTCATGTAACTCAGGAAAATCTATGATCTTATCTTATCATGTTGATTGATAAACAATTATTTCATGATTCTTTACATCTTGTCTGGTATATTTTATTCAGGTATGCAAGTTTGCCGACAAATGACGGAAATCTGAAATTTCGAGACTTCTTTTAGATTTTTGAGATTTTCATTCAAAATCCAAAGAAACGTGAAAATTCAGTAATATTTACACAACGGCAGTACTCGGCAGTGGGAGGCACCCAGTGTCAGACCCTCACCTCCGCCATCATAGTCCACTTTCTTTTCAGGCTTACACTGGCCGAAATACTTTATATTTTAAAAGTTTGTAATTTCCGTGGTTTTATTTTTAACGCAGTTCCAACTTTCATCCCTGTTGATTAGATTTTTGTCACTTGTAATTGATTTTGTGTTAATTGAAATAGTTTTGCCCGTTTCCAGCTAAATGGTTTTCATGTTATTTACTTTTGTAAACAGCCAAGCTGCTCTTGATTCTGAACCGCCATAAGGAGGCAGCAGCCATCTACAATGAGCTGCTGGACCGTAACCCGGAGAACTGGTCCTACTACGCAGGACTCGAGGAAGCGCTCAAGACCACAAGCAGTAAGAACACCGTCTTTTATGTTTGTATATGTTTTGAGAACAATATAGACTCCTGATTACCTAAAATATGAATTTTGTGAAAATTTGTTCTGTTATCTTTAAAAATTTTGAATTAAGCTGCCTACCTCAAGCACACTCGGTTAGAGGGGATATGAATCACAGTGCTCCAACCTAGCGCATAGGATGGTGGGATTCCTGTGGGATATATTGTGGACGAGGGCAAACTAAAATTCTGACATCTGATTGGCTTAAAATACATTATGTGAGAATAGCGCTAATGAAGCCTTACCAAGTGTAAAAGAAAGCACAGGAATGTCTAGTGAACTTGTCAAGAGATTTTGCAGGCTATAGAATGGATAATGTGTGGGAATATTTTTTCAAATGATTTTTTGAAGAGTACCCCATTTAGTGCAGAACTACACATATATCCACTCTCATAGCAGATATCCTATACTGCCAGACAATGCCCAAGGATCTTCTAAGAGAGTGATGGGAATTCCCCTATGCCACATGGGTATTAGGTGATGCATAGACTGACCTCAGTCCTTTTGTAGGATATTCTTCTGACCCCAACTGGCATCCCTGAAATAAGGCTGTTGTGAGGCTGTATACCTCTTGTTTACGAGCAATGTGTTGTATGTAAAATGTATTCTTTTAAGAAGTAGATATACTTGATATTTCTCTAGAAAATTATAATCTCGGATAATATTATTGTATGAGATGAAGTTCGTACGATGCCTAAGTTTTGTGGTTTGTTGTTCATGATCAACTAAAGGAGGTCAACAACTAATATATAAATATATCTGTTTTTAGGTGCACCAGAAGAGAGGATAGCTATATACAAGAAAGCCACCGAAAAATACACGCGATCTCTAGCACCTAAGAGGTTGCCACTTGCCTTTGTCAGTGGTACGTGATTGTCCTATTATGAGCTCATTAAATGTAATGGATCTCTAAAAAAAATAAAAACAGCTACACAAAGGTACTCTGATACCTACGTAAATATATGCATCCATCCATTGAAAACTTATTTTCATTTTTACGGGTTATATGAAGATCAAATCAATAGACATATAATTGAGTAGAAGTGATGAAACTTATCAATTGAAGAGCCGAAGTATAATTATCAGCATCAATCAGTTGCAGAAATTCTTTGTTTCTGTTTTACGTATACTCTGGTTTCCGATGGTTACTCGACCCACTTGTTTATTCCTGGGTTTTGGTTGTGTGTCTTGGTTATGTTGATGAATAGTGGATATAATCAGTAATCGGATATTTTCCTGATGTTTTTCTTCACTTCACTGGCATATCTTTGTTTTTGGCAGGTGATATGTTCAGAGAACAGTGCGACAAAGTGATGCGACATTCGCTACATAAAGGCGTGCCACCACTGTTCGTTAGTTTTAGATCTCTCTATACTGATCCTGAAAAGGTATGTATTGCTTTTTAGAACATTTATTACAACTTAGTAAACTTGATGCGATTTTGATGAATGCTATTTCTAGACTGTATTACAAGCAGGATAGTGTAAAATTGTTAGTAACTTAGTTTAAATTCAATACAATTTTGATAAACGGTATTGTTAGACTGTATTGCAACTAGGATAGTGGAAAATTGTTAGTAACTTTGTTAAACATTAATACAACTTTGATAAATTATATTGGTAGACTGTATTACAACTAGGATAGTAAAATTGTTAGTAACCTTGTTAAACTTTGATACGATTTTGATAAATGGTATTGTTAGAAAGTATTATAACTATGATAGTGTAAGATTGTTAGGAAGTTGAGTCCTACGATACCGACACGTTCTCAGTTTATCAAAATAATAATGAGGTGGGAGAGTTTTCATCTATCAACCCAAATATATTTTAAAAAAACACATGAAAATATATATATATATTTTTTTTTTTTTTTTTTTTTTGTGTGAAAATATTAGGCCAGTATTTTTTATAAAATGACCACAACTACTAGTGTAGACTCACCAAAGTGAAAAGGCAGCTTTTATTAGTTATTTAGATGGTTTCTTTGCGATGTGTTCTACAGGAATGGTGTTATTGCAACGAAACAAATAAAAAGTGTCTTTTCACTAATGGAAATGTTTCTCATCATGACAGGTGAAGATCTTAGAAGAGATCGCGCTTGGATATGCCGAGTCTCTGAAAGAAAACGAGCTTTTCCACAAGGACGGTAGGCATTTACACGCTGATATACTCCTGATTAAAGAATGGTCACTGAAATCTGTACTTAGAAATGTACACTCTTGTAAATAAACCAATATAAAGTCCTGTATATAAGTGCGCTCTGAATGAAGCTCGTGGAAGAATGCGTTTTCTTCCGAGTGCCAGGCAAATTGGCAGAGAACTTTGATACTTCCACGATCTGCCACATGAAAGATATATTTAAGCTTATAGAAAGGCATGGGATTTCTCCGGATATCAGGATATTTTGCCGCTAGAAGGATCATTCTTGATATCTTCACCAAGCTCGGTGGCCAAGTGGTAGGGGTGTTGGGCTCGAGCATGGGAGGTCGTGGGTTCGAACCCCGGTCAGGTCATACCAAAGACTTACACAAAAATGGTACCCACTGCCCATTCGGCTTAACACCCGCCATTAGAATGAGGAGTAGGGTTCTAGGGCCTGAGTGGAAGAACGGCTATATAGCCGAATTCGGTGATTGTGTTGTAACACAATATCCCCTTAAAAATTGCTTTTAAAAAAAAACAGTTAGAAATAAAAGGTCCTGGGAAACCCTTTTTAGGCTTTTTTATTTTCAAACCCTATGGCTATGCACTATCTATAATTCTATTATCCACCTAATACAAAGTGTCTAGAGAAAATATGGGGAGAGGATACTCAATTATAGTACCCAGAGGCTACGAATATGCTGTATGCTAAGGGTTCTGATAGAGCGTGCATACAAAGAAATAGTGCGTAGAAAGAATAGTGTATCCCTAAATGAACTCATATGGGTATGCAACTTGTCCGGAAAAGGTGGATAATAAATACAATATAGACTGGTTTCAAATAATAGCGGTCATATGCTCCTCGGAGTTGACAACAGCAAAATCCCCGCTTGTGCTCGGATATTACCACGCGTCAAATGGTTTTCAATTTCTTTTTTATTAGCGATCTTGCAATCGACACTTCAGGCGTTCTTCAATGCATAATGTAGAGAACACTTGAACATACGGCCGCTTGTGTCTGAAGCCAGTCAGTATTGTGTATGTATGTGTGGTTGTTTAAGGGGGTTTCCACCATATACATCAAAGATAATATAATTGAGTATCACTCACGCCAATAAAACAGTGTTTTGAACCTTCCCACACACCCTTAGCCTTATTCAATGGCCACCATAGATGCGTTTTCCATGTTTTTTCTGTCTCTCTGAGGCAGTAAATTCCGAATTGAAAATATTTCCACTTTTTTTTTTCCCCACCCCAACTGACATCCTTGGTATATGACTGCGTATTGTAGACGCGCCGGAGCTGCGGGAGAGCCCGACGGCGCTGCTGTGGACGTACTACTACCTGACCCAGCACTTCGACATCCTCAACGACACGGAGAAGGCGCTCGAGTACATCAACATGGCGCTCGACCACACCGGCACGCTCATCGAGCTCTTTGTCGTCAAGGCCAGGATATACAAGGTCAGCCGCCTCTCTCATACCGTCATTCAAGCTCGGTGGCCATGTGGTCAGGGTGTTCGCCTCGAGCATGGGAGGTCGTGGGTTCAAACCCCGGTCGGGTCATACCAAAGACTTATACAAAAATGGTACCCACTGCCCATTCGGCTTAACACCCGCCATAAAAATGAGGAGTAGGGGTCTAGGGCCCGAGTGGAAGAACGGCCATATAGCCGGATTCGGTGATTGTGTACCACAATATTCCCATAAAAATTGCCAAAAAAAAACAAAAACAAAATTCAGGAGGGCAGTTTTACACGGCTCCATGAAAATTATTGCATTCATTTTTTATTTTTTATTCATTTTTTTTTTTTGGTTGTTGTTTTTATTTTCAATTCATGAAATTACTTTAAATTGTTTTGAAAAAAGAAATGAAAGTATAAAATTAACCACATTCACGCCAATAAAACAGTAGTTTGAACACTCTAACAGACCCCAAGTCCCATTCCATTGCCAACACTGATGTTTTGTGAGTCTCTCTGAGCCAGGAAACTCCACATCAAAAATATTCCACCGTTTTTCCTTCCCCCAACTGGCATCCCTAAATTACATGAGAAAGCTCAGGTTTTCACCGATATAATTTATTTGTTTAGAGAATTATTTACCCTGATCTTATCAGAATGACCCTGTAATAGTATTTGTTGGTAGCCTCCTGATACCATTTTCTCACCGTCATTTGCCATCTCTCTGCAGCACGCAGGCAACATTCAGGAGGCCGTGAAGTGTCTAGACGAAGCTCAGTCCCTGGATACGGCTGATCGCTACATCAACTCCAAATGTGCCAAATACATGCTGCGAGCCAACATGGTGAAAGAAGCCGAGGAGATGTGCTCCAAATTCACACGGGTACGTGCCTTATAACAGAGACTACCAAGTCTTCATCATGTTAAGAAAAATTCATCAATCAAGGTAGCAACGGCTTGCCATAGAGGTAGTCTTGCCACGTCTCAGTAATCGGTATCATATAAGAAATATATAGTGGATAGAATCAGGATTCTGATAGTTTCCTGGGACTTTCCCTAGACCTTGGTCCCTATATACCCTCAGGGTCCCCTGGGACGTTAAAACACAAACAAACGAACAATCCCTAGACCTCACTGGCATATCTGTTAATAACATGACTACAAATACCTTGAAATGATGTCTTCATATTTGTCACTTTGTAAGCATTTTCAGAGATTTTGAAAACGTGGCAATAACACCTATGGCAAGCCCATGCAGCAAAAAAAACCCCTAAAAACGTTGTTAACATTTTGGAAATACACAGAAAATAACTCCATCAAGTTCTGGAGTACTATTCATATAGTAATATTGTGAAAATGTCACGTCTACAAAATAAAGAATCAAGAAACGTTTAGAAAAGTGTAAAGACGACCTGTCACAGACTACTTTGTATGCAGATATGAATATCGTACCCGCGATCTGAACGCCTTCAATCGGGATCTACCGGGGGTATCGAGTATTGATTCGCTTTCTGCATAACGGGATGATTCATAAATGACGGTGCAAGTTTGCAGACAAATTGCGGAATTCCGACTTTTCCTACATTGCAGCATGGCAATGTTTGAGTGGCATATCCTGTTGACTTTCACATTTATCTCTCTGTAAATACAGAAAGCAACAGTGTAGACAAGAGAAATTAGAATATAATAATTCACAACCATTATGTTCCCTAAAAAGGGCTATAAATGCCTCTCTTTTTAATGATTTATTTCCTCAGTCCCGACTTTAATCCCTAATAAATGTACGTATTTTCAAAGTGGAAGTCATCCATTATCTCCTTTATTTCCGCCAGGAGGGTGTGTCTGCCATGGAGAACCTGAACGAGATGCAGTGCATGTGGTTCCAAACGGAGTGTGCCTTCGCCTACATGCGGCTCGGCAAGTACGGGGAAGCCCTGAAGAAATGCCACGAAGTAGATCGGGTGAGTAAGGCCTTCTAAACTAGGGCTCAAATCACAGAGCAGTCTGCAACGTCGTCAAAATAGGGACTTGCCACACATGAAATAATATATAAGTTGTTTTTCTGGGGGTTTTCTGGTTGTCTTTTTTAAAATCTTTTTAATGAATTTGCAGTTTTCTAATTCGTCAAAGATTGCAATACTAGTAATGTTCACCGCTTTCAATTAAGGTCTTCTATAGATGTATAAACTTCTAATACCACTAAATCCTAAGTCTTAATATATTCTGAAGACTATACTATATCTAATATCATGATTGTTATGTGTACAGTCTCGAGGAGAAAGCCACTGGATCACATTTGGAAATGCATTCTGATGATGTGTTCATATTCTTTATATTCTACTGCAGCATTTCACGGAAATCATAGAAGATCAATTCGACTTCCACACATATTGCATGCGGAAAATGACGTTACGAGCTTATGTTGAGTTACTTCGGTTGGAAGATGTGCTTAGAAGTCATCCATTTTATTTTAAAGCAGCAAAGTTAGCAATAGAGGTAAGTTCATGTACATACACACATACATGATCCCCCAACTTAGAATTTAGACATGCGAGCTCGAATGAGATGTGTATTCAATGTAAATGGTCAAATATCTAAAACGAAATGATTGATAGATGATCAGGCACAAGTTTCATAGGTTGTACAAGTAACATTATAAAATAACAATCAATTGATTCCAGTTGAGGTTTGGACTTTTTTTTATTGGTTCTCGCTAAAGCAGACATATACATACATTCATGTACGACTCCAGAAAATGTGCACCTATTGAAACCAATAAAAAGAATTTGAAAAAAAAAATTATTCAACGGTGGGATGTTTGAAAGATATGATCTTCAAATATATTTAATTAAGCTTGTCAGAATGACCTACATAACCAGGGCTGTACTTATTGTTAACTTTGAGATGTATGTACGGTTTTGTTAATTCAGATGAATGTATGGTTAACTTAATATGTACGGTTAATGTAGATTTACAGCTGTATGTACGGTTATTGTTAACTTACAGATGTATGTACGGTTACACGACCACCCCCTGCAAGATAATGAAGAACAAGCTAAGATCGATCAAGGTAAATATTCAGCATGTACGGAAATACTACCGACCACTGAAGTAGATCTAGATGGAAGATATTCTGTATCTTATATTGAATTAAAGTGCAGATGGAAAGCCTCCTGTAAGATTGCCAGGATGGAGTCAGAGCGTCGTGTGATTTCTGATCACTGAATCATTTGTTTACAGTGGCGCAAGTAATATACATCTGATTTCAGATATTGTTTTAAACAGTCCTTTAGTCCTATTTTGCATACGTCCACATTTACTGAACGTTAATTTTGGAATTCACCATTCCTTTAAATTGCCTTTATTTTTCTTTAAAATCCACAAATATTCCTATATTTTTCTGGGGAAAAAAGCTTTCTTGAAATTTCTTTATCTTTTATTGGAGTGTGACTGCTATATTGAAGCGAACCACGTTTTATCTCTGCGTGCGGGAGTAATATGTGTTATTTTTCTCACAGAGAATCTGTCACCATCGGAGCTTAAAAAGCTGAAGAACAAACAGAGGAAGAAGGCGAAGCAGGAGGCGCAGCGCCGTGAGCGGCAGCGACAGGAGGATGCCAAGAAGGAGGCAGCGAACAAGGTGAAGGCCGCTGACGCCGAGATGGACGGCCCCAAGGAGGAGGAGCTGGTGCCCGACAAGCTCGCCAAGGTCAGTCTCTCCCTGCCCAACACTTTTATATCAGAGGCCGCCACGGTCAGTCTCTCCCCGCCTGACCCCGGTATATCAGAGGCTCGCCAAGGTCAGTCTCTACCTGCCCGACCCTGGGATATCAGAGGCTCGCCAAGGTCAGTCTCTACCTGCCCGACACTTTTATATCAGAGGCCGCCAAGGTCAGTCTCTACCCGCCCGACCCCAGTATATCAGAGGCTCGCCAAGGTCAGTCTCTACCTGCCCGACCCTGGTATACCAGAGACTCGCTAAGGTCAGTCTCTCCCTGCCCAACCCCGGTATATCAGAGGCTCGCCAAGGTCAGTCTCTCCCCGCCCGACTCCGGTATATCGGAGTTTCGCCAAGGTTGGTCTACCCGCCCGACCCCAGTTTATCAGAGGCCGCCAAGGTTGTCTCTACCCGTCTGTCCCTGGAATATCAGAGGCTCGCTAAGGTCAGTCTCTACCTGCCCGACCCTGGTATGTCAGAGACTCGCTAAGGTCAGTCTCTCCCTGCCCAACACCGGTATATCAGAGGCTCGCCAAGGTCAGTCTCTCCCTACCCGACCCCAGTATATCAGAGACCGCCAAGGTCAGTCTCTCCCCGCCTGACCCCGGTATATCAGAGGCTTGCCAAGGTCAGTCTCTCCCTGCCCGACTCCGGTATATCAGAGTTTTGCCAAGGTTGGTCTACCCGCCCGACCCCAGTTTATCAGAGGCCGCCAAGGTTGTCTCTACCCGTCTGTCCCTGGAATATCAGAGGCTCACCAAGGTCAGTCTCTACCTGCCCGTCCCTGGTATGTCAGAGACTCGCTAAGGTCAGTCTCTACCTGCCCGTCCCTGGTATGTCAGAGACTCGCTAAGGTCAGTCTCTACCTGCCCGTCCCTGGTATGTCAGAGACTCGCTAAGGTCAGTCTCTACCTGCCCGTCCCGGGTTTATCAGAAGCTTTCCAAGGTCAGTTTTTCCTAACCCTTTACCATCCAATCGGCCCCAAAACGGGCCTGTCTGGAGCCCCACTGCAGTGTTCAATCTGCCCGAAAATGGCCGCCCCATGCATTTAAATTTGCCACCAATTTATCCCATGAGATCTCGTCTTAAAGGTGTAGGTTATCACTACAGGCGATAGGGGGTGTTAATGATCTTTCCCCAATCCATGGCTGACACTGGTGTGTTTTCCATGTTTTCTAGAGTTCTCCGAGGCAGCACTTTCCGGATGACAAAATTTCCACTTACTTTCCTTACCCCAACTAACTTCCCTCCATCCCTGTAACCTAGATTTAGTCCAGTTCGTTGCACATCACGTGGGGACTTACTTGTCCCGTGGCAATGCAGTTATTGAAACCTTACCAAGTAAGAGGAAGAAAGAACTAATAGCTTGTAAAACTATTAGTGGAATATAGAACCGACAATATATTGTGATTTGCTAACTTTATTTTTTTTCTATCTTTTTGAAAAATAACTAATTTGATGCAGATCCGCACATAGACATGCTTCCAGCAGATTCTACACTGTTGGTTGTAATCCTAAAAGCTATGCAGGATGTGCTAGGCGAGTGAGGACCCTGGTGTCAGATGGGGATTCCCAATACACCATGGGCGTTTTCGTTGAAAATAGACTGGCCACAGTCCCATGTGTGATTTCTTTTCTGATCCCAACTGGCATCCCTGCAGTAGCTGTCCTGTGTGGTGGCCATCAAGTCGTGTTATTATGTGGTCTTATATGGTGGTCATTTCTCTGCAGACGGAGACGCCTTTACAAGAGGCCATCAAGTTCCTGAAGCCACTGCAATTGTTGGCGTCCGAGAAGATAGAAACACACGTGTTAGCCTTTGAAATATATTACCGGAAAGGTGAGTTAATAAAAAAGATAATTTTTCTGATATTTTCTGGAAGTTGTGACAAGTAGTTCGAGTTTACGTGGCGGGAGTTTGATGTGTCGGGAAAGTTTTCTGTTTAGTGTGCTGGAAAATAATATTCCATGTAAGCTTACTCAATACCAGCAGATTATTCCAAAGATACTTTTTTTAATGTTAGATTATTCCAAAGAAAAATATGATCAACTTTATTGAAAGAGACATCTCACTGATTATAATCTGATTTATTTTATGAAATCCAAACTATTGAAACCAATTTGGACAGCAGTTGAGTTGTACTTGTCTAAAATCATTGTCTATTTTATGAAATATTTGAAAATACTGCAAAGGATTGAATGAAATAAGTCTGCAAAAGTGAAAGGCTTAAATCCATGATGGTCTCTAAATACCAGTAGGGTTCCCTGGGACGTTAAACCACAAACAAACGGGACACCGGGTGGAATTCTCGAGTAAGTTTCTGCACTCGGTTGCCAAAACGGTTTGACAATGTAAGGTTCATTTCTTGCAGGAAAGTTGCTGCTGATGCTGCAGTCTATAAAGCGGGGCCATGCGATAGACCCCGACAACCCGCACTTCCACCGATGCCTTGTGCGCTTCTTGAAAACAGGTGAGACCCTCAGTAATACACACACAATATTGACTGGTTTCAGATACAAGCGGCCGTATGCTCCGAGGAGTTGACGCGTAGTAATATCCGAGCGTATGCGAGGATATTGCGCAGAGTCAACTCCGAGGAGCATACAAACGCTTTTATCTGAAACCAGTCTATATTGTATTTATTATCCACCTTTTCTGGGTAGGTGGCATGTCGAAATCAGTTCGTTTTAGGTATGCACTATTTTTCCGCATGCACTATTTTTCCGTATGCGCCACCTGGAGCATACAACATATCTGTATGCACCGGGTATGTCCATACAAACTCCCTATGTGTTTTCTATGGACACTTTGTATTAGGTGGATAATAAAACTCGTTAGGCCCTACTACTCAGTAAGGAATTTTTATATTACAGACCTGACAGTTTTCCACTTTTCCAAGAAAATACTCGTTTTTATTTCCAGTTTATAAGATTATTTTTGCTTGTAAAACAGCAAAAAATAGCACAAATTGAGCCTATGAATCACGGTGCTCCAACCTAGAGCTGTAGGATGGTGGGATTCCTGTAGGAAATGCTGCTACAGATAACAGGGCAATCTAGAATACTCTTATCTGATTGGCTTGAAATATGTCATGTGAAAATAGTTTTGGAAGCCTTATCAAGTGTAACCAAAAATAAATCACAGAAATGCCTAATAAACTTCTGAAAATATTTTGCAGAATATAAAACTGATAATGTGTGGTCAACTTTTTTTAAATGATTTTCTTTGAAGAGCATCCCGTTTAGTGCAGAACCATACTAATGCCCAAGGATCTGTTAGAGTTGTATGTTAACTGTTAACATGTACAATTGTGCTGACAGTGAAGGACCGAGGACCGTTTGAGGGTGCCATGGGCACTGTACTACGTCAGGAAATGGCAGCCATCTTCGGTGACGCGACTCCCACCACCACGTGGAACGATAACTACATGGAGAAGTACAAAGCCTCTTTGCCGCATCAACTAGCAGGTAATACCCTCAACTGTAGCCCCTACCAGCAAATAATTCATATGGGATGGCAGCTTTCCTTTTTTTCCCATGAAATCCTTGTTTTTATTTCCAATTAGTATTATGGACACATGGCTTAAACACCTTTATGACAAGCCGATGCTAAATAAAAAGTTTCATTTCCAATTTACGAAAGAATTTTTCTCGTCTGAAATAGACAAAGAGTGAATTGATCCTCATTCACGCTTATGAAACTTTGATTTAAAACTACACAAACACCCGCAACCCTATTTCATGGCAAACATCGATGTGTTTCCTATGTTTTCTCAGTCTCTCTGAGGCAGTAAATTCTACATGGAAATGCCTTCTTTCTTTTTCCCAACCCCAACTGATATCCCTGTACAGTAACAGTTTTAATATGAGTCCTCGGTAAGATTGACTCTTAAATTAGAAGACTGTCTAGTTTCGTAATGGGAAGTTTTGATTGGTTTTAGAGTGAAATTACCTTCCTCCTCAGCAGATCTTCCTCCGGACTCGTGTGTATATAAACACCTGCAACATGACAGTGTGCACCCCCTGATCATAAGTGAAAGACTTTGAATTGTTTTGGATATAATAATTCTCCTTTACTCCTTTATCAACCGAATCAATAGCAAAATTGCTCTAGTCAAGCACCAGTGTGATTGGTAGTTTGATTTTTATCTCGCTTTCATTTCAGGTGCGCAAATGATGTATTTCCTCGAACCCTCCAAGCAAGAAAAGGCTCTCGCTTCTGCCACCAACCTCTCGAAAGACATGACTGGACAAAACAGAGTTGTATGTATCACTATTCGTGTTGTGTCCATGTGTATATTTTCAGGAAAATGTGTGTATGTTTCTGGATCCCTGAGCACTTAATAGTAACAATGGAAATGTAGAATAAAATCAAAACAGACCAGGCTTTGATGACGCGCGTCACTGACACCTAACCCAGCCAGAAAGTGATATTGGGGGGGGGGGGGGGGGGGGGGGGGGCAGATAAATGTATTTCAGACATTCCCCTAAATTTAGATTTGAAATAAAGTGGCAAGTGAGACCATTGTCAAACTGCTTTTGAGACTGCTCAATAGATAGTTTACACGTTTCAGCGTTGTAGAACTCGCATGTAAGCTACTGGAAAAACATAAACATCAAGAGATTGAATAAACAACGATGTAATTCTTGAGGCAAGTGATGGAAAGCCAACATTTCATATACACCGGCAACACTAGAATACATACCGATTCATAGCCATTCTGTTCCAAATAAATGTTATAAATGATTCTTTCTAATAAGTTTTTTAATTTTCCGGGTTTTTTTTCTCAGTCGAGACTATCATCCCTAAATAAAAGTCTTTGTTAAAAATGAATTAATGAAACTAAAATTTATAATTGATTCAGTATATTGATTACCTGTTTGCTTTTCCTCCTTCAGAATTCTACCGATGTGTTCGAGTCTCTGTTGAGAGGAGACTTTGGACAGTGTGACGCCGCAGTGGAGGCGTACAGGACGCGGTGTCACGAACTTTACCCCTATGCAACGGCATTCTTTCCCCCCTCGACAAAAAGTGTGGACGCAAAGCCTCCGGTGACGAATGGTGAACAAGGACAGCCCGCAGAATCCTAGGGTAGCAGAGTTCTAGGACAATTGTAAATACGTGTACAACTCTATGCGAAGCTTTCAGTGGGATGGGGCTGGCCAACCCAGCTCAGACACCCCTTCTCCAACCTACCAACCAAAACCAGTACGCCAGAGACTCCCTAGTTCAGTGCACTGCGTTCTGAGCGTTAAATGTGGAAAAAAAGACGGGAAAAGAATGCACAAACAAAGGCGTCCTTGGAGAAGGCTTGGTTTAAAAAAAAAAAAATAACGTCTGTTATATTTTTTGCTTTCATTATTCATCTCTTTTAGTTGGAAATTCTCTCCAAGCCGCGTGAGGCCATCATGGTATGGCCTCACACTGCTCACGGCGGTTTGCTCTCAGAAGATCGTCCTAGACTTACGCTCCACGCGACAAGCCTCTGTGAGAACTCCTACTTCTCGGGGTGTTGGGCAGGACTGCGGCCTCACCGACCCTGCGGGGTGGCTGGTTAAAATGGATGCCCCGCCCGCGCCAGCCTACACTCCGAAAGCGCCCTCTCCTGCCTGCACGACCTGCCACACGGTTATTGTCCGGAAGCATCCAGTTCTATTCACGTGTCTAGGAGATGTGTATGTTAACTCGTAGCAACAGCTGTCAGTACAACGTGGATCCACTTAGAGACTGCGCCGCTCTCTGCCTCTGTCAATTCTCTCATATCGGTGAGAACACTGCAACGCAAGGTGATGTAAACCCACACTTTTCAGGTGTCTCTCGAGAAAGACCTGAACTGTGAGTCACAAACCTGACGTGCACAATGGACGCTAACTGGACGCTGTGAAAACAAACCTGACATTCATGATGGACGTTAACTGGATGCTGGGAGAACAAACCTGACGTTCACAATGGACACTTGTTTAGACAAACCTGACGTGCACAATGGACAATCACTGGACGCTGATAAGACCAACCTGACGTGTACGGTGAACGATCACTGGACGCTTATAAGACCAACCTGACGTGTATGGTGGATACTAACTGGCGCTGTGAAAACAAACCTGACATGTATGGTGAATGCTCACTGAACGCTGAGAAAACAAACCTGACGTGCACGATGAACGCTCAGTGGACGCCATGAAATCAAACCCGAAGTGTACAATGGACGGTCACTGTACGCCATGAAAACAAACCTGATGTGCACGATGAACGCTCAGTGGATGCCATGAAAACAAACCTGAAGTGTACAATGGACTCACTGGAGGCTGTGAAAACAAACCTGACGTGCACAATGAACACTCACTGTACACCAGGGAAACAACCCCGACGTGTCCAATGGACGCTCACTGAACGCCATGGAGACAAACCCGACGTGTACAATGGACGGTCACTGGATGCTTTGAAATCAAACCTGACGTGCACGATGGACGCCCAGCTGGAAGCAAATATGAAATTCTTTAAAAAAAAGAGCTTGCGAGAAAGAGAGTGAGAATGAAGGCAGGACTTAGGCCATGACTGGGAACACTTTTATATCCTACACCATGTTTTGCTAGCCTTGGTATATCTAAAAGGACGGCGCTCAATGGAAACACGGGATATTCTCGTGGCAGGGCGCAGCGATGGACTTAGCTATGAAGAAGTACTATAGGACACATCAGTTTGTATGTCGAAAGGGGAAAAGGGATATCATTAGCAACTCGGAGTGAACTTTTTGTGTGGATATTTATTTTCTAATCCCTTGTTCTGTTGGCTTCCTACGAAGCAACTGCAGCTACGATGCCTTTTTCACATTGATTGTTGCTTTCAGTATGATTCCTACACACGTGAGTGTCGATCGGTATTTTTAATGAGACTGCAAAGGTTATTTAACGCCATACACTACTTCTACACCAGGTTCATGACTGTTTTGACCAAAAAAAACAGAAAGGTTGTTATTACTAATCTAGGTGTGATGTTATCAATAGTGTTGCGATCAGTTCCGAGAGTCATAAATGTTATCATGCCACTAACACCTGACGAGTTCGCCGTCGCCGCCGAAACAGCCCAGTCTTGCTATAATGCAGAACAGACATTCTACCTTTTGTTGTGCTGCGTGTCATCAGGGAGAACCTTCAGATCGTTCCGCGGTCACCACCCCTTCTATTAACCCTTCTCTTAACGGACATTGTATTTATGTATAACAGACACATGGAGCACACCACCAGGCATTCATTCGCCCGAGACCGACGTACCGCCGTCGCCCACTTGATTCAAAGAAATACGGACGCTTTCTGTTATTTACACCTGACCCTGAACCCAATCCGGCGAAGAACAACTTGTTGGCCGTTGGGGGTAGAATCCACGGAGTGGTGGTGACAAGTCAACCGTGGCTTGTTTGAGTGTTATGAGTCAAGTCAAGGCAACTTAGCATTGGAACAGTAGATTTTTTGGACTATTTGATGTGGTCTAAGCATGAAAGGATCTCTAATGAATTCTGGCGAATATTACCCCATGGGGTTAATTTGGAATTGAACAGTTAAATTAAATATTGCCAATTACAACATGAATATCGTGATGAATATTTCTTACCAAACTGATGATGTCGCTTCCACCCTTTTTGCAGTGTACCTTGGCAAAGAACAAATTTATTGAATGGTAGGAGTGACATTATACACGGAACACTAGTGTCTTGGGCTCGACAATGGCTTGGGGCATGTGTTATGTATTTTGTGTCCGTTTCCTACATATTTTCTGAAAGTAAAGGAAGAAGACACCGAATTCTGTATATTTCGGGATGGTCCCACCCAGAAAAAAAAAATTGGTTTCCATTTTCCGTGTGAATGGAGAATAAAATCCAGAGTCCGTAGTGGACTTAATAGCGATTTATGTACGATGAAATAATTTCTAAATTTTAACACATTCTAAGGGCTAATCATTTTGATATGATTCTTCGATATTTTATATAGAATCTCCGTGTCTGAACTTGTATGGAGAGGTTTTTCAATGGCGCCGAGCTGTGTTTGAATAGTTGAGAACTAGTCGACATCTCGGCAGACTGGATTGAGTGGTGATACACGGAGGTAATGTGATGAGATCTCAGCGGGTTGTAAAGCCAGGGTTAAGCAGTCGACTATTAATGATACTTAATAAGAATACAATAGAACATAGCGAAAGTATTGCGTCCTCAATTAGCAAACATTCATCCTGAAATTGATGAAAAAAATTGACTTGGAAATATTCATTCTCATTTTTACTCACTGATCATTTCTCATGCCCATTGTGATGCTGTATTAAATCAACATCTGGCAAATGAACATGTAGTTTCACTTGTTTTGTTTGGTTACTTAAAAGCGTGAATAGAAGAACTTGTCTTATTCCTTGTTTGGTAACTGTCGATTCAATTCGAAAAATAGCAGATTTTCCGTCATAAACGGATAAGCGCAGCTAAGTTACATCGAGGCGACAGGCTATTGCACTGTTTTGAGAATATTAATGTTATAGAAAAGACAGATTAGTTGTTGAAGACATTTTAATGATTTCTTGAGATAAAGAAAAAATGTTTTTAATGAGATGTTCTAGAAAGACCGTTGAATGAGTAGTTGAAGAGGCACGTTGACTTCTCGGCAGGTTGATGGGTAGGCAGAAAGATATTACAGAATCTCCTGGGCTCTGGTCTTCCTGTACTCAATCTCTCAGTTTACTCTACCCCAGCACCAGATGTGCATCTCTGCTATTAGGGATTCAGAATTCAGGGAAGTCCATGAAATCAGGCATTTCTATTAAACACAGGAATATTTTCGTCACTATTTAAAAAAAAAAAAAACTATTTAAAAGCCTCAGTAAAATCTGCGTATGACAACTATTGCTCCCATACTCTTCAGGGATTTCCATGACAAGTTGCCCATAGTTATAGTAGGGATTACAATCCATGAAATTCCTGGAACCATTAGGCAGTTATGGTCATAAACCACTGTAAATGAATATCTTACACCAGGAACCAGAGCTATATCTTCCATGCACATATATTTGGTTCAACACCAATAGTACATAAAAGGGCTCTGCTTGGAGAGTACAGACTGATAGCCTGGAAACCAGGGGCCCGTTTAATAATCTAGGATCGTACATGAAGTCCCTTTTCTGTACCTCGTACAAGGGTCATCGGTCGATGATATTTTAGTCTGTTCGCTAAGACAGACTAAGCCGTCCATAAGGTCGTCCATGAGGGTTGAATAAAGTTGAACCACATCGTCCCTCAGTCTTTATCTCACCCCTGGTACAAGTGTAGCCATAGGAATAACAGAAAAATATACTCAACGATCACCCTGATAAAGTTACTATACTACGCCACAGCCGTGGCGTAGTGGATTTGCTAAGTATATTGAGATTATTCCGAAGTTGTGATGATATTTAATGTCATAGAAAGGGGTAAGATAAATCCAGAACCGTACTCGAATCGTAAAATAGACAATACTCCACTCGTTTGGCCGTGCCATAATCGTCACTCAGCTTCGCCTCGATGACGATTGCGGCCCAGCCAAACTCGTGGAGTATTGTCTATTTATACGATTCTCTATGCAGTTCTATATAACTACGGCATACAGAAAACGGTCCACTTTTACGATCCTAGATTATTAAATGGGCCCCTGGTCCCTGTGTTCACTCACATATAAGGCCAGGTAACGCCCACCATTTTTTGGTGCATTATGGGTAACGCCTCCATATTTCTGGTGCATTGTGGGATTAGTGTTACATCATTCTACCCGCCGAGAGCAGGTTTTCCCTACACTCTGGTGCCAAACATATCCCCTCATTAGCACTAATAAGACAGAGATCATAAACATCTCAAATTATTTACTTCTGCAGTATATTTAACTGCAATATCACACTAAAAAAGATATGTCAACATGATAATCGTCTCATAATGGAACCCATTATTGTTGTAACACTGTCAAATATTAAAAGAACAACTTTTCTGATAGTGGGGAAATCCTGATAATGACGTTAACAGCCGGCGTGACTGACAGTTCATGATGGTTCACTCATAAGGTGTTACATTCTCCCATATTTCATTAGGGCAGGGATCCAGCCTAAGACTCTAATGGCAGTCTCACTTGCTGGGGGGGAAAGTTATCAAGTTTACAAGTCTGAGATTATAGTCTGTGGAGAGGGGGGGGGGGGGTGTCTAGAGCACTGGACTTCCAGTTATGATGGAAATTTAGAAATGCCTCTATAAAAGGTCAGTCTGAATTACAATATGTCGCACTCCTCTTTATTTCAAATTTTACTCGTGATAATCGATACAGTAAACAAGAAAAAGGAGCGGCGAACCTTGAATTGATATTCATAACTGGAAACAAATGCTATCATTGTTGATTGCGCTTGGAATTATTTTTAAAAGAGTTAAAAGGTTTGAGATTTATTCAGTCTATGGGTCATTTTCTGTCATTTCTACCACTGCCTTTATAAGGTCCAAATACATCAATCTCTGGTGACTGGTCATGGTTAGATGGGAATGGCCCTTAAACTAAGACACTGGGTCTCTACACCCTTCCAATACTACAGAGTTAAGACAAATACTTAAGGGTTAGGTTTTTGCAGGAAGCTCAGAGTCTATGTAACCTCTCTAAACTTTAGGCACCGTATCTTGATGAGTATCCCACGCTCAGAAACTGCATCGGCTAATGCTCCGACGTGAGAAATGATACAATAATGGAGACTGTGGACACAGGCATTGCGACATAGGTTTCTTTAATAAAATACCAGGCGGAACGTGAGGACTGCAGCCTAAAGTGGGATTCACACGAAGAGACTCACGTACCTGAGACTGGTGTACTTCACACCTTTCCCCTAGTCTCGGACAATTCTCGGTTGGTACAAAATTCTCATGGCAAAGTGCTTTCATCAGTCTCAAGGAAAAATGGCGAATTCGATGCACATGGGAGGACACACCTGGTACATAATCTCAGACATTGTCACAGTGACCACTCGTCCTGGGACTCAAGTACCTTTGATGTGAAGGGTGTTACAAACATGTAATCATGCTTGCTGGCCTCCTATTGGCTAGGGCAGGTACATAGTCGCAGCAGGTCCATTTGTCTCACCAAAATGACCCTCTTAATTTTAAACCTGTTCAAAGTCAAAATCTCATGAGATTCTGTTCCTTTTTAGGGATGATTGTCGCCGACAATTGCAAGGGAAAAAGTTGTCTCAGCAAAATAGAACCCTGTCATTCACACGAGGAGATTGTGTTCCAGTACCAAATCTCAACAGGATTTGTCTCAGACAAACACTTTGTGAGGTACATGGATCCCACCGTGTGAATCCCATTTGACCCTGACTGCACCCAGCGGCATGCCAGCTGTACCCCGGTGACGAACTTGTTTTAAAACTCCGGCGAAACATGTTCGGAAACCGGAAAATTACTCCACATGAATACCGTTTCCATATATTCCCCTTAATCATTGCTATTTTCTTTTTTCCTTATCATTGGTTCCCTGGAATTTCTTTCTTGATTAATATGCACTGAACCTCCTAGTGCTCAGGAATGTGTTTGAACATTTATACAAATTGTAGTTGAAGCTTTCCAATAAATGCCTACACCATCAGACTTTAAGATGAAGCTTAAGAACCTGAGCTTTATCTCCAACCTTCTCTTAGTCAAATGAATTTACGTAGCCACTTTTTAATAAAACTGCAACAAACAGGACAACACATGACATAACTGGACTGGACAAAGTTGGGTTTTGTTGTGCAGTATTCCCTTTGTTAAATATTTATCGGGCTAGAAGGTCTCCAGAAAGTCGACCATATATATATATAAGTGAATCATCTACACGGAGTTCCTCATTGACTGAAGTTTATTTGACAGGGATGCCAGTTGAGGTCATGAAAAAAGATGAAAACAGCTTTCATGTGGAATTTACAACCTGAGGGAGACCGAGAAAACATGGAAAACGCATTGGTTTTGGTCATGGAATAAGGCTGATGGTATGTGGAGGTTCGAACCACTGGTGGTGTGAATGAGGCTGAATCTATTCTACATTATTATGCTATTTATTTGAACGTGGCTCAAACACCTCTGCTGCAAACCTTGAAATTTTTTTTACATTGTTATACTACCTTTGTTTGTACAGAGGAAAAATGTTTTATTTATAACTGGAAATGAACACAAGATTAATGATACGTGGCATAAACACTTCTAACCACAGCCGATGCTACTTTGAAAGTGACAACTACATGTCAGAACCAAACCGTTGCTATGCAATCTCCCAGGGGACATTGTTAGAAGAACAATGCAGCATAACAACCACCCTTCACGACAGTGACATCACACTGCCACGGCTATTCTCCCAGCATGTTTCGGCTGAGGAACAGAGTCAACCAAGCAGATTCTTGGTTATGTACACTGTTTATTTAAACAATGTGGGGGTGGGGCTCCAAGGTTTCATCCGAATCAGACTCTTCAGGCATCTTATAGTAAGGCTGATCAAGGCATATGACATTGTCGCATTTAGAGGGAAGTACACTTTGTGTAGACCCTGAACATTTTATTAAATTAATAAAATGTGCATAGAAAAGGGAGAAAGCAATGACCACAGGAACACAAAGTTCCAGTGTGTCAAAGAAGAAGGTCCTGGGCGCCCAAGAAGGTGTAAACTCCGGGGCCCTAATAGAGTGTCTCTAAACCAGTAACATAAAAATTTTTAGACGAGGCAATGGGTTTAGGACGGAACATCCAATTCCGTTGCGTAGATATTGACCGGCCTCAGAGTCTGGGGCACGGTGTATGAAGTCGAGTACACTGATCTGTACATTTTCTAGGCCTTTATGGCCCTCTGTGTTGAAGTGATACCCCATGTCGGTATCCATGTGCGCATATTTTATGCGATAGAAATGTTGTTGGAAGCGGTCCATTAGCCTCCTTTTGGTCAGTCCTACGTATTGGGCAGAGCATCTAGTGCAGGTTATACAATAGATTAGGTTGGAACTTTGGCAACAGACGTTAAATTTCGCTGTGTAGGTTCGATTCGTGGAGGAGGAAATAATTATTCCACTCTTGTCCAGAACTCTGCAGTACCGACAGTTGTCGTCGCTGTATTCGTTGGTATCTCTGGATCGGCGACCACTAATAGCTGTGGTGTGTTTGCCACCAGACCCTTGGTTGTAGCACAACTGAGCTTTCACAAGTGCGTTGCACAAGTTAGGTAGTTTGCGAAGGCCAACAACAACTCGAAGCTGATGTATTGTTCGGGTTTTGGCCGACCTCGCTAGGAGGTCCCAATTGTCGGTGATAATCCTTTTCACTTTTCAAGCCAAATTCCATCCTACCTTCAGTTGAAGGTAGGATGGAATGTAGTGACCAAGATAGTCTGGGCTGTACCGTCCTCTCGGTCCTGGCCCGTTTTCCATTGGAGCGGGTTGGGGCGGTCAGTGTGACCGGCCTTAATTAGGCTCTCCACTATCAGTGACGGGGAATAGCCCCGATTCACGAAATGGGCGGACTTTATGAGACAGTGTTTCATAAAGTCAGTGTCCGAGCTACAGATCCGACGGATTCGTAGGAACTGACCAAAAGGGATTCCCTTCTTGCAATGAGAAGGGTGAGCAGAGCGAAAATGCAAAAAGTTATTTGCATCGGTCGGTTTGCTGTAAAGGTCAGTGGTCAGGTAGCCGTCTTTTAGACGTACCTTGGTATCCAGGAAAGGGATCTCGGTGTTAGAGATCTCACTCGTGAATTTGATGGTATCATGGACACTGTTAAGGTGTCCAATGAAGTCCTGAAGGTCACGTTCACTGTGTTGCCACACCATGAAAATATCATCAATGAAACAGACCCAGAGGAGTGGTTGAAGATGGTATGTGTAGACATGCCGATTTTCAAAATCTGCCATGAACAAATTGGCAAGAGTTGGGGCAACCCGTGTCCCCATGGCCGTGCCTCCAATTTGGAGGTAGTGTTCGCCGTTGAACTCAAAGTTGTTGAATTCTAGGACCATCTTGATAAATTGTATATATATTCTATTGTAAAATCATAATATTGACCTCTAAATCAAAAACGAGCATGGTATCCCACAATTCTTAAGTTAGATATATGTTCTACAACACATAGAGATAATTATATTCGAGTTTCAGGAATATAACATGGGTTTTAATTTTCAAGCCAAATTGTCCGATATGCCTAATAAACTGACAGTTCTGCGACGCTCTAAGTTTATGGTCACCGGAGTCTGTTGATTCAGTCATCCTTGAAAGAAGCAGACTCCAGATCCACAATGTATTTATAATCGAGCTAGTGATCGACGACCATTGGGAAACTGATGAAAATATCTTAACAGGTGAAGCTTTCAAATAGGAATGGCTGCCTTGAGTATCTAAACAATTGAAAAAGAAGAAAAGAAGGTGGACTTCCATTTTCAATGATATGACTCTATCTTGTAGACTGTCTTTTATGCCTTAAAGGCATATCCTACAATTCATAGTTGCGCCACATTGCGATTTTTGAATAATGTCTATTATTATTCAAAACTTGTTTCTTGGGGTTCATTCTAATTCTACATGAGTAGATTTAACATTTTGTCCAATTTATCAAATATTAATAGGTAAAATAGTCCAATTAACATTTGCCTGACTTGCATAAGAAAATGTACTGAAAATATGGTTTTCTTCATTTTTTTCCAATAACAATGACAGCGACCTATGGTTTTTAAAACCTAATTAAGTAGTAGCATACATGTCCTATATTCTGGAAAAGTTTGAGGAAAATGACATGGGTTTTGCTATGTGAAAAAATACTTTTTAGAATTTCTATGTTCTAATATGAAATTATCAAAATATTGATCTATAAATCACTAACTAGCATGGCGACCCCCAATTTTTAAGTTGGATGTGTGTTCCACAACACTTGGAGATCATCGTCTTAAATTGTCAGGAAATTGACATGGGTTTTAATTTCCAGGCTAAATTGTCTGATATGCCTTTAATGTAATAACAAGAGCTAAGTGTGCATAGCCAAATAGAATCATTGGCCTTTCAAAGGCCAAATAAGCAGGTGGACGCAGTTAAAACTACAAGTAGCTTAATACATGTTTAAAATTGTTGAATGAAAATATTTTGATATCTTAATTCTAATGAATGAATGGAGGGAGGGATGGAAGGCATCCATGAATAGGGAAGGGCCTGCATTGATTGGATATTTAAAGCCCTACTCCTCTGTGAACTCAGCAGGTCATGACTCAATGCACATATATATTTAGCTACATGAGGGCGATTTCAATTGCCAATTAGAAATTCATAGGAAACGTTTTCAGATAGCTTCAGGGTGATAGCTTCATGGATGAGTGCACACAGACCTGTCTGCATGCTCCCTAGCCATGTGGGGGACAAAACTTTGATTCTATGTACACCAATAAAGTAGGTCAAGCCAATATCTGGTGGTAAATGATATTGCAAATAATTTTACAAACCAGTATCATTTGACTGGGTCTTGACTGATTCCTAGAACAAAGTTATGAACCATTTTGACTTCTATTTGTGTGTAAATATCCTGAATAAACCATCCACTCATACACCTGCTGCCTCCCCCCCTCACATTATGAGATTTATTTATTTATTTTTTTTTGGGTAGGTTTGTAACCACACACTGGAATTTATGGAGTAAATACCAATTTGGATTCCCTTTCCCATTTTACACAAAAGTTCAAGATATCTTGATCACCTTGTCAACCTCTAAAAGCTTTCCTAAGATGCCTGAAGAGCCGATCCTAGCGAAACCTTGACCTTATTTGCAAAAAGCCCCTTTCCCCAGAGAGTTTCTCTTTCACTGTCTGAATCCAAATACCTGTTGGTAAGACATAGGGGTTGCCGTGCGTCCTGCCAAGCAACCATAGGGGACCAGGTATGACATCATTTGATGATGTCACACCCACCAGTGTACATGGTTACGGTGGTTAGGTACAGTTCTTAACTGTTATTCAAGGTAGCATCAAGCAAGGGGACAGACTTAGCCTTGTCTTACATCTACATTATGAGATTTAGAAAAAATACATGAATAGCACATCTAATATGTATTTTACGTAAATAATGACACTTCCTATGGTGTAAGCAACTGTCAGCGCCACTTATGGAGATGGTAAATGTTACACTAATGCTCACTATAGATCAATATTGAGTAAACATCTGTTTGAGTATGCCAATTTCACCCAAAACCCCCCAGTTTTAACAAATATTTGAATATCTCAGCAAATATAGAATCTACTTAGGAAATTCCACTTCCTAGCACTCACTGTTTTTTATTCTCTTTCAAAAGAGGCATATTATATTATGATTAAACCAGTTTTACAGGTAGAAATATGTTCATAAAGGAGTTCTTAAAAATGGACCTGTGACTACAAAGGTCCCCCCCAAACTGAATTCACTTTTTTTTTAAAATCCATGCCAAAATACTAAATATTAAAACTGTAAGGCATCGTACCACCATAAAACCTTCTTTCCAAAACAGAAATCATATTACTTATGTACTTAGTTAGCTATAAAAAGCAAAAATGTGGTCAGGTCATCTAGTGACTTTACAAGCATGTGTACTACAGTAGGCTATAGCCATAACCTGAAGACCAACCGTCCACCTGCTAATAATAGGACTCTATTTGGTGGACAGTCTTTTATGCCTTAATGTAATAATAACAACAACTCAAGATTATAGCATTGCACATTTTATTTCAAGTTGGACAGGAATCACAGTTGTGTCCGATACCATGATACTGAGGAAAACAAGGTTTGTCTTTTATATGGTCCTTCACAGAGTATTATCTGTTTACCTAAATTGTTAAACACTCAAAATTCCATAAAAAGTTTATTCATCAAATCCACACACACCATATTTTGCGTTTCTATTAACTTCATATGCCACACATACCAATCCATTTTTTTTCGTTATCTATATTACATTTGAATTTGGAAATATCTCCATTTCATATAAGTTATTAAAAGTTACGATATCCTTTTATGTCATATATTCTTGCATGATAAAGACTAAGTACCAACATACATACTTAAAAATCGGGACAGCCATATGGTATCGTTTATAACGTTCAACCTGTTTTTTTAGCTGCCATGAAAACAAGTCTGCAAAATATGGGCATGGTTAAAAGAGGAGTCGGGTCTTCATGAAGGTAACGTGAATTAAGGTGAACAGGGTATGCGGAGGATGGTCACAAAAACAACCTTCAAAAGTGGATACATACCCTCACATTTATAACACTCCACCACCTTCACTCTCATAACTGCACGAGGTTTGTTCCGCACTGGGCGAGCCTAAAACTTACCATCGAGACAAATTGTGATCTCACAATAGTGCACCCTTTTTTTAAATCAAAGAAATATTCCATGACATGTACAAATATCACTGACAGCGCTCACCTTTTCAATATATACAGACGTCACATCGACGAATATTATAGCACTTGTATTCTGCCTTTCGTGTCCCATGTAGATAGTTGGATACTTGAAGTAGTTTCGGCCAGTAACGGTGCCCTTCCAGCACATGCCACCAATTTTTGTCTGATATTTTTCAACAGACCAAGTGGACAATATAATAACTCTAGAATTTCTCTTCGTTATTTCATTTCTAATACTCAAACCAAATCATCTAAATAGAAAAATAAAGCTAAATTATAACTAGCTTGTATTGAGATTTGCTTAGTTTCATGTGTAAATAAGGCTTTCTTGTCTTTACAACATCAAGTCAGCTAGAAGAAGGGTAGAACCTCTTAAAAATACAGGGGTATATATTTCATGGAGTTTATTTTCCATTCAGTAAGCACTTCTGTACATTAATATGCATAAAACATCCTTGCATAACATCTTGCTACCTTCCTTTTCATATTCCTGATGGTGAATGCAAATATCTCATTTTGAAAATAAATGATAATGACTCAATGATTCCTTGGATGATTGACTTAGTCGCGACTAAAAAGGAAACGAGACGTTTAGATGGGCGAGGCGGGTCAGCTGGAGGTCACGACCGTCGTCACGGGCTTTACATCCTCTTCTGTCTTTACCTGCACTGCTGGGGCAGGTGTCAGTGGCTCTGTCTTCACCGCCGCGGTCTGTGGCGGGGGCAGTGTTTCGCTTTCCTGAGATTCGGGCACTTCCAGTTTGATTTTGGTCTCCGTTGTTTCTGTGGGCTCTGTGGTGCTCTCGGCACCGGGAGCTGGCTGGTTGCTGCCGGTCAGCTTGGACAAGAAGGCCAGCGGATTGGTGACTGGGTCGGAAGAAGTCTCCGCCTCCGGGGTGGGAGTTTCGACGATTGAATTCTGCATTTTCAAAATGAAATCATTCAGATTAATGTTTGACTCTCATACCCCCCCCCCCCCCGGAAATATATCATATCCCCGTTCGTTTTTGCTTAAATATATATACTATACATCTTACTGAAATTACATTTTTAAAGTATAATTTTGATAAATCTTTCAGTCATAAATTTCTTAGTACGGTCGAAAACATCTCTAATTTTCAGAATGGGGGATTGCGGAGGTATATGTTTATCATGGGTTCTGATTAACTCTTACAGCAATCGTTTTAGAAAATATGAAGTTTTCATTTATGCCAATGTACTACTTCCGGTAGGAGATGTCCATGGTAAGGAAAACATCGCCAACATCATGCACAGTAGATTCAGCAATGGAATTGGGAGAAGTGCTACATATAATGATAAAACATGCTATACACGTCACATCCTATCTCCAAGTGACCGTGGCACAAAATGAACATCACTTTATGGGAAGTTAGAATAGTATGATCTAGTTTAATGGAAGCTGCGCCCTTCCTGGATTACGTTAGCCTCAAGCACCTAAACATGAATTCATATAACAATGCATTTAAAATAGCATGATTTAGTATAGTGGAAATTAAACCACTGACAACAACTGATCTAGGAGGTTAGTCTTGTCTTACCTCCTTTACGTCTTCATAGCAGGCTGGGTGATAGGTCTTCGTGCCCACACGTATAGCATCGCGCAGACACCACTCCTCTGTGTCTTCGTCAAAGAAGTTCTCAAACTGCTCACCACACATTTCGCACACCTATGTATGAATGAACGTAACACAATATCAGATTTAGTGTGTATGGGGCTACATTTTAAATTTCTTTTACAAGTGTCATCTATGAATTGCATATTTGATTTTAAAAAAATCTTACTAAATAGATGCAAATCTACCACTGTTTGGCATATTAGCCGTAAGTACAGCATGGGATTATCACAAATCTCATTATTGTATTTACAAATTGGACACCAACGTGATTTCCCCTGAAAAAAAGAGGTCATGTATATCATAAAAGCTGCTAGCAGTGTTTTATCATAAAAGCTGCTAGCAGTGTCGGGGCGAATAATGCTGTCACACATGACATAGCAGTGTCATATCATAAAAGCTACTAGCTGTGTAGGTTCTCATACACTGTGAGACGTGACATAGCGGTTCATGGATATAGACGTAGATGAACTCACATCGTCGTTGGCGTTGCCGGTGGCTGCGGGGCAGGAGATGGGAGTTTCAGGCACTTGGAGGGCCCCCGTGCTGCCCGGTAACTGCTGTGTCTGGAGGAGCTTCTCGAAGTACATGCTGTGAGCTGGAGAGGGAGAGGCGCAGCTGTTTAATACCCATGTGTGATTTTTTTTTTTTTTTTTCAAATTCAGATTTACTCAATCCCTTTTATTCAGTGATGATAATGAACACCAAGGAACTCTTCGAACTCCAAATGTAAGGAGTGCTCAATTTTTTATTTTCATTTATGGTTTTTTTTCGGTTTTACATCTTGGGGGATATAGGCACCATCAGCAAGTGTTAAACTGGATAATTATATCAACTCAAGTGCCATGTAGTAGCATATCCTTTTACTCAAGTAACAGTAACATTAAGTTGTGATAGTTCATAAACGTATATTTGATGGGATTACAGAATATTCATACAGTCTGATTATGTACATAAATGTCTCCCAACTTACCTCTTTCCTCAAGGTCGATTATTTCTTCAAACTGGATCCATTCCTAGAAATAAATACAAAACAAATTCCTTTCAGGTAAACTTTTGTAATAGACATCATACACCCTATATTTAGAATCTACATAGTACATGTATACTGCAATTTTCTAATCAAATATATAAAAATAAAATCATCACGTCCTAAATTACGTTTCGTCAAATCTGGGGATTTTCTTTGAATCCCCATTTGAATACAATTAATCCAGGCTAAAACTTTGTTGCTACAACCTTCCATAGATTAGCCACTGCCGTTCTTCTCGTTGTGCGGTAGTTTAACGTCCAATATGTTCTATTAGACTTACTTTGGGTTTGATGGTGATTACATCTATAAGGTGAATTTAGGTAGAAATCTAAGCCCTACAGATTTGCCGAAGTGAGAGTTCTTTTAATTCCCACGTCACGTAGAGATAGTATGAGAGAAATTGGCCTTTGATATAGCAGTAAGTCTACCACTGCTGGGGGTGAAGGAGAAAAGATGGCTGTACACCACACCACATAGACATGGTATGCGAACGATTGGCCTTTGATATTGCAGAAAATCTACCACTGCTGGGGGATAACTAACGTATTGATAGAAGTG
The DNA here is from genome assembly GCA_950022655.1 of Alentia gelatinosa. NCBI lineage: Eukaryota > Metazoa > Annelida > Polychaeta > Phyllodocida > Polynoidae > Alentia > Alentia gelatinosa. Next base: position 53,083,846 of record OX465586.1, read on the forward strand.
TATAAAGGCTATTCCTGTAATACAGCAGTCCCCATGGACATACCAAACAGTTTTCCATTATGCAATTAAGTTTGGAGGTTTATTTATATCTTTACTATGTGTATAAATTGTACAGTCTTCATGTATATATATGTGGTGTCTGTATGATTCAGGGATGTCAGTTGCAGTCAGGGAAAAAAGGTGGAAATATTTTTAGGTGGATTTTTCTGCTTCGGAGAGATCCGGAAAACTTGGCTAATATGTCCTTGTCAGCCATGGCATGGGACTGAGGGTTTGTGGGGAGGTTATTATTACATACCTATAGCCGAACGTCAGTCATATACGACCCTCTCACGGGGGTGTAGTATATCGCGACTACGGCCCACTACACTGCGCTTTGTCGCACTGCACGATTCTAACGTGTATGTAATGTACTCGACGCAGCGCGCTAGGCGTGCGTATTCGACGTCATCGCGACCGCTGTCAACATGTCGGAGGACGTCGAATCGCGACTTGAAACTCGCGATACAGGCCCCCCGTAACGAGTACAAGTGCGTAATGATCAAATATTGAGGCATATTAGGGTTGACGATAAACTAGAACAGTTTAATATTTGTAAATATGTGGACATCATCGATAATAACAAACGACTCGACACGAACGGGAGGGGGGGACACACAGACAGATTGTCAAGTACCTAGGGGAAAATGTGCCTGGAGATTTCAGATTGCGCGTTGTCAACGTCATTATTATGTTGGCTACCAGAGTTCCAGTATCACTGGCGCCACACATTTCATAGTCCGCTCCACGTCGACTGTTGCCGCGTTTTTCTGCGCACGCCAGCGGGAAGAGAGTCGGCGTTTTATGATAGAATTAAGGTATGTAATAATAAGAAAACGGAGAAATCGATCGATAACAACAACACGATCCGCAACGGGCGACGCACAGACACGCTTACGCTGGTTCCCGGTATATCCGCCTCCATACACGCCTAACGCTCTCCAATCGTATCTTCTGTTAAGTCCATGCTACCGAATAGCAACTAAACATCCGTTCTGCGAGTGACGGTATTATCGCGCATGCGCAACGCGCACATCCTGCGCAACTTCCGGTTCGTAGCAGACAGTGTCAACATGAAGCGGTTGTGACTTAAGAACTCGATAAATGCCGCTTTCTGATCGAATAAAGGTATGTAATAATAAGAAAACACCCTGACTGTGGCCAGAACTTTGTCTTAGTTCTCGGTCACCTGTGGTGGACGTTCGCCACAGGTGACCTCGAACTAAGACATAGTTCGGCCACAGTAAGGGCGTTTTCTCCTAAAACCACTGTTTAATTGGCGGAAATGAGGCTAATTCAATATTATCTTTGTTTGAAACAAGGAAAAGAATTACATACACTGAATATCAAAAAGTTGATTTCCACAAAAAAATTGAAAACATTGAATAAACTTTGTACTCGGCCTCTGTGACGTCACATGGAGGAACGACGCACTCATGCGATGATTGTTTAGTCGTTAAGTTTTTGAGAAAAAAAAAAAAAGAAAAAAAAGAAAAAAAAAAAGAAGAGAAGTGTACTCACGTTGGTGGTGTAGTACCACTGGCGGAACTTGGCCACCTTGACGCCGTCCTTGTCGCGCCGGTTCTGACGGAAGTGCCAGTCGAGATGCTCGCGGTACTTGTCCATGTCGTCGGTGATGAAGCGCACGCCACACGAGGAGCACTGGATGCCGCCGTACATCTTCTGAACCACCGTCATGTGCCGCCTACAAGGGGGAAATCAGCGTTTGGTAATGTTAGCGATGTCAGTTGGTGTCGGGAAAAAAAAGTGGAAATATTTCTCATGTGGAACATGCTGCCTCAGGGAGACCGCGAACACAAGGGAAAAAAGTAATTTTTAGCCATGGTATGGGGCTGAGGGCGTATGGGGGTACACACCACCATTTTATGAGCAGGAATGAAGCTCGAATAATCTTATGTTTTAAACAAAGAGAAATAATTCATATTTTGAAAAGGGAAAGGGAAAATTCCTTGGAAAACTGCCATCTCTGTAATGTTATTGCAGAAAGACAGGAAAATAAAGGACAGCATGCGCAATTAAAGTTAAAAAAAAACCCCAAAAAAAACCAAACAAAACCCAGCATTTTCGTTGTGCAAAGGTAAAAATAAAAAAACGCCATTTTATTCACTTATCAAGTCATTGATTACTACGAATACACTACGACTACGAATCAGTGACCCCAAACATTATTTATACTGCACCCCTGGCAGCGGGTACGACTTTATAGGCAATCGGCGATAGGTATGTAGTAGAAGTAAGGCTGCACATATTGTTGCACATGACGATTCATTATTTTGTGATTATATAAACAAAACTAAAGAAAGAATTAATGAAAAGTGGCTATACCACCTCCTAAATGAGCCAAAAAAAAATACAAATAGGACAAACCGATTAGAATTTTATATTAGCTTCATTCTTTGGAGTAGGAACATAGAGCAGAATTATGATTAAAACTCACGTTTTCATTTTGTCCAAATTGAAGTCTGTCATATCAGGGACTTCGGGTAACTTCTCTTTGGGTTTCACAATCACTGGCGGCTTGGGTATCTCAGGTTCCTTGGGTTTTACATCCTGCAGAAAAAATGTCTCCGTTAATGGCAGATGAAGGTGCGCAAAACATACAAGGTCCTATCAGCCTCTATTATATTTCATGTTGGAGCTTACGCATCGCAGTAAAGTCAAAGAGATGGCAGGATAAAAACTAGTCAACACTACTGGTATATCTTTTTTCAGGGCATTCAGTGTTCATGTCAGGAAAAAACAAATCTTTGACTTACACTAGAAATTAAATTTCCTATAGTCGATTTTTTGTATTTCTTTATTGTAAACTCTCACCAAGGTAATTTTTCAGTTGCAATCTAACCAGCATCAATTATGCACAATCAATTTAGCAGTACATCTATGAGTTTAAGCGAGACACAATTGTGATATTGAGGCTGGTATTTTTTCTCCATAGACCCAACATTGGGAACTCGTATCCAACCCCCATGAGATATCTAGGAAAAATATCTAATGGGTGATTATATCACAAATATTAGCCCATTAGTCAATGTGGCGGGTGAGATGAATTCAGAAACCTATTCAAGTTTAGTGTCAGAGTTCTGACCCTAAACTTTCATAGGTTTCCTCTATAAAGATTGATGACCATTGATTACCTGTGGCTTTGGTGCTTCCTCTGGTTTCTTCTCCTCCTTGCCGTTCTGGGGCGCGGCGGAGGGCGAGTTGACGGCGGGAATGGGCGGAGGCGCGGCCGGCTCATCGGTCGCCTTCTTTATGATGCCCGAAGACACCAGCTTGCCGAACAGGTCGTTCACGTCGATCTGCGAGGCGAACGTGGGCTGAGGCGGAGGGGGCAGGTTCGGCATGCCTCCTACAGAGAAGACATTTTACTTATTAGTATTGCCTGGATTGTTTCGGAAATTCACTTCAAAATGTTGATTACTACTCACATATTTTACGTTTCTAAAATAGACTTTATTCAAATATTCACCTAGAATGTATGAATGCTACCAGCAGTAGACATTATCTGATAAAATAACCATAAATAAAGGATTGATTTTGTTATTTCTACAGTTGTCTTCCTCGTGTAGTGCATGTACATAATAAAACACTAGATATTAATTCCCAAAGATTCTGGGCTGCAACACATACAGCTTTCTAAGCACTGGCAGAGAAGCGTTGTGAAAGAATGCAAATATATATAGTAAATATACAGAGACGTTCAGATGGTAGTTTTCCGTGAATGAAGTTATTACCCAATCATGGTTCCATAGGAAATGGAGGCATTTATCTTTGTCATCTTTCATCCTTTTACATTGTTTTTTCTTATTGAGTGAATGTAGGGACATCGACATATATTCATATACATATTCACTTGCATACAGATTGTAAATCTATATAACATGTGTCTATCGGGTATGTTACTATGTCTTCTATCATGTATTCACCATTATGTACGCTAGTAGGCCTAAGGGGCGAGAAGGCAGACCGCTGAGCGCTTGCTTGTGAATCTGGCCCAATTAAAAAAAAAAATACAGAAAAAAAATACACCAATTCTTTAAAAATTGCTCACCGTAAGGCATCTCTGGCTGTGGCGGCGGCCTGAAGAAGTTGTTGAAGTCGTCGCGGGGCGGCGGGCCGTTGTGCGGCGGGCCGTGCATTCTGTGCGGCGGCCCCGCGCCCCGCATACCTCCGTGCGGTCCTGGCTGGTAGAAGTCGTCTCTCCGACCCATCCGCGGCCCGCGCCCACCACGCATCCTCGGCGGCGGGCCCCGGAAGCCCCGCCCGCCCTGACCGCCGAACGGCGGGCGCTGCCCGTGCGGCTGGAAGTGAGGCCTGGGGCCTTCTTGCCGATGATGTAGCATTTGTGGTCGATCAGGTTCCATATCTATTAGGTAATAGAAATTTGGATTTAACTATATGCAGTTTTAAATCAAGTCACTAACAACAGCGAGAGAAACGAGAGAAACGAATACAGTATTCTATTATAATCTAATGAAAAAAGGATTATAATCATAAAAATGATAACTTTATTTTTATGATTATGAAGACGTGGCCAGAACACCTTTATGGCAAGCCGATGAAAAAAAAAAAAAAAAAAAAAATTAAAAATGATAACTTACTATGCATAGGACCAAAGTTGTCCAAGTTGTTGGGCGAGTTGCGGCCCCCTTCTTCGTAGGGTGGCGAACCTCGCCCTCTGTCGTCCATGTGCGGGGGGAGTCCTCGGTGAGGCTGTTGGTGCGGACCGTCACGGTAGCCGCCCCTCCCGCCACCCCGTCCACCTTGCATACGAGGCGGCATGCCGCGCCCCATGTCGGGCATCCTGGGCGGCCTGATGCCCCCTCCTCTCGGCATCATGTGACGGGGCGGCATATCTGGCCCGCCCATTCGTGGCCGAGGACCTTCATCAAAGTGCGGTTGGCCGATATCTGGGGTCTGATTCTGTTCGCCATGTGAAGGTTTGGACATAACAGCTATTGACGGGTCAATGTAGGCATCGCCGACCAGCTCCTGGATCTTGACTGGGTCGGACACAACCTGACCGAGGATCTTCACCTCAGGTGGCGGGCCCACGAGTCGGATCCTCACGGGATGGGTGCCCAGACGGATCGTTTTCTCAGGTCCGTTGAATTTGATCTCATACCACTGGCCGTTGATGATCACCTCATGCCCCGGGCCCCCGAATGCAACCACGTGGATCCTCTCTGTGGCAAAGCGAGCTTTGCGAGGAATATCCATCGGCACAGTCCATTGTTTTTCATTGATGATGATTTCTCGTGGCGGCCCATCGAATCGAATCCCGAAATCCACACCCTCAGTATTCACGCAGGGATGTTTTCCTTTAAAGTTCATCTCATAAAGCTTGTTGTCTATGAGGATTTTCCGTGGTGGCGGTTCAAACTGCACCTCGTGTTTATTATAGCCAATCTCTATTTGCTTCATGGGGCCTCCAAATGGACAGACAACTTGGTCGTCTATGATCACCTGGTTCATGATACTGTCTATATTGATGCTATGTTCTTTGCCACCAATAAAGATGGGTTGTGGAGGCCCATCTGAAAACACCTCGAAGGCCTCTTCATCAATCCAGATCTTCTTCTCTGAACCTTTGTAGGAAATAACATAGCTGCTGCCATTGATGGTCACCTTTCTGGGCTGATCACCAATCTTGTAGTAACAGATACCATCAATCTTTATTCCTCTGCTGGACGTATCGATGCTAATCTGCACGCGACCATCACCCAGTTGGATCTGCCTGGGTGGGCAGCCCAGCGGCAACTCATATGCCTTGTCGTCGATGTAGAGTTTATGTTGGTGTGCATCACTGCTCAATGTGACCCAGCGGGGATCGTGATCTGGGATGTAATATTTGGCTGTGTCGTAGGGCAGTGTCAACTGACCACTAGTCAAGTGGGCCATAGGGTTACGATTCATGTACGGTCTCGGTGGGGGTCCTGTGAGTCCTGGTCGTGGGGCCCGGGGTCGCTGCTGCCGGAGCCCGGCGAGGTGAGGCGGCAATGGGGGACGCATCATGGGCGGCATGCCTTGGTTCGGTCCTGGGGGCCGATCTCTCAGGTCCTGATCAGGGAAGTCGGGGCGTGGTGGGAAAGGTGGTGCATCTGCCATATGTGGTGGCTGAGGAGGCTCCCTTCGCTCAATCCCGAACTGGGGGCCTGGTTCTCTGTTGAAGGCATCTGGAAGGCGCACATTGTCAAAGTGTGGAGCGCTGCGGTCCTCCATATGGTTCACTGGAGGCATGCTGTTATGCGTGGCCATCTGGAAGGGGTTGTCGCCAGGGCGCGGGGGGCGATGGTCTTCATCGTCCACTCCTCGGGTCTGCAGTTGCAGCTTCAGTCGCTGCAGTTTTTGCAGTTCGCCCAGCTGTTTCAGGATGGTCTGGTGCTTCTCGTGAGTGAGGTTCCCTGACTGTAACTGCGCATCGGCCTCTGTCAGGATGCTGTCGAGCTGCTCGAGCATCAGCGGCGCAGGGATGTTGATGTTGAGCTGGTCGCGGCTGATGGTGCCCCCTGGCGACAGGCTCGGGTTGGGTTGTGAGGCTGACATACGCCGCAGCGGAGGAGAGCGCATGTCCACGTCCTGGAAGTGGCTGCCCGGTGATGGCATGTCCACCGTCGCCCGTGGCTGCTGGAAGGGGAACTCCTGCGGGCGTTCCGCCTTGAACTGGGCCCATCTCCCTGAGCTGGGTGTGCCTGGAGTTGGCGGGGTCGTGGGGACTTTTGAGAAGCCTGTGGGTGTTGCTGGGAGTCGCCTGTAGTCCTGGTCCTCATTTCCAAAAAGCTCTCTGAAATGACAGAAAAAGTGGCAATCAGCTTAATACTTTTGGGGTTAGTTTGTTTGTGGTCTAACGTCCCATTTGTATTATCCAAAGATACTCAATAAAAACGTCTAAAAAAAAAGAAAAAAAAGAGGGAACCCCAGGGTATATAGGGACCATCAAAGATTACGTTTTTCACTTTTGTAGATTTATTTCAGTCAATTCTTTTCAAATACATTATATCAAAGAAATTCGTCTCTTTCAAAAAGCTGATAGCATCTTTCTTTAGAGTAGTCTCAAACAACATTATCATGTTCTTACTTTATTTCAAGTGATGCTGTGGGTGGCATGCAACAAATATATAAAGACACTTCTTTTCTAGGCCGGCACAATATCGGTGTCTACAAATTTCCCTATTAGGTCTCGGCAAGTACTTTCTAAAGATTACCTTTATCATCGCTCGTTAATTAAATTGACAAATTCATAATAATTTTGTGCTATGATGATATTCGTCATGGTGATAAATGAGTCAATCGTCAGTCACAACCAATTGCCCAATTCTTTCCTATGCAAAGTACTATGAAGAGACGTCACGAGTTTGAGTCTGAGTTTATTTATGCCACACATATTGTTGGCTCCATAATTTCACGAGTCGAAGATGAGTGACATTATGGAGCCAACAAAATGTGTGGCATAAATAAACTCAAACTCAAATGAGTAGCGTCTAGATTTTATCCTACCCCATTTCCACATTTTTTCAGTATTAGAAAGTGGTGGCATAAACAACACTTTATGTTACACCTGTGACATAAACAAATCCTATGTTAAACCTATTGCGTTTTTTATTAGGGGTAGGATAATATGCATTACATACATAAACCAGGGATGTCAGCTGAAGTCACAAAAAAATATAAGGAAATATTTTTCATGCCTCAGAGAGACTGAGGAAACATGGATGGTGCATTGTTTTATCCATGGAGTGGGGCTGGCGTGTGTGGGAGGTTTGAGCTACTGTCTATTGGTGTGAATGATTCCCAATTTATTCTCTTTGTTTTACAAAAGGAAAAACAATTTCATAAACTGAAAACGGAAATAAGGATTTCCTTGAAAAATAGAGAAACTGCCATCTCTGGTTACTGTATTAGTCATATGAGCATGGCTTACCTGAAATCTGCAGGTAACACGCTGTCGGTCGCTTCTTCTGGTTTCGTTTTCTTGGAGGGAGGCCCGCTGAACTCGCCGTCATCCGGTGCAGGCACGTGATCGTCATGGTCGATGACGACGACGTCGGCGTCCGGGGAGCGCTGCCTCTTCTCTGACTCACGCGCATGCGCGGGCGGGTCACGCGCGTGCGCGGGTGGGTCACGTGGTCTATGGTCCTTCCGCTCTGCACTGCCACCTCGTGGAGACCTTCTGGGCGAACGAGATCGAGAGCGCGACGAACTCACTTTAGTATCTTTCTCCGGAGAACACGAGCGACTGCCGAGCCTGTGGCCCCGGTGACCAGGCCGACTGCTTGCACCGCCACTGCTGCTGGGTGGACCGTGCTTGTTTCTCCGGTCTCGACTCTCTAAGCTGTGCCGATCTGCTGACGAGCTTGGAGGTTTCTTATCAACAACCGGTTCTTTCTTGTCAGACTGCCTGGATTTAGCTGGCGAGGCCTTCTTGCGACCACCACCACTACTGCTACTCTTACTGCTGTGCCCTGCCTTATCTGTCCGCTCCGCCGCTTTGGGGTCCCGCGCGCGGTCGTCGCGGTGTCGGGGCGGCGCCGCCTTGGGCGGGCCAGCCGCCGCCTTGTGCGGGGCAGCCGCCGCCTTGTGCGGGACAGCTGCTGGCCGGGGCGGGGGAGTCGAATGTTTGGGCTTGGACTTGGCACTTTCTGAAGGCGTGGCGGCGATGTCGCGCGGGGCGGGGCTCCCCGTGTGGGCAGCGGCCGGGCGGGTCGAGGCGGCGGACTTCACCTGTGGTGCTGCTGGGCCCAGCTCCTTGGTGGGCGACCTGGAGTCAGTGTCTGCCTGTGGGAGACGCGGATCACGGGGTGTGCCACGTGGGTCACGCATGATCCCCTGCACCGCGATGGTGGGGATGTTGACAGGCGATCCCGAACCTCGCTCCTCAGACTCCACCTTGGGCGTTGTCAGCGCCTGAAAGGTAATGCACACCTGGCCTTTAATTCACTTTCTTCGCCGAATAAAAACTCATTAAAATTCACAAATCATTAATTCAGGATAGGAGCAACAAGTACTTCTCCTTAATTCGTCGTAATTTCTGTTTACGACAGTATAATAATTCAATTTTTTTTACCTAGGGTTGAGGTTAGAAGTGTTTTTTGCCTCGTCTTGTAAATCTAAGAATATTAATTCAATTATTTTACCTAGGGTTGAGATTAGAAGTGTTTTTGCCTCGTCTTGTAAATCTAAGACTATTAATTCAAGACGACAACTGGAACTTGATCTCAGATGTAATAGAATTTAAAATTGAGGTTATAGAAACAAGAAGACGAAGTGGACTATATTAACGGGTCACGCTGGGAACACTCAATACACTAACCTTGGGAATTATCGGGGCAGATTGCCCTGGCAACTGAGTCGGCTAAAAGGGAAAAAAATATCACAACTTACAACACAGAACATAAAAACGGGAACAAGGAATTAGGAAAATACCAATGGAACGGGTTAAACTTGAAATATATCAGGATAATTATCAGGTGATCACTGATGGTACCAAAACACTGTTAGACTAATTTGTGCAACATTATGGATAAAAACAGATAAATACATAAATAAATAAAAGAACGAAGTGACAGGTTATATATGGAAGACTACACATCAACCAATATGATACCTGAGACTCGATCTGTTTCGCTTGACTTACAAGCCTTGCTTTGGCCTCGGCTAGCTCCAGTTCCAGTCGCTCCTGTTGCAGTTTGAGCAGCTCCTGTTGCTTGGCGAGCAGCTGCTGCCGCATCAGAGCTTCTTGTTCTTCCTGGTCCTTCTTAGCCTTCGCGTCCGCTTCATCCTGCTGTCAAATAACGCAGTTTTAGAGCCATAGAAATTTGCTTTTACATATTTAAAAGAAAAATTACTCTTGGATTTAGTGTAATCGGACAAGCGATAATTGTTTATGTGGAGACCATACTCCCATGAATAGTATCAGTGATGCTATTGAGATTGGGCCAAGCATACAGTGGGGCTAGAGGAAATCCCATGGAGAAAATTTTCATAAAGGAAAAACTATTCCGAAAATTGATCCCTGATCATTGCATACTTTAAGCGGACATTAAAATACCAATGAACGAAAGTTATTTATGGCCGACCTTCGACCAGGATTTTCATTCGTTTTTTTGTTAATTTCTTTAGAACTACTTATTACCAATATTGTCTGAGCCTGTATACTTAACTCTTATTAAGAAATTTATGTTTGATTCAAGTAACTTTAGCAAATGTTCCTTGGAGGAGTACACCTCCATACAATATATTTTAAAGATCCCCCCTCCTTTCCTGTACCCTGATTAATGGTCAATCAAAGAAGCAAACACAAACAAGTTCAAACTCTTTTTAATATCAATAAAGGAACCTGAGGCATACATCCAATGCTTTTCCAACCTGACAAGATCCTTCAATTTTCTTTTTTAATAAAATATATTTCGAGTAAATATATTCAATACTACTGCATACCATTAGGACACTACTCTCTATGAAGGGATAAACATCAAGAAGCATGTTGGAAAGGAGAGACAAAGACTCCCGTCTGGTTGAAAACAGCATGATGTTGTCTTGGTCCCGTGTACGGTTACCTTGATGAGGAACTTTGGGTTGACATGAATGCTAGATATGGGTTCTTCTGGTGGCTGGGCAGTGACAGGCCAGGCTGGGTCGATCATCTGTATCCGTATATCTAGTGCGTAGAGTCGTTTGTTGGGTATGATATCTACCCATGTCTGTCGTAATTTCCACATGGCCTGTCTGGTCTTCTCGTCTACCTACATGTGGGAAGATACCAGGGTCTCGTCCATTATGGGAATACACTTTCTCGCCAACTACGGTTCCATCATACATGATATCCGATACAATATAACACACATGTGTTGAACATAGCGCTAAGTTGGATCTTCACAAGTAAATGTTGTTGAATTGTTAATGAAAGTTTTAATACATACATTTCTCGAATAGTATCTATCTCACACATCCAGGTTGTTCTCAGCGTTTTACAGTAGGCATACATTATACTTTATAACCAACAAGGCCCAACAGTTCTGCAATATACACATCTTCAAGGGTAGTTTCTACTCAAGACAATATACTACTTATGGTAAATGAAGTCAATGGTAATGAAACATGTTGTGCACAGTAGATATCACACCGGAAATTTGAAAAGTGCTACGATGATGATAAAACATGTTGTACACGTCACATCCTATCTCCAAGTGACCATGGAACAAAATGAACATCACTTCCACAAAAGTTAGAATAGTATGATTTGGACTAATGGAAGCTGAGTCCTTCCTGGATTACGTGTCAAGCACCTTACATGAAGTTTGTACAATTCATACATATTCATATAACAATGCATCTATGTAGATTTCAAGCATCCTATGTTAAAAAAAAGAAGAAACATTAATCAGATTGCGCTGGACCCTTGGTGTTGCAAAAACTATTCGAGAAATGAAGTATGCAACAAAATCCTTAGACAGATGGAACTCCTAGAACTTCAAGCTATGAGATACCACATGGTGTTATAAAGTTCAGGTACATGTACATTTATTTGGGTTACCACATTTCTCTACACTGGAAAACGGATACAATTTCTCCTTCATTTTTAATAAGGAAATCAGGGATATCTAATGCTATGAAATACTTATTAAATCATTAATAACAATATTTTCCGTGTCTTGTAAGTTCAATGGAAAATAATTTACATAACACAGATCTCTGGCAATATTGTTTGATATTGGTAGAAATATGTACAGATGTTCGGCATTTTACCCAAGAGATTAGTCTACAATTTTCAGAGTAATATCAACAAATCATATATTAAAATAATTTGTGATGGGAGACGCTTACAATACACAGATCGGGATGCGCTGTACAACATATATTTGAGTGAAACCTTAATACATTAAGAAGGATAAAAGTCGGTTCCCCGTCAAGTTTTGACGATAATAAAATGAAAACTAGCCGTTTACCGCGATCAGAAATACCTACAATTCCAGTGATGAGAAAAATATCTTAGAAAAAAACTACATCCCTGTATATATGCTTTCCTATTTGTCCATTCGTTAATAGAGCTTGACTAAAGAAAACAAGCATGGATTTGTAATGATTTTGATGTACACGGAATCACAGATGTAATATACATCCCTACACAGAAATGCATCTCTATAATTTTAGTAAAAAACCAAGGCTCACTGCTTTAGATAGAACGAGCTGAACTCAAGTATAAATTACTAATCCATTAAAGGTTAGTAGCATCTGGCAATAAATAAAAAATAAAAGTCCCAATCGACCAATTTATTCAGACTTACTTTGGTTTACTTTACTAAAATTTGCATATCCTATTGGAATAACAAGCTATGCTGCCTGGTTGATCCAGGCATCTTACTCTTCTCGGTTATACCCTAAAGTAAATCTTGCATTCCCTGAGGAAGTAAAGAATTTCTGTTGCCAGTGTTAGGGATGAACGAAGTCCCAATGTGGCGAACCCATTAGCAGTCTTTGCTTTGTTTATATGATGCTTTGCACTATGAATACCGTAAGCTTAGAACAAAACGGTATCGATTCTTTGTCCACAGTAATTTAAAAAAAAAATTACTATCAGTGTATTGTACTACAGAGTAGGGATTCTCTTCAATTTACATGACAGGGATTCTATTTCACATGAATTTTATTCACGAAAATCAACTCTTAAGGGGCCCATTTCCACATAGCAATCACAATACCAGCAACTTCCAAATCAAAAACAGGAACGGAGTTTGGATAACAATTTCCCGAACAAAATAGCCAATGGCCTGCATTTCCGGCTATTTTAAGTGAATCTCAAGTCTTAGTTGAGAACGAAAATGATGTATTTGATTTGTCGCCATACTGATTTTACAACACATGAAATGGCCCTGGAATTCCGTGGGAATTCGATCAGAAAGTGGCACAGTTGATGGGAGATGCTCTAGTCAATGACTGGTTCAGTCGTTGATCAGGGACTGCACGGATTCCCACTTAACGTTTCCCTTGTCTTGGCGTTTAGAACCACTGATGATAAGATTGAGTGAAGGAGGGCTTAGCGACACTCTTCTTGTTGAAACATTTGTGCAGGTGCCTCTGGAACTTCAAGTACCACGCTCACTGCTGGGGTGGTACACAGAGGACTACAGAACCAAAAATATAAAAAATATTTGATATCAAAATTGCAAGGGACTAGTGCCCCTTTACAAAAACTCTGGCTGCTATTAAGTACCCCCTGCAATAGGTGGGGCTCCCATGGGGGACTACAATGCAATATGGGTATTCCCACCAACACACAGGTTGCTAGAAATCTGGGGTCCTAGTCGCCGCGGGTCGCTAAGTGGAAATGGTCCCTGAATCAAAAAGACTATGTTTTGGGGTTTTTTTTTTTAAAGAAAATTCTATGGTTTGCAGAATTACTAACGATTATTTTAGAATCTAAAAGTTGTCTTAGATTCAAAAGACAACGGAAAAATCTCCAAACTTCAGCTACCGTAATAGTATCATTCAATGCAAGTAGGAATATTTATGGCCAGTTCACACTGTGTGTATCTGATGTACGCTCAATCACAAGCTCTGTTCAAACGTGTTTGATATTTGGTACCATTAGTCTGAAACTGGACGTACATATGTACCTAAAAACACTCGCGCTCCAGTCGAAAGGGCAGGTAGTTCAAGGCCAGTTCACTGGGGGTACTTGCCAGCTGGTACCACCAGTCGCAAGGATACGAAGTGCAAGGAACGCAGAACACATTGAGAACTGCATCTCCTTGCGACTGGAGGTACATGCAGAACACCCAGTCACAAGGAAGGTGGTACCTCCATTCGCAGACTCGCAAGTCCCCCCCCCCCCCCCCCCCCCCCCCACCACACACACCACCAGTCGCAGAGTATGAACTGGCCCTTTGGGTAAAAATTTTGAATAGGGTCATTATCGGTAATAAAAAAATATGGTACTAAAGAAACCAAAAGGTTTCGGACAAAGTCTTGATTCTCCATTAGATTGACACGTAGCGATACCAATAAAGCAAAGCTGAGTGATTATCACGTAGCACTCAAACGAGTTTGAGAACAACACACTGGATCTGTGTCATATACGATGGAGAACGGATTGTAATACTCATAGGGGCATAGAGAACAAATTACCGATGTTAAGCCTATGGGACAAAATACCAGGGGTGAGATAAACGTACGTATACACACACCAGTTCCCTTATTTTTCGTGATCCTAAACAAGAGACTGCAAGAATGCTAACCTTTTCAAATACGCCACAGAACATGGAGACCAGGTTCTGGGAGAAGAGGCGAGGATAACTACTATCACTTATATTCTTTATGATCGAGTCAAGTAGATACAATGCCGGGAGTTTCTCTGTTGGTTTTGCCTGTGTAGAAAGAGATAAGAAGACATAATGGTTAGAAGACAAAGTTACATGTCTTATTCAGTTTCGCGTAAAAAAGGTCCCCGAAGACCAAATCACAGCGAGTGTTTATTCCGGTGAAAGGCTGCGCAGGCGTAAAATCCTCTCTATCTCTGTGTGACCGAATGGGTGTTGTTGAAGAGTACTGGGTCAATCTCCACTTCACGGTAAACTGAAGGTCCTAACTTGTAAAACATTAAAATAAAGATTTAAATGGGGAAACATTTCATACAAACAATTCACTTGAAAATGGTAAATACAAGGACTTACCATCAAACCGGACTGATGTATATTCATCTCCTTTCGCTAATTAGTTTTAAATGGAACTTAAAACCAGACATTAGAAATATCAACAGAATAGTTTTTAAGTTCTTTCATATCTTTTTTATCTTCCATTACTTTACCGTCGGGATCATTTAACAGTGAAGCTCATTTGACTATACTTACCATTTCTACAGATCCCATTGCCAGGAAAAGGATCTTGAAATAAGTATATAAAAAAATGAAAATTCAATGTGATTCGTATTTTGTTTCATTTCCTTACCATGAATGTCATCCCTATAAATCTGAACTATATATTTGTTGGTTTGGTTTAACAGGAGATTTTCGTTCTCAAATCAAAATGCATACCATTATTTTTGAAAATGTTATTTGTATAGATCTGTAAAATCATCGACAATAAATCGGTTCAGGAATAGTTACAGAAGCAGCATTATGTAGGAGTATGCCACAGAGAAGAGATACTATTGTAAAACTGGACGAGTTTTAATATTGGCCACCATATGCTACGGCTGGAGTTTGGCATAATGACTTCATGAGGCAAAGCCAAGTGAAGTCCAGAGCCAAAACTCCAGGAGTGGCATGCGGTGGCCAAGATTTAAACGAATCAGGTTTGATTTTATCCTACCCCATCTTCTCGATTGGGAATATTACGTGATAACAATTCTGTATGCCACTAGTGTCATATAATACTCTGTATGCCAGTCAGCGTGGCATACGGAAACTCAATGTTAAGCCTATGGGATTTTATATTAGGGGTAGGATAAAAGAATGATCCCACATTTGCATAAGTAATAATTACCAGAGGTACTCATCTTCCTTAAAGCTCTCAAGGAGTCAATGCTATTATTATATACCCATGTACAAATGTCCTTTTTCCTGACCGCGAGTATGGATAGTTTATCACTGAGTGACGAAACAATATTCACACATCCCTCCATACCATGTGACTTGTTGAGACAATGGAATAGTGAGTAGAAAATGGTGTTTTAATTATTTCTAGGTATATAATAATAATGAAACATAATGGGTGTGTCTTTATTACATGTTCCGAGTTGTTTTTGTCAAAAATATTCAGTTCGAAGAAGCAGGCGAATATTTCTGACAAAAACAACTCAGGACAGATTCCATTCAGTCACACTAACCAGGTTTCCATACATTACAGGCATATCATCTAGCGCTGCCTGACCTTTAACATAAAAAATAGTAATGGCCTTCCATGTACGATACCAAACTGTTTTTGTGTGTGTGTGCAGCCATGCGATGATGAAATGTAACAAGTGTCATACTACGCATTGTATAACGTTAAAAATGATTCAAGTTCGAACCTTAATGAACAACAATGTAATTATTTAGAACTTGACATAACGTAAAAATATCTAAATTACCATGAAAAGACGGAGTGCAATAGATTCATTGTATTAGTAGATGGCGGTTCGTGGTGATAAAAATTTGCAGCGGTGTGGCTATGCCTTTATTAAGTCTATTCCCTGAATATACTGTATATTCTTCAGCAAATTGCAAAAATCTCAGTACCAAATGAAGCTATAGCACTGCTTATTGGATACTCGGTCACAATGGTAACGTGACATTCTCGCCATCGCTTTTTCCCCCCCATTTTAATGTTGAAAGGGCCATAAGACACTGCAGCGATCGCAACGCAGCAAGGGTCTAGGCTGGTCTTCCAACTAAAACCTTGATTTAAATTAAATGTTCCACCTTAATTTAATAAATAAAAATTGATTTAATCTGGAAGTGTGTGTTATCCAGTTGATACTGTGTGATATACGGATGTAGGTAAAGAAGACGTGGTCAAACAATGCTACAAACATCTTGGGTGTGCAAGAATGTGCTTAGGGGTAGGGAACCTTTTTCTATACCATTACTTTTAAAAGAACTTGGCTACTTGAATGGAAAAATAACTTTGGACTAAGAAAACAAAATCATTTATGTTGTATTACACCCAATATCAAGAATCGTTACGAGAAAATATTCTCACATTACCTAGATTCATCGCATTCGGTTATATGGAAATATTGTGTCGCTGTTATTATTTTCTGGATTATTATGACGTGGCAATAACACCTCTATGGCAAGGTGATGTTTTTTTTTCTGTGGGAGCCTGCATATGGGTCAACTACATCATCCATCTAACTATTTATCACAGAACTATCCACTATTGCGTCAGGTTTGTGTGAGCTTGAGGGAGGCTTATTCGAGTTCAGTCTCAACAAACGATTTTCCTTCGACTTTCAACACTTGAAATTGTTGTTGGATGTTGAGGCTGTTCAGTGGGATACTTCCATTATGTGGACAATATATATTTAAAATGGGTCAAAGACCTGGTTAAATCAAGGCGATGCATTTTAATGTAAGCTCCATCTATATTTTCAATTCCGGCTCGCTGGAATTGTTTATCATAGTAAATGTAGATTTACTGTTAATGTCTTCCTTGGCGATAACCGATGCCGACACTTCTATCGTTATTTCTATCTCTAATAACGATTGTGTTCACTGGAGGTGTAAATATCGTAGATACCACTTCACCAGGTAGTCGCCAAGTAAGACGTGGGGAGGCTCTACCCGTAGACGACGTGGTCACTAAAAAACTGTGAAAGCCGTCTTATCAAAAGTCCAACTGGCATAATCTTGATATTAAAGTCCTTTTTCATAATTCATCATAATCTGCGATATCAATTCTATAATGAATAAAAATGAAATTTCTAAGTCGTATTTGTTCACCGTATTCCATGCCAATAATGCAAGAAAACCCTATCTGAAAGAGTTACTGAGAATGCATCCGTCATACGTCAAGTCTCCAACCAACACAATTTCCTATATACCGGATATTCAGTAAAATAAATCTTATAGTTAAGATCCAACAAGTGTGGGACTTAACATCAGAAGCTTTGAGGTCTTTCCATTTGCCATTCCTTTTCTGATTTCTCTTCATTGCAACTGGTTTTCGGAGGTTGGTCAGTTTTGTACTGTGCCCAATCAATGTTGGTATGGTCTTGCACAAAGTCTTGATGTCAAGACACGATTTACTGTTCTCTTAGTATGGAGGGTCTTCAACAGGCCTCTGCGTCATTGGTATTTATGGATTGTTCCTTAGATCACGTGAGCTCATCCGAGCTTTATCCGCTCTTGATCTACTCCGGACTCGAGGCTCAATATTAAGTCTATGCGCCATTTGGTCTATTCTGACGCCGTCGTAAGTATCTATGCGTATTTAGCCCGAAATATAAATATCCACATCTACGTCTTTATTTGAATGCTGCTTGAGTAAAGTCAACAACTCAGTTAAATTTAGAGTATATGACTATATCAGTGAATACTTTGGAGTAGAACGGAGTATTCAAGTTTTTCATGTAAAACTTCTAAAATATTGAAAGTTTGACTTATCAAAAAGAAATAAATGTACATAGAATATGAGCATTCAAATAACTCAGCAGGTGATTATACGCTCTTAGAGGTTCAGCTGTAATATGAATATTCTTAATCACGACAGTTCATTAAGGAATCACAAGGAACGCCCGTTCCATGATATACCTTCATAGTTCAATCTCACTCTCCATTGAAAGGTGATGGATTGGTTTATTGCTTTCTGACGTTATAATTTAGGACAGGCCCCTCAAATCACCATTACATACAAATGGTCCACAGCCTGTCGCTTATATTTTCGGTATTGTCAAATAATCAGCAGACTGCAGTAAGAAATTGAATCTAGTAAATCCATCAACTTTCAAGTTGTGCTTCCATTTTGAATGTATTGATTCGAAATGTATTTCCAAAACATGATTCCTGCCAGTAACGACTGTCATGTTACATCAACATGATCAAGATTCAATATTTTCCATTTCGATCTAGATATATAATTAAACGAAATCGATCATACCTCAAACATAAATAGGTATGTGCAAAATGGAACTATAGTCTACTGAACATAACGATTTAAAACATTTAAAAAGAGAAGTCTCTTCTTTGTTTTCTATCTTTTAATTGAACTATGTCTCAAACATAGCAATGGTTCCATCAAACATATTTACACAATACAATTAAGCATTAACTCATATTTACGTTGTAAAACAAATTAAATGCAGAGATCATTGAATAGCATATGCACAGTCAAATACAATACATATTCATCAATTACATTTTTCTAGTCTAGATGCTCGCAATTTTCCCTCTGAAACCTTTTCTATAACTGTGCGGAAGGCCTCCTGTTGTAAATTTTGTCAATGCGTGACTATGAGTGAACAGATGGAAATTACGACGCACTTTGGTTAACAACTGTTGCAACAGGCAGCCTTCTTGCACGCTTTTAGCCACTGCCCACCTGTCCGACGTAGGAGTTAGTCTAGATCTACATCCTTCTACTTTAACATCGAGCTTGAAATTGTATGTGCTACTTAATTCGATATTGCGAGCCAAATGTAATATAAAAGTAAAATCATAAAACCTTTTGAATATGGGCTTCTATAACTTGGACTATCTCTGCAGCATACTGGACGTGATCGTCGGCCAACATCGTCAACATGCTGATCAGGGGCTTGCTGTTGAAGGTCAGGTCGTCCAGCGATGAACGATACTCTTCC
Source organism: Alentia gelatinosa (assembly GCA_950022655.1). Lineage (NCBI taxonomy): Eukaryota > Metazoa > Annelida > Polychaeta > Phyllodocida > Polynoidae > Alentia > Alentia gelatinosa. Next base: position 53,103,182 of record OX465586.1, read on the forward strand.
ACGACTTCGTCCGCCATTGTTAGAGGTAATGAAGACTCCTTCTCGATCGCAAAGTCTTTCTTTCATCACCTACCTCTATCTCACCCTGAATATCTTCCAATAAAGCAAGTATCAACCACAAATGTTCATTGTGGGGCCGTGGTACTGGCTTCCATAAGAATCCAAGATGGCGGTCTCTGGACACGATTGAACCCGCGCCGAAGGCTCCATAGATGGAACATTTTCATTGGCCAAAATTGACCTCATGGATGTACTATCCAATCATATCGAGGCTTGCAACTACACATTGCCCCATATTCACGCCGAAGTTATTTCCTCATGAAACTACTTCTATGTAATGCTGGAACAATTAAAATGATCTCGTCATCTTCCAGTAGGTGATTGCGGTTAAACAGACTCCGTTTAAGAGGTGATTTTCGAGATGTTCTTTGTGCATGATCGGTCTCAAAAACAGGTGACCAGCGAAACGTCAGCAAGTATTTGAGAAACAAGCGAAAAGGTTAGCCCACGATCTCCAAACAGATCTTTCCTTACCGTCATGGGCGGGATCGAACTCAACATGTGCTTGGAGGATTCAAGGACCCAAACATCGTTCAGTGTCATTTCCGGTGAAGATGACAGCTACAGTAGCAGGGCTGTCAAAAACACGACTAGAGTGAGGGCTGCATTTTACTGAGTGCAGTGTGTTTGAGTGGTCATGTTGGCTGTCTAACTAGAATATCGAGCCTACTTCATCTCTTGGACAATGTATACGTTATCGTGACAGGGCCGCCTCGGATCGAGTGCCGAGACTTCGGCTTGGCTGCTTTGGACAACTTGTCCACAGCACAAGAAGTCCTCTTGAAAGTTGAACTCCCATTTGCACAGCAGAACGAATTTAAGTTCAGGCAAAATAGGATAAGATTGAACTGTAAGGTAAGATTCGCCATTTCATTATTAGTTCTTAGATCGTATCGAGAAGCATTTCTGATTTGTCTTAACTAAGGTAAAGATTGTTGCATGTAGAAATGTGGTCTGTCTCGTCATTCATTTTTAAAACTGGTAAAATATCAGAGGGACTAGATTTTCTAGATCTAGAAACTATTGTTTATTTCCATTGCCCTTTTCCCCAACCCATTGAATTTGGCGAGTAATGTTCACAACTGTTTTTAGCATTGTGACTGTCTTTATCACTGGTACTACTCAGGCTAGCTATTCGTCAATTCTGTTCATAACATGGCTTACTAGAACAAATATGCATGTTATAACCAGTTACACCATAGTCTATAGACCATGTCCAAAAGTAACCATAACTTAAGAGGATCAGGTCTGTAAATAGTATAAGATTAGTAGGCCTCCTAAGTGCCATCATTACCGAGAACCATATATTCATACAGAAGATAAGAAGATAGAGCATGTTGATCTATTATATTTTGAGTGTTTACAGGCAGAGTTTCTCAGACTAATAAAAAGCAACAATAAAATTCATTTAGCAGTCAAAGATATTCACCACCGTGTCAGAGCCTCTCGGACTAGGCATAGAAATCCATGCTAACATCTTCACTAAAATATGTGCTTGTAAAAAAACAAAGGTGGAGAATAAAGCCAATATAAAACAGTGGATTAAACTTCCTCCACAGAACCTCAGCCCCACGCCATCGTGACAATGACGATTTATATATATTTTTGACATCCCTGACCCAAGTTCACAGGAATACTGGAGAACTCGACCCGTACCGAAGTTGACCCGTAAAAGACTCGACCCGTAACGAACTCGACCCGTTTTAAATCTTCCCTACTCAAGTATCTCAACTTTGAACTTCTAGGGAAGAAAGCAAACAGAACACCCAAACCTTAACCGTACCCCTATCCCTATCCTTAAACCTAACCCTAACCCAAACCCTCACCCTGTCCCTAACCCTTTCCCTAATCTACCATCTAACCCTACCCCTAAACCTATCTGGACTTATTTTCCATATGCACTGGTTTATTTGCCTAAAATATTTACTTGTATATGAAAATGTCTTATTCATAAGTTTCTAAAACGGGTCGAATTCTCCAATCGATTTCTCCAAAACGGGTCGAGTTCTCGTGACAATTACGGGTCGAGTTTGTTTCGGGTCGAGTTCTCCAGTAACCGTTCACAGACAACTGAGCCAAGTTCTCAACTGACTGGTCCTATGTCGGACAACTGACCACCAAACTGAGACGTAAGACTGGGTTTCTCTGCCCGGGGGGGGGGGGGGGGGGGGGGACAAACAGAAAACCCTATCCATATCCTTAACCCTGTCCCTAACCCTAACTCCAGGGTAAGACGAATGACCACGCTTTTTGCACTGGTCACTTGTCCATGGTCAGTTGATGATCCAGTCGGTTGTTCCGAAACAAATAGAACACCCTATCCCTAACCATAACCATATCCATATCCCTAACCCTGTCCTTAAACCAAACTCTGGGGTAACTCTGGAGGTTTGATAATCTAAATGGGTTCACGCTCATACACCTGATCCTTCAATGCTAAAGAATAGGTTGCTATAGGCCCTATTGAGGTATCCCAGAATTCAGTCCGTTTACAGGTCCCGGTGTTCGCTGATTACCGACGTTGTATGGTGATAGACCCTTGACTCGTAACCCACAATTATTGCAGTTTAACGGTTTTTATAAATCTTCAAATGGAATTTTCAGCTATTTCTACATGTAAAGCCAAAGTTATATTCAGGTTACTCAAATATAAATGGGGAAACTGTGGTTCATATGATTGTAGTGTGCCCAACCACTCGCGAGCGGAACTTGCATTTACCCTGGGCGATAATCGGGAGACGAGTAACCTCTGGAGGGCGGGGTGTCCGCTTACGCGGGGTGTCCGCTTACGCGGGGTGTCCGCTTACGCGGGGTGTCCGCTTACGCGGGGTTAAAATAAACATCTAATAGAGCGAAAAAATTCCGTTCCTAGCAAAAGTGTCCGCTCGCGCGGGTTTCCGCTTACGCGGGGTGTCCGTTAGGCGGGGTTCTACTGTACTTCCGCATTGGAATTCTTCCATATAGAATAAGATCACTAAAAGTACGTCCAATTTTCTACTTTCTCCAACAGGGAAAAAGTTGTGTCTCCTTCCGTTGACATGGAGGACTATAAATACCTCTTCAAAGTGGTGCTGATCGGAAATGCTGGTGTTGGGAAAACGTGCTTGGTGCGGAGATTCACACAGGTATGGAATTGTGTCACCCTCTACTCTGTCCTAGACCTCACATAAAATAGGCCACACCTGGCGAATTGAATGTTTAAAAATGTATTTGGGATAAGTTCTACCCCTTTTCTTCTGAATATTGATATGAATGGATCGTTGACATTCTATAGTTGTAGTTTGATCACCTAGTATTATTAAAAAAACAATTTATACTTCGGAAATAAAGTTTTTGTCACTGAAACTCCTGGAGGCTCCTGGAGTCTTATTGAGTTAACATAGAGTTAGTCGTTTAAACCACCTTGAATTTACACTCTTGTAATTGAAATTCGGATGACTTGGCTTTTCACGCCTTTCATTCAAGTCAATGGTACATTGCTAATGACAATATCCCCTCAGCTTTGAAGCATGTTGCATTGATGGCCCTTAATCTTCATGTAGAAAAAGATTACTTTTATAATAGTGTTAATTGGCTGTAGAAATATCCCATTCAATCTTTTTTATCCATGAGCAGGTGTTTCTACATTCTTTAAAGTCAAAAAGTAAAAAAAAAACTTGTTAATCCGGTCATTAAAAGTGTCCATCGTCAAGTTATCAAGATTTTTCCTAATAAACTTCTCATTATGGCTTTTCAGAATCTATTGCTCTCCATGTTTGTGAAATTCGGGATGTATCACAATATATCGGAACTTGCAGACATCAGCGCAACGATAACAAGTGCTTATGCATAAGATAATATTAATGCACCATATATTTTTAATTGTAATAAGTTTTGAACTTTTTCTATTTACAGGGTCTGTTCCCACCAGGACAAGGGGCTACGATAGGTGTGGATTTTATGATAAAGACAGTTGAAGTAGATGGCGATAAAGTAAAGGTCAGTTCATAAAACATCTTTTAACAGTCATAATGTATCTAAATACATTCATGCAGCACTTAATACTATATCATTTTCAAAGAAAACTCAAATCAAATATGAAAAAAGACATATTTTATTAGCGAGTACGTGGCTAGTACTTCCTATCACAACAGATGGTATATTGGAAAAAATCTCTGAATATCTATAACAGTCGCGGACTTGAAAGAAAAAACGACTTGTTGGGATAATTAGCACATATTTTTGTTTAAAAGATGGCGAACCTTGTCGTTTATAGTGACAAGGCACCGTATATTGACAGTGGATTTATTTTGATTACCCCCTCCCCCAAGCCATCTTCAATAATATCTGAGATTATAGGAGATGATCAGGTGTTTTACAGCTATCTACAGTTAATTCAGGATATTCAAAGTGCCTGCTTATATATTCAATGAATTCTAGATATATCTATGCTCCGTGACGCAATTTGGCATTTAGTTACTAGAAAAGCTGGCCAGAGGAATATACAAACCATCGTCTACGACATCGTCTACTACCAATAATAAACCGTGAGATGGCTCTGTATTATCAATCTCAGTGAGATATTTAACCCTTCCACCTCAGCAAGATACCTCCAGGCATCATTAGGGGATATCCATATTGGGGGTTGGGGGTCAACGATCATGGAAGTTTTGCGTATGCTCCTTCTTTGTTCTATTGTGTGCAAAATTGGAAGAGGGATGGGGGGGGGGGGGGGGGGTCCAAAATTTCAGGTAAATAATTTATGGATGGCCCCTTGAAGATTATATACAGAGTTAGACAAATCCGGGAATAGATGTTTGAATTACATGAACTTTTTTTTTTAGATAAAAGAGGCATATGATTCTTTGACTTAGGACAACAAAATGCCATCGGCTACCATGATGAATTACTAAAATTGCATGACATTGCGAATGGAGTATCCAAGGTGCCTGAGGTAGGAGTGGTGTTACTGCAGGCATCCCAGTCTGATACCGTGTCAGGCGAATTGGCGCTGCAATACTATTACTAGAGAGATGAAAATGATGAATACTAAATTGGTGTCGACAAACATGTGAAATTACAAGATGCTATATTGGCATACCTTATTGTATAAACTCAGAAGAAACTATACCATTTGGACCATTTATTGACCTGACCTACACATATACTGAATCTTGTCAAAACATAATTGATGATACATCACAAATGTGAGAGCATAGTTAGTAAGCCTTGTGTTATACAGCCCTATTTACCATTGTAACTCAATGTCACGATTGCTGGTTGTAACTGAAAACAGGCATTTAGTTGCCTTGTTATCTCCAGGATAGATAAAATGACTTTTAAAAAAAAGAAGAAAAAAAAGGAAAGGGTTAAGAAAATAACAGAAGCTGTGCTCTGATTCTGTTGTCCGTTGAGCATGTAGTAAACATGTTTTTTGCTCGACATCCGTTCCTGAGTTTCCGCTGAGAGGGGCGGGTAGTGGTCGTGACTGGGACGACGCCCCCGCAAACTTCAGTGGGCATGTGGTGAAATACACCAGGTTATGCCTCTGCTTTCCGGTCTCTGATTTTTTTCTCTTTTTTTTGTAGCAAGCTTTCATTTCCATAATATCTCTATTATATTACCTCTATCACGCACGGTGCTCAAAATTTAAGCGGATTTTCAAACATCGAGTCATGTTCGTGTGGTCTTTTTTTCATGCTCCAATTTAGAAAAAAAAATATTTCAGAAATATATATACTCTATACTTGTATTATATATAGAACCTATGAGTTCATATTTATGTTTTCGTTTACTTTTGAAATTTAAATACTATGTTTGAATTTGAGAATAATTTATGTTTGCATCCTCATTAAACATGAACAACAAAACATGCATAGAGGCGGGTGTTTGAACTTGTGATGGTATGATCACTTGATAACTACTAGTGTCAAAATAAGTGTGTAAGGTCTAGACCACATTGGGCTTCTGAAGCGGGCTGCTATCATAAAACGGTTGTTGGGTCTGCATGCAGTACACTTCGACTACAGATCCCTCGTTTGAAAACACATAAAACCTAGAAAATAGTGGTCTTTGTGTCACGAGTCTACCATCTCTTCTGGAGCGCATATATTTACGCTTGAAGAAGCTCACTTCTGTTTTTTTCTTATGACTGGATAAATCTAGTTAGAGTTTACATCCCAAAATATTCGGTGACAATCGCTTTCACATCGGCTGCCGCTAGAAGGCTTGTGTCTCGTTTTATCAAATTTGTCTGAAACCAAAGTCGATAATCGATACCTCAATTCAAGGTTCACCTACTTGCAAACTTTCCCTGTCCGAGTCGCCTGACATGAGTAATGTGAATCAATTAGTAGATAATAGTCATCAAATAGAATTGATTAGGAATTGTTATCTATATAGAATTGTGAAAGACAATTTACACTGAAATATCATCAGACCCGTGAGCGTTTGTTTCTGGTATTACTCGGCGCCAAATTTAGACAGCTGTGTTCGGGTATTACACGCTAGTGGCTTGTCAACGCAATAATAGCCCAGGGCTATGATTCATACACATGACATACTTGGCATCCACACATCTTCCTGTTTTCTTCCACTCTATCTAAACCAGAGACGATTGAAGTCACACCACGTATTGCCTCAAATCGGATTGCATACTGGGAGATTATTACGTTCAATTCATTGGACAAAAAGTGAAAGTTTTATTATATTGATTAATTTTAATCTTTCCCAATTATTTTGGAGTCCCTGGTAGAGGGGGTGGGCGGGGGTCCATAAAGCTGTTTGATCTTTTTATGATATAGATCAACAGTAGCTTCATCTGTGTGCCACGTTTCTCTCACAGTTAGCTTAATTTCACGTTATCGGTGTTTTGTAGGTTTGGTTTATGTATTTCTTTTTTTTTGTGGGGGAGGGGGGGGGGCGGGGGAGAGGGGGGGGAGCGGTATTACGCACTACTACGGTAATGGTAACGGGGGGAGCGGTATTACGGTATTACTCGGATATTACTATGCGTCTTTTTTTGGGGGGGGGGGGGCGGGGGAGAGGGGGGGAGGGGGGGAGCGGTCTTTAATGGAAATCTACTGAGAATGCGAGACACGGATTCCATGTTAAAAAATTGAGAGTGGTTGTAAATAATTGCGTTCTTTATTGTACAGACAACCGCACCACGCACCCTTGGCCAATTAAAGAGGCATCTACCGCTGAAAACACCACCTAAAAAATTTAGAAATTCTAATTTTTCAGTAATTTTCAGTTTTCAGTGTCAGATATGGCAATTTTCCCTGATTTCCAAGGAAGTCCTTGTTTGAATTTTCAGTTTTGTCCCTTGGGACGTTCAACAAACAAACAAATCAATTTCAATATATAAAATTATTTTTTCTTGTGTAAAATAAAGAGAGAATAAATCCGGCATAATTCGCACGAATAAACAGGTGTTCAAATCGCACACACCCCAGCCCCATTCCATGGCCGTGTTTTCCATATTTTCTCGTTCATTTTCTCAGTCTCTCTGAGGCAGTAATTTTCACATGAAAAATATTTCCCTTTTTTTCATGACCCCAACTGGCATCCATGCTTCATCATTAGACATGTAGATCGGAGATTACTGGTTAATGAAGGGGTCTGATTCAATAGGGGAAACTTCCTTTATTTGTATAGTCTGTGACTCACTAGCTTGACCTCTTTAACGAGGTGAAACGGTCTTGTCATATCCGTCAAGTTCTCTATCGTCTTAGGAGGTGGGAGGAGGTGGTGAAGGCAGTTCTTTGACAGTATACCTAATATAACGAGAATATAGAGGCTACTCACTGGCTTTGTGTGTATCTCGTCGTGTTGGCAGATAGGCCTGTGTTACATTCGCAAAGGAAAACGTACATATCTATGTTGATGAACGGGGCCTAGCTTCACACTTCCTTTATTCACCGCTATGCAATTTTTTTTCTAACCATAAGGTTTCCCATAAACCCTAACGGAACGAAAAAAATGTACACAAATGTACATATCTACGGTTATTGGAGAACTCGACCCAAGACGAACTCGACCCGTAGTTGTCAGAACTCAATCCGATTTGGAGAACACAACACGTGAAATCAACCCATTTTTGATAGTTATAGAAAAGTCACTGTTTCACATAAAAGGAAATGCCTGACTAGTCTTAGACAAATAAACCAGCGATTTTGAAAAAATAAATCCAGTTAGGGCTAGGGTCATGGATAGGTTTAGGGATAATAGTTGGAGTTGACTCTATGTAATATCCTCGCATACGCTCGGATATTACTATGCGTCAACTCCTCGGAGCATACGGCCGCTTGTATGTGAAACCAGTCAATAATGTGTATGTATTTCCTTCAATTTGCACACACCATTTCTAGACTATTATTTGTGATACACAACACTCATGTTAGTGGGTTCATGGACGCCTTGAGCCCGGGACGATTCGAGCCCTGGACGCCTTGAGCCTTTCTGTGGACGCCTTGAGCCTACCCTGTGGACGCCTTGAGCCTACCCCATTTTGGTTTCCTTGAGCTTCTAGTTGTAAAAAACTTTGAAAAGTGTACTTATACTGGTTTATAGTCATATATACTCAACCCTAACCCTTACCCAACCCTTTTCTAACCCTAACCCGCTAATCGGAACTAAAATGGAGTAGGCTCAAGGCGTCCACAGGGTAGGCTCAAGGCGTCCACGTTTTCGCGCTGACAGGAGGCTCAAACGGTAAAAGGCTCAAGGCGTCCAATTCCCTTTTTGGTTCGTCCTCACTGGGTGTAAACACGATCGTTCCCCAACACGTCCAAAACAAAGTACTCTCCGTGCAGGCGTCTCCTGAACATGAACCCTGCTATCTAAACGCCATTAATCATGTGATTGTACAGGTAGAATCTCATTAACACTATGATGTCATTCTGTTAATAGTATGATTGCGTGGGGCAACAACCCTGTACGACCAAGCGTCTGCCAAATGACGTCATCTTGGGAATTGCACCCAAAGCAACATCCGTGTGTTGTCGATTAGTGTCGATCCTTAAAGTAGTTCAGAGGTCGTCCTCAGGTCAAGGTGAGGTCACTTCGCCAGAGGTCATTTGAGGTCACACTGAGGTCACTGATCGCTCGTGATTCACCTTTCTTCGCCTGGCACTGGTTGCTGGTTACCGCCTGACCGCATTGATTTAGAGGAACCTGCCAGATACGAGCTCTTGAAGAGCAGCTATTGGTGTTTGAGTGGCTTCTTTATTACCATAAAACCTCGCTTATAAGGCGATATTTTGAAAAAGAATTTTTGAAAAAATCGGTTAATAAATTTTTGCAAAAGTAGGAGGTCGGCTTGATTGATTTAGAAAAATAAACAACCAAAATCAGTACTAATCTTCTTTTTTTTTTCATTCTTTTTTTTTTCTAAAAAAATTCGTTTATTCTACTGAAGTAGGCATCGGGGGTTAGCCGGTATGAGCGCTCATTCCATCAGTTCATGTACAATCTATCACAGATACATCTATCTATCTATCACAGAAAAATAAAGAGGAATCTTTTCTTGGGGGAAAAAAAGCCAAATTCGCCATTATATGCTATGCAACTCAGGTTCCTTAGGAAGCAGTCCAAGTGATCATTTGAAATATATATAATTACCCTGAGTTGCGAATTAGCTATATCACAATATAGTACCAAAAAACAGAGACATAGCAATGTGGTAAATGTTGCACTATCTTTATCATAAAAAAAGTTCATGGAAACGTTCATATTCTATATGGCGCTGCGATTCTTTCATAAATACGACCGAAAATTCGACAAGAAGTTGTGAGAGGGGGAGATTTGAGGTGGGGGGACCCCAAAGTGGGTGATTGGCTTATAACCGGGGTTTTCGTAAAGTTGAGGACCCCAGAATCGGCTAATATCATTTTGCAGAAGTGGGGTGTCGGGGTTTTACGGTAATGCCTTTCATCCTCTGTCGTCAGGGCATCAGTTGGTGAATCCCAAGCGGTGTGCTCCGACAGAATCGGGAAGTAGAACCTGATGCCAAATGACCTTGCAGTGACCCTGCAGGGTTTACACACTTCCACTTTTCAGTTTGATTTTCAACCGTTCACCTGTCAAGATAATGTCCTCATCCTGCCTTGTATATATGACAAGGCTGACTAAAACTGCATGTAGCATGGGAAATTTTTTATTTCAAATGGGAAATAAAAAGGAACACGTTGTATCTGAATAACTAGTGGGATGGGACAGAACACCCCAGCAATTGTGGATTTATGTTAAGGATCTAGGGAGACACTCTTCATGATATATTTTTTTCAATATTAGCAGCGTATTTTTTATATAAAGGACCTTTAAGAAATGTGGTTCATCATTTAAGTGGTCAGTACAATACACTGATTAAACAAAACTATTATTTTCAGGTGGTATAGAAATATAATTCAATCTCTAAAGGCATCGTTGACTTTTGCATCAATCTAACAAATAATAATTTATTACATTTGAACTTTTATAATCCAATTTGTAGTGTTGTTTCGATTTTAAATAATTATAAAAGCTAGCTTTACATTCACTTAGGTTTTTGCAATTACTTACTATCTTCTAAGATCTTCACGAATATGAGAAACAAATTCGAAATAGTTTTTGCGCAAGGTATAATTCAAAATGGCAACGCCATTAGAGTGTATGGTTAGGACACGCATGAATACTGTGGGTGATTTCGATGCCCGGAGATGGCCGCAGGATGTCTGACTGCGCTGCTCCATTACTGTAGTGTAATTATTCAAATCAATCGCCAACGGCGGTTATCGCCACTGAACATGGGGATTCGTCTTCTTTTAATTTTATCGGGCCAATGGAACACTCACTTTAACGACACCTTTCTCTCTTCAAGATTCACTTTATCGCCTTCATCACATCGTTCTGAGCTGCTATCTGTCTTGTGGCCAAAGACTTAGGTCTGCTTTGTAGAACATGTACATGCAGTAAAACCCCGCTTTAGGGTCACCCCGCTTTAACGGACAGTATGTTCAGAATAGACATTTTTTCCACTCTTAAGCGTTTATATGTATATTGACCCCGTGTAAAGGTACACCCTGCATAATGGAAACATACATTGAAAGAAATGGGATAGGACAATGGTAAAGAAGACGTCTTGTGTTGGCATTGCATACTTTGGGTGATAACAGGAGATTAAGCTTTCGGAATGCTGCAAAAAGGCGAATTATGCCAAAGAAATGATTGTCATTCGTGCTACTCAATACATACACAAGATTGACTGGTTTCAGATACAAGCGGCCATATGCTCCGAGGAGTTGACGCGTAGTAATATCCGAGCGTATGCGAGGATATTGCACAGAGTCAACTCCGAGGAGCATACGGCCGCTTTTATCTGAAACCAGTCTATATTGTATTTATTATCCACCTTTTCTGGACAAGTGGCATGTCGATATCAGTTCGTTTTAGTTGTGCACTATTTTTCCATACGCACTATTTTTCCGTATGCGCCACCCGGAGCATACAACATATCTGTATGCGCCGGATGTGTCCATACAAACACCCTATGTGTTTTCTATGGACACTTAGTATTAGGTGGATAATAAAAATGGAGATCAGCCCCTTGAGAAGGTGTTCATAAAACATTTTATTGGATAAATCTTGTTCTCTCCAATAAAGCGGCAAATTTCTGAAACTTCTCAGGTTCTGCGTATAATTACAAGTGGCTTGATATTCTCAAACCGAACCTAGCCTGCTGGAGGGTATGTTTGTTTGCTGAATGGTGCATCCATCACGTACAAGATGGGCCTCTGTCCACTCGAGGATATCACATTGTGTCGCCACACTCAGCTAATCAGGTAGAATCGTGTAACATCTGGCCGACGGCTGCCCCACGGGCTGGACAAAGGCACTTGGCCGCTTCCCACCGTTCCCAAGGGACCTCCAACGACCGTACATGATCCACAGAGCTGCCAGAATAGCAGGCACGCCACTTGAGAGTGGAGATGAGAAGTGGGACCACCCGAAGCAACAACAGCTGAAATTCCATCTCAATTCACCGTTCTTAAATTACATGTTTGTTATATTATTATATGCATTTTTATACCACACTTGCCAGCTTGCTTATCAGTAAGAAAACAGTGTTCAACGTGAAGATTATTCTGAAATGTCAGAGCAATGTATTTAATTCAAGTTGTAATGTACCGCAGTATTGGCGAGGTCTGTTAATAAAAAGAATATTAAAAAAATTAAACTGATTTAAAAGGACCGACAATGATCAGGGCATATGACAAAAACATGACAAGAGGGAGCGGGGGGCAAAAATAGAATGACGTCATTTATGGACAGCCCTATGGTATGTTGCAGTGTGACTGGTCCAGCAATCAGACTAAGGATTGGTGGGGTAGGTGGATGAATAGTCACTGAAGCCAGTCTAGAACAGCCTTTATTTCTCTTTGGCAAAGCTTGTATCTGCATTCATAGCTCGCCGTTCTTACTTTGTGAGGCAGGTTGGTACTATACGGAAACTGGCTTCGTATGTCAAAAATACGCGGTAAAATTTTGATCACATACATCCCTGTGCCGTAGGCAAAGGGATGTATGTGATCAATACTTCTACCAAGTATTTTGACGTACGAAAACAGTCAGCCTGTTTTCGTATTATTATATACCTAAAAATGGCGAAATTTTACCCAGTCACGTGATCACATACCCCGTACGTCACAGTGTGGCGTACGGGTATAAATACGCCATGGGTAGGAGCGGGTAGTATACGGAGTTCATACTACCACCGGTATATAATAATACAGGGAAACTTAAGTAGTGCGGCTGAATGGAATCTGTTCCGTGTTGTTTCATGTCAGAAATATTCACTGAGTTCAAACAACGAGGTGAATATTTTCGACCAAAACAACACGGAACAGATTAATTCAGACACTCTCTCTATGCCTCCTTATCATGATCTACTTGTAAATCATTAACAACAGGTCACGTGGTACGGAGTGCACAAACAATTAGTTTGTGCACAGTGTGCAGAAAGGAATCCGTACAGCTGACCAATAAGTGTGAGCACTGTTAGATAATTACAGGAGAGCGACGTTTTCTCATAATATCAGATTTACATCTTCATGTATTTGCATTTAGGCAAAATCACCAATTCGATAGATATATTTCCTTTTTAAGCAACCGTTTGCTGTATTTAGGAACGTGATTTTGAGAGTTTTTAAGTGAGAAAGTAGGTGCAGAGTGTAGTAGACAGGTATCGGGAACTGAATGTAAAGTACAGATTGGGCGGAGAGGGACTTTGTTCATTGCTACAGTAACAGGCACTTGGCAATGGTAAAGAGGGGACCATCAGATGTGTTTGAGGTTGCTGCTGATGTTCGGTGGTGGGAGGATACTATGAACTTACATCAGATTCACTTTTCAATCATTCTTCTACAATAGCTACAACTTAAAAACCCTGCGCTTATCCGTCTGTCACAGAAACTACCTGCGACTTGATTTATGTATGATTCTTCTACAGTAAGGAGCCAGCCATAAAGTATGTACCCAAGGGGGGGGGGGGGGGGGGTTAAACAAATTTCGGAAATTTTGTGTATGCTCCCTCTTTGTTCTATTGCGTATAAAATCGGGAAGGGGTGGTGGGGTAATATCTATCGGAAATAAATGTACATATTTTATGGATGGTCCCTAACTACAACTTACAAACCCTGCGCTTATCCGTTGGTCACGGAAACTACCTGCAACTTGTTCCCCGTAGATGTGGTAAAACTGAGCCTATCTTAGTGCTCGGGAAAACGGGGATATTGCGCAACATGCTGCAGACTAATGTGTCTACTTGACCTCCTGAGGTCAGCGGGGGTGACTAAGACTCTGATGAAGGTGGTCGGAGTGTGTTTGTCATGTAGGTGTGGTCAATGTTCAGTGGGTTCGGGCCACCAGCTGGGCCTGACAGCGTCGATCAACTATGACCGATGGTTTGAAATACACATCTCATTTGCCATATCTTAAGCCCGTAAGACAGCAACATTTTTACGCAGATTCTCATCGATCCCATCACCGATTATAATCAGGAACAAGAATGTCGCTGTCTTATACCCTCAACGACGCTTGCCAATCACACCTTTCCACTTTATGAGCTTGTTCAGCAACCGAATTGAGATCAAAGAGAGCTGCTGTGAGCCGAGCCAGGGTGAGCCAAGGGCCGCTGGTGTGGATTCATAGAAAATAATTCAAAGTTTAATAACTTTGGATCCAATTAAGATATTCGGAAACGGTTTTCAGATTCATCATCACTTCTGTTTCTCCTACAAATCGCTTTTAAATCAGACTTGGAGGGTGGGTAGCATCGCTGTTCAAACAGCTTTCTAAGAATCGGGAACAGTCGGTGAAGTGCGTACAGCGACACGATTAAGGTCGGGCAGAGTCGGTCATTACCCCAAAGCAAGTAATGCCCGACCCGATTAAAATCGGGTCTGTGAAGTGCGTACAGCGACACGATTCGCCGGGCAAAGGTGTGATCGGGCACAATGGTCGTGTCACTGTCTTATAAGCCTTACCCATATATATCATATATGTTGTACATGAAGGAAGGTATTGTTTATATTAACGTATGAATGTAATATGGATACAGGCACTTGTCTTATATAACTAGGGCCCTCCGCCTATGGCGGCGGCCTCTAGTTAAATAGCACGAAAGATTTTGTAGGGCAATCGCTATAAACTCCCTAAATACGTTTCCTCTTAAAACCACATTGTTACCTCCCCTGTAACCATATTCACTGTATAACTAAACGGTCCGTTATTTCTCTCTAGCTGCAGATCTGGGACACTGCTGGGCAGGAGCGGTTCCGCTCCATTACACAGAGCTACTACCGGTCAGCCAACGCCCTCATCCTCGTCTTTGACATCAGCTGCCAACCCACCTTTGATTGTCTACCCCAGTGGCTCTCTGAGATCGACATGTACGCTGGCAGCAAGGTCCTCACCTACCTTGTCGGTGAGAATGATTCTTTTTTCCCTTTTTTTTTTTTAACACGGTCCTCACCTACCTTGTTGGTGAGAATTGATCTTGTTTCCTTTTTTTTTAAACACGGTCCTCACCTACCTTGTCAGTGAGAAGTTTTTTTTTTTTTAAACATTTATTTTAGCTGGGGCATACTCAATCTGACGGATGGTTTCAATGTATGCCCAGGCATAATATTTCTGTTGTATAAATTAAATTCATTACAGAATTCATGAGGTGGGACTTGGGGCAGGCAGGTTGAAGAGTGCTGGGTATTGAGAAGGAAACTCACGAGATGAAAATAACTTGGTCCATTCTACACTGTGTTTGACCACGAGTAATTGACAAAGTGAAGCTGAGTGAATTACATAGCGGTCAAATGAGGTGCAGTACTATGGAGAAACCAAACAAGAGTTAGTCGTGGAGTTATTTATCGCACAACAGCAAGATCCCATATTACTGCGCGAGGCGAAGCCAAGAGCAGTAATATGCGATCTTGCCAGAGTGCGATGAACAATAACATGACTAACTCGAGTTTGGTTTAGAATTTATCCTACCCTGCCCGTCTAAATTACTTCTACATTAACAAATGACGTCATTTGTCAAGTGTATCCGACTAGAGCGATATTTTTCATTTTTCTGAACTCCAGACCGAATACAGTGACCCAATGTTAAGCCTATGGAGATTTTTATTAGGGGTAGGATAAAGACCAAGGTATTCACATCAAGTGGGTTTCTGGTTTTATCTCACTCTGTATAACATTATTGTTTAATATAATAACGCACCCAATTAGCCATTGAGTACTGGGTACACTACCTCCACGGTCGTGGAGTACGAATTTCTAGCGTTAAGCCTATGGAGAAAAATACTGGTGTGAGATAAAGGCCAGATAGCTATTGTGTTATGGAAGCAGCCATCTTTCCCCCGACGCCAGAGCAAACACCAGGTGGCGGGTGCAGTTATCAATGGATTGTTCCCCTTTATTTATGCTTGATATAAAGGAGTTTTAGCTTCGTCTCACGGTGATCCATATAGATTATAATTACTGTATCCTAGACATGGCAATAGAAACCTCTCTATAAAGCCGGTGCTACTTTGTTAATGACAACTTCCTGGCAGTTTAAACCAGCCATTGTTCTGGATTAGACAACGTGGGATCCAACCATTGAAACGGATAATAGAATTTTTTTCTAGATTATAACTACTGATAAAAGCGTTTGTCCTTCGACTACAGTGGCCTTCACTTCATGTATTATGATCAGAGATGACAGTTTTCCTATTTTTTAAGAAAATCCTTGATTTTATTTTCAGTTTATCAAATACAAATATAAATTGGCCCTCACTCACCCCAGTATTTATAATAGTTCAAACCTCCCCACACACCCAAACCACATTCCATGGCCGACAACGACATTTTTTCTCAATCTCTCTGAGGCAGTGAATTCCTCATAAAAGATACTTCCTCCTGTTTTTCATGACCCCAACCGCAGACCTATATCTGTGCCCCAACTGACATCCATGTTTGAAGTCAGTATGTATGAAGCAATGATTACTGTAAATTGAAAATGTTACCCTATCTCACCTCATATCTCATTTTTACATCATAATATTATTGTTGTAGTTTAGCTTTCGAATACTGTTAAATCCCACTTCTGGGACACCTCGCTAAAGAGCACACCCGCTTAAGGGGGCAATTTGCTTGGAACAGTAATATTTATTTAGTTTATTTTCACCCTGCTGAAGGGGGCACCCCACTTAAGGGAACACTTTGCTCGGAACGGAGGGTCTCTCCTTTAGCGGGATTTTACTGTAGTTAAAATGAATGTAAAATTTCTCAGACTAACTTGACATGACTTGGCCATGATTGAAAACCAAAATTTTATGTTTGAATCTATGACCAATGATACAAAAGAAATAAAAAAAAGAAGAAATTAATGAGCCCAATTGTCGATACTATTTCTTGCAGGAAACAAAAGCGACCGGTTAAACCACCGCGAGATCCCGACACATATCGGTGAAGACTTCGCCCGACGACATGAGATGCGATTCTTAGAAACCTCGGCCAAAGAGGCAGACAACGTCGACAAACTCTTCATGGAAATCGCCAAGGAGCTGACACAACAAGCGCGACAGAACGACCTGCGACCCTCCTACTCCTCGTCCACCGACTTCGGCGGGGGAGGCTCCACTCCCATATCCAACGCCTTGGGCTGTTGCAAGTTTTAGGCATGTGTGTAGACTATAGAGATTGAGAATAATGTACCAGGGGGTGATATGAGTGTTTGTCCTCCCTGTAGATATATATATATATATATATATGTATGTGTCAAATGTGTGTAGGTCTCTGGTGCGTGTTTCTGCCCCGTCGTCCGCCGAACGCGAGGAATTACTGCTAGGGACGAGGTGTGAGTGTGTGTCCAACGTTCTCCCCCACCAGGGAAACGTTTCATCCTCATCTGAATTTTTTTTTTTTTTTAATTTTTAATTTTTTTTTTAAGGATTTCAAGAGGTGTAGGTGCTCTGATGGGTGCCGATCTCACCCGAGCTATTGCCACTATTTTTCTTCTTTTTGGTGGGGGCGTGAAGGGGAGGGGGGGGGGGGGGGTAAGATAAAGAGCGTATGGCGAGAAATCCACTAGATTGTTATATTATACCGGTACAGCGGGTCTTTTTTAATTTTTTTTTTCATTATTATGCCACAAGTATTCTGATGTACAAATTCCACCCACAGAGAATGGAGGATTTGCATCTCCAATCCATACTTCTCTTCGTAGCTCGAATATGGAAATTTGTGCAGATTCCTCATTAATTTGAATTAGTGAAGAATTCCTTGTCGTGATTTGGTATTTTACTCCATGTGACCAAAGATCAGGATATGATGGCATGCATCCACAGAGGTATGATTTCAATTAAATAATTCACGTAAAAAGGATTCGCAGAAATAATATTTTAAAAAAAACCAAACTTTTTTTTCCCGAAAAAAAAAAGGCGTGAAGAAAGGTAGCCAGGGACTATTTGTAAAGATAAAGCAAAGGAATGCTGATTTAAGACAACACAGATTTAAGGATTTCAAAATAGAGTCCCTGATGATTACTTCACCAGTAGACTATTAGGGTTGAAACTGAACACTTTAATCGTGGACACGTTTTCTAAGCGACTTATTTATGCTTCTACAAATTACTCTGGTCCCAAAAAGTACCGGTTCCGTCGGTCTCTCCCTATCTCCCAAAGAGTAGGTCACAATACAAATAGAAGTTCAATTCAGTACCGCCTATTCGCTCCCAGATGTTTTGTCCTTCAGAATTCGTTCTAGGTTCGTGTTTGTTTAAGTTTTCGTAACTAGGTGCTTAGGATTTTTAAAACGCAAAGATACTTGGTTTCGTTCAGTGACGTGGTATGCGCGTGGTATCATTAGAGTTGTCATAACTACAATTATTGTGGCATTAAGTGTTTTTAGTAGACGATCAGTGAATATTTCTGTTAAATATTCGGACGTTAGATAAAACAAAGCCTTCTGTTTAATATTTGGTGTGATTTAGGTGAAATGTGGACTTCTGTTCAGCGTTTGGCGTGATAGGTAGGGAGTGTGATTATTATTCCTTTCAAAGTAAAACATAGACGACCCAACACGAAGACCCATCATTTTTTTTATTCTGAGAAAAATTATGAAGATTCACACACACCCTATAGAAGGGGTTCTTCCTCGTATGCTGAAAAAATCCATCAAGTCCTTTCAGGCATTGCTGTCTAACTTTGTCCGACAGGGCGTTTTTTTTAATTTAAATTTTGTTTTTGCTCAGTTGCCTCATCCTGTTTTGATTTTGGGATTTCCTTATAAGCTAATTGCCACTGACATAGTCATAATATGCGCATTAATAAGTCCTTTAAACACCCGGTGATATTTTCATTTATCGATCTAGGAGTGAAGACTTTCCCAATATTGATACTAACATAAATACGTGAAATGTTTATCCGAATACTTGTGCACGCATACCCCTACCGCATTTGAAGGGCAGTCCAGAGAAAGGGTACATAATAGATGAATCCGTTTATCCTTAGAGATCTACAACTCTAAGTGAAATATGTCAACACCATTATAGAATCTCGCCAGTTGTTTCTCATACTGAGTTCAGAATATGATAAGACATAGGACAATAAAAAGAGGCTGCATGAACTACTTGTGGAAAGCTGCGGCTCCTCAGTAACCCCCTCTGGTGGACTTGAAGCACACTATGCCTGTGGTAACTTCATCCAGAGTTAAGGTGGTTTTCTCCGCCTTGACACTTCTTACCCTGACGGTGAGCTGCAACGTGTGATTATTTTATGCGCGTAAAGTGAGTGTTCCATTGAGACGGTGAAGGCGTCGTAAAGATGTCGTAAAGACGTCGTAAAGACGGCCTGCTTGAGTCAAAGGACGTCAACATAATACTGGCAATTTAATTCTAAAAATTGGGAATATAATAAATTTGTTTTTGTCGGATCTCTGCAAGCATCGGCTTCCGTTGACCATATGACGTTGGTTAGCACTATTTTTTGACTCTGTACACTCTAAGCATGTTTTGCGTCTGCCTGACATGTCTGATTCATGGTCAGCACAGTGGAACACCCACTTAAGCGAAGTGAAAGTATTTCTGTTTTTCAGCGGTACACCCCAATGCACTGCATTTCCGACGTCTGTTTTATTTATGAATGAAGCACTGCCTTCCCTAAAAACAGAGATGTCCCTTTGTATGACCATCACCATACTGTGTAAGAGTAGGCGAGTTTCCACTCAGCCAATGTACTACTTCCGGTAACGGCAATGAAGACTTCACCAGTATTGTGCACAGTCGATATAACACTGGAAATGTGAAATGTGCTACAACTAATGATAAACCACTCTGTACCTTTCACGTCCTTTCTCAAAGCAACTGTGGCACAAAATGAACATCACTTACCGAAAACGGTTGAAATAGCATGATTTGGTAGAGTGGAAACTGAGCCATTCAGGTTGGTAGAAAAAGCGTCGGTGGTTATGGGAACAATTGTAGTCTGCTGTGACAGTCATGTGTATGTGCCATACATAGTCCCATGACGACTGTCCGGATATAACTGTCTGCGACAAACATAATTTCATATGATCGCACTGTTGGTCGCTTAAGGGTACATTCCTGTCTCGCCAGCTGCGAAGGAATCGAGTGTAAATCATATCACGACTGTGAAGTTCACTATCGTCTCATTATGTTTTCTATGCTGTATATATATAACATCTTAAACTCCATATGTTATACAGGTAAATGCTCAGATATTCTATTAATGTGACTATAATAATGATCTCTTTTGCTCAGATGTTTAGTCCTACTTTACGACAGAGTAGGTAGTTTTGTGGCTATGAATGTACTTAACTCTACAAGATTCTTTATTTAGCATAATTTCGATGGTTATGTGATGTGAAAATGATACTGCCCATTGCATCATTGTACAGATATCTTTAACCACCACCCAAGCAGAATCTTTGGGATATATTATAGAGTATGCATATGTCTTTACATTCAATGTGCATCCACTCTAGCCTGTAGTTATTTAGCGTCTTTTTTGTCGTACCGAAACCAGAGTGGCCAATGAAATCTATTTGTGTATCTAAGGGCGAATAATATGTTTTCTGTGAGTTAGGATTTATAGATCTGAACATAAGGAGTGTAGTACTTGAGAATATACTTATACATGAAAGTCTATACCTTAACTGCTTTTCCATTTGATGTGCTCTAAAATATACCCTTAAAATGTAATTATCCCCCATTGCTTATGTAAGTCCCACGACCAGAATCGGTAAAGATTTGATTGCAGTGTCGCCCGGTTATGCAAGCTGGAAAGGTTCTTATGAGAACCCTGAATTTTTTGTACGATGTTATGTATTGTTGACATATTTTAGAGGTCTCTGTATGGATGTGATACTTAGTAGAAACGGCCCTAGGTGAGAGTCAATTTAGATTTATGCAACAAGGACCAATTTGTGTAGTGATCTTCACAAGGCGGTAGCCGGGCTAAGACAGTAGCAGTACACACCGAGTTGCTTAAATCCAAATTAGTCGTTTAGTATTTATCCGACCCCATCTCCAGGATTTTAGATCAAATGAATAGTTGCATAATAACAGGGATGACAGTTTTCCACTTTTCCATGGAAATACACTTTTTTTATTTCCAGTTTAAGAATTCATTTTCCTTGTATTAATCGAGGAAAGTGTAAATCTAGCCTCATTCATGCCAATACAACAGTGTTTAAACTTCTTCACAGACCCTCAGCCCATTCCTTGGCTAGAGTGATGTATTTTCCATGTTTTTTCAGTCTCGCTGAGGCAGTAAATTCCACATGAAAAATATTTCCACTTTTATTTCTGACCCCAACTGACATCCCTGTAATAAACAAGTCATGCCACCCCCCATCAAATACAGTCACTCAATGTTCAGCCTGGGACTGTTTTTATAGTAGGGGTAAGATAAGGAATCTGGCTGAAGTGAAGCTGATCCAATCGCGCACTCTGTTGTTGTGTTAAATAAGGTTACAGGTGGAAATGCATGATAGGTTGGGCGTTTTGTGTGTAAAGTGCTGATTCCACCAACACATAAGGTATAGTGAGATTGGTCATGATTTGGTTGTCTTGCTAAAACGGGCTAGGTTTGAATAATCGCATGCCTATTTGTCGCAATATGTCATGAGGTGTCGTGGTGGTGGAGCACCAAAATAGACACACGACATCGCGCAGCTACGTTTTGTGACAACCGAGGTACGACATATTGCGACACTGTGAGATGTTACAAGATATATCACAACAAATCCATCATGTTGGTGGAATCAGCCCTTAAGCATGGGTGTACCTGATTGTGGATCTCATATTAATACTGCGTCATAATACCACATCTACTACCGTCATTGAGAACACAATAGTTATTCTGTGTAAAGTGTGCTGCACCCCTCACAATATGAAACCAACCACGAAGCGACGCCCAAAGCCTGAGACAGTATTACATCGGGTGATGATTTACTTTCTTGGTGTAGATCTTCAAACAATTCAGCCTGAATGTAACACTTTGGTGTAAATTTAGGGAAAAAAATACTGGTTGGAAATTTTTGTGTGAATGTAACACTTTTTCAACACTTGGACCTCAGTAGAAGAAAAAAACCTGAATTTATGGCTTAACCCATACACGAGTTGGCGGTCTAAGCTTTAGGTGCCATGTGAGTGCCTCTTGGTTTTATTTGCTTCATGAACTTTATCAGTGTCTCATAATAACTAAAGGTATTCTACACGTCCAAGAAAGGCAACGTTTGTTTGTCAAATGCTCGTGTCTGGCACAAGGTATTTATTTAGTTATTGTTGCTCATAATGTTTTTATTTAAACTATGTCATATGTTCATTGTTGTTTCTTACCCTCGAGTGATTTACACTGGAGACGTTATTATTCTTATTTTGGCAGAGTTTCGCATTTTCGGGGTGATAAATGCCATAACCCGTTCAAATAGTGTGTATGGGTTTCTGTAATAATGGGATCTGTTTGATTGTACGATTCAATGATGACTGAAACTTTATTGTTCCTTATCCTTCTCAAGCACTATTCCCAAATTTACCCCATGTTGGTGTTGATCCAGCCCCATCGGCCATAGGATACACAATTTCAAACGAAACACTCATTATTTAGATCATATTTATTCTGATTGTAACTTTTAAGAAAGATTCATTTGTTTTTGATCTGATTGCTATTACGAAGTGGTGCTCACTTTTGAGCATAATGAATATGATTACAGTTGGTATTGCCATTATAAGTGTATATTCTACAATAACCAGTATACCGCAACTGATCTCGTGAGATATTTAATCCTTTTTTTTTTTATCTTATACGTTCGCCCGTATTACCATTCTGAATTTGTAACAGTGCAATGACTTAAGCTATACAGCCTAATCTTTTTCAATTTATGTGAACCGAACACTTGTTCCTCTCAATTATATTATTTTTCTGTTTACATACGCATGTATTTATATGCCTCGAGCTAAACAGCTTGTTTCTGCCATATTGTTTTCCCTGTTGTATTTCCTTTTAAGACTTTTTGTCAATTTATTGGATCTTTTTATTTGCTGCTTTGCCTAGTCGCCTATTTTGATTACTTTTTTTTGCAATTCGCCTCTTATCTTAAATCTAGCCTATTTTATTTACGTTAATTAATGTGGAAACACTCACACTGCCATTGTGTTTTATCTACTAGTACACGTGTTACGACTGCTAGTTGGCTGTTATGGGTCTGGGAATGCTAGTTACTTGGTACAGTGTAGGAGATTCTGTACCGCATCTCAGTCATTAGGTCACTGATATCAGGTGCCACGATTTGTTTCTTTATTTAGAGAAAATAACTTGAAGACACACAAAGCTTATAAAACATGATCAAGTCAACCCCACCAATGAGAAATGTGCAAAAATCCTAGTAATTGAATTTATTGGATGTTCAATATTTGGAGTTAAAAATGAAAAAAGAAAATCTTGCGTTTCTCATAGTGTGTGGTCAACTAATGTGTTATGTATGTACCACAATAGTGAGAATGTATTGCAGTTATGTATAATTTCTTTTGTAGGATTGAATATACAGCAAGATTAATTTACAAAACGATAGAATTAAAATCTGATTCTAATCAAATGGAATATATAATAGAGGGTTGATATAGGTATTGTGTTGTCATGGGGCTCCTTTTGAATATGATACAGATATTAAAGTTTCATTTCAGTGAAATTTTGGTGAGTTTCATTTGGATGATTGAAATTACTGTACATTATTAGATTTTAATCCGCGAAATGCTTCAGTCCTGACCTCATTTTGATAAGATGTAATAAGATAGTGCCGTTGAGTTAGCACATTGTTTTAACTACATGTATAATTAACTCCCACAGGCCCCCTCAGGCCACAGAGAGAGTATGTATGAGAAAGAATTATTACAATAGCACTAAATATGAAACAAACTGTAGAGAAAACACCCCCTTTGGGTTAGTAGTAACGGCAGTCGGGGGAGGTGCACGTCCCAATGCCATCGTTATCTGCTTGGTGAAAGTTTCAGGAGTTTCTATGAATGTTAGTATGTTCAATATTTATGTACACTTTTGTTCACCGTGGTCATGTTTGTGCCATATTTGTTTATGTGAACTATTTCTTTTGATGTCACAAAGATCCAACCACCGTGCCCCAGTGTTCGTAATGTCATTATCTTTTTCTGGACGATAATGTTTTAGAATCGTCAAGAGAAACCCAACCGGAGTCACCAACACTGTTCACTGCATATATATGGGATGCTGACTTAATAGTGTTGGGGTGTAATAGATAGAGAGAAAAAAGGAAGACGAAAAATAACTCCACTTTAATTTCGAATCTATATGATATAGATTCGGAAAATTCTATTGGAGGTCTTTCGTGCTGGCTATGTACGCTATAACAGTATGTGGTTTTTGTTCAGAGAAGGTTTTGTATGGTTGAATGTTATCTAGTTTTATTCATTTTCGTAAGTATTACAGATATTTCTGTAATTGATAAGAGTATAGATAAAACGTCCTTTGGGAGAATTGTAGAGTTGTACAGAGTAAGAACAGATGGAAGGAACAGTGTTTTTAGTTATTGTGAAAAAGTTAATATTTAGAAATAGCTTTATATATATTTCCTGTATAAATAATATGCTAGCAATCTACTCAGTGTTCATGGTAATATACGCACCGATATAGGATATGAAATATGGTCAGTCAGTGTATAAATGTGTATATATATATATAAATATACGTATGTGTACCATATAAATAGTGTCGTCTTAGTATCATTTCTGCAGTACAAACCCAGCCTCTTTTTCCCATGGTCTTATGTTGTGCAGTCTCCATGATACAATATACGGAAACTGGCTTACTGTCGTTGTATGTCAAAATACACTGTGAAATCATCGATCAGATATATCCCGATGCCGAAGGCAGAGGGATATATATGATTGATAATTTCATCAAGTATTTTGATGTATGAAGAGAATCGGCCTGTTTTCGTATTATCATATACCTGAAAATGGCGAAGTTTTACCTGGTCACGTGATGATATACCCCGTACGTCTCAGTGTGACGTACGGCCATAAATACGTCATGGGTAACAGCGGGCAGTATGTGTAGGTCATACGTCCATAGGTATATGATAATAAGTATGATGTCAGGAGGACAATAAATCTCAGTATGATTCAAGATTCTGTTTCGAAGAGATATAAATCATATAAATTCGTTTTCGATAATGGTCAATCCAAGACAGAAAATGAGTACTTTCATTACCATGGAGACTGTGCCATTGTAGATGCTGTAAGAAGATTGCTGTGATATCATGAACCTTCATATTGCTTAATTTATTTCACCTTTTTATGTACCGTATTCATGCAATAAATCTACAAATGATCAGTCGCTGGTTTATGTATCTTAATTTTGTAATTAGTTTTAACTTCACATCATTTATTTAATCTATATCTACCATCATAACGAGAAATTGTCTGTCGCTAGTTTGATATATTTCAACTAATCTACAGCATTGGAGGTGTCTACACTTTTGCATTTAACCAGTACTATCGTAAAACCGGATGAGTTTTAATCTGGGCTCCCGTATGCGACGACTGGAGTTTGGCATAGTGATATCACGAGGCAGAGCCAAGTGATATCCGGAGCCAAAACTCCAGGAGTCGCATACGGGAGCCCAGATTAAAACGAATAAGGTTTTGATTTTATCCTACCCCCTGTGAACGATATTTTTATGTGAGGATGATAACAAAAAACATGATCAAAACTTTCTGAAGTCCTCCATATAGCTCTCCTTGCTGCTCTGAAGGCGCTTGGAACTACTTTCAGCGGCTGATCTCTGATTGGTCCATTTTTTGTATGCTCCTAGGAGCGATTTTTTATCCGTATGCGACATACGGGCGCATACGGAAAGTCAATGTTAAGCCTATGGGATTTTATATTAGGGGTAGGATAATCTCTAGTATCGTGCAGATTATAGCAGTGCAGCAATAGATCAGGGAGGTGTTTTTAAAACTAAGAACGATACTGGCTGAACGATTACGACTAGGACTAACCTAAAGTCACCTAAAGTTACCAGAATTGGAGTGTCAATCCGTTTTTAAAATGTGGTCTTCAGAATGCCAGGATATCTTATACGTTTTTATCGATTACTTTTTCGCGTCTTATTGTAACACATGTCTCTATGAACCATGGAACCCACCCAGCAACGGACCTAAGAAATGAGATAAAACCTGTGACCTTTAGAATAATTCAAAGTAATATCATAAGGTTTTGATTTTATCCTACCCCCTGCGAACGATATTTTTATGTGAGGATAATAACAAAAAACACGATCGAAACTTTCTGAAGTCCTCCATGTAGCTCTCCTTGCTGCTCTGAAGGCGCTTGGAACTACTTTCAGCTGCTGATCTCTGATTGGTCCATTTTTTGTATGCTCCTAGGAGCGATTTTTTATCCACTCTCCCCCCAGATCTTTCGCGGCGCTAGCGCTGGCTTAGTCTCTGCCCCAACCCAGAGCCTGTTCCCTGGTTATCCACTCTAATACAGAGGAGACCAGCGAACTTTTCAGATTCAAAACAAGGCAACTGTGAAACGTTATACAAGTCAAACAACTCACATATTATGAGTATGGAAATATAGGGATTGTTAAAGGAGCTTTACAGAAAATCAAGCTGTTTTTATTTCAGACTTAAACCATCTTATAATGGGAATCCACAGTTGATTAGACTGCCCCTTCATAGGAGCACATGGGCATTGTTGACAAAAAAAAACCCTGCAACACATGAGGTGCATTCCACTGAAGAAAGTAATCCCTATGACTGTGTCTGATTTGACATAACAAATAATAGAAATGAGAGTATACTATTTACCATGTAAATATGTACATCTATATTTACAAGTAAACCACAAAATACTCCCCAAAGCGCTAAGAATTTAGGATATTTGGAAAACTGGCGTATGGGCCAGATTTGAGCCCAAACAGGCAGGTTGGGGCAGAGATATAAGCGGCCACAGGAAGTAAAGCGCAAGATCTCTGCTGGGAGAGTGTTTTTTATCCTTATGTGACATACAGGCACATACGGAAAGTCAATGTTAAGCCTATGGGATTTTATATTAGGGGTAGGATAAAGATATTTTCTTGATGGTCTTGTAAGACCATCCTCAATAAAGACGGATCACTTTAGGTGAAGAGAATGCAACAAAGACCATGATAAGATCAATCCTTGATTTAAAAAAACACAGCCCAGATATATAAATATGGATCTCGCAACTCAATTTAATTCAATATGAATTCCCGAAGGAGATGGCACTCAGTGTGGACATAAGGAAATATAGTTAGAAACACTCCGGTGGTGGAGAACTTTTTTCCCGTGGGACGTAATCTGGTAATACCTTTCCATAGCTTAATGTGGTCAGTGTCCACCAGATGGAGTGAGAGCCGGCTACTTATTGTCGGGATCTCAGCGATCGCGTAAATGGAGCCCAGTGGAGCAGGTTTTCCGACCCAGTGCCGATTGCGGGGAAATTGACATTTTTGCGGGAGTAGGGCGCTAATGGAGCAGCACCCGATCAGGGGAAGAACAACTTAGGTGGAGAATGGGTAGAGAACGGGTGGAGAACAAGTATCGGCGCAGTGTAGCACCGCCTTAAGAACAACTCATAAGGAGTCTGAGGAATATAAAGAAGTCGTTGCCATAAAAACATTTAATTTCATCAAATACCATCGAACTCCCTGTGGGCTATGTGGGTTCTATTTGAACATAAATTGTTTTAATCATGGATATGCAGTTCATGGTGTGCGACCCCTTAACATTCCTAAAAGCATAAGATGAGTTTCATTCACTTCTGTCATACCTTTGATATTGTTCATCAGGATATATATATATATATATATATGGTCAAGTGAGTTCATACAATGCCCTGGTGTAGAAGGTAAGCACCACATGTGTCTTATTAGAGCATGCTTGTATGCACTATATACATTGCCTAGAGATTAGAGCGGTCACATGTACAACTTTCAGCATATTGCATGAAAATAATCACTTCACTATCTGCATCCTATTCACTGTGGTATTGAGAATGGAGCAGGGAGCCAGTATCTCAGGGTCTTAAAGGCATACCCTGCTGACCATGACCAATCACTTGACACCAAAATACCTCAAAAACATTGTACATGTACAATGGTTGCTGGAACATCTTGTTAAATTTGTCATCTATCTGATTGGTGGAGCATCGCGGGATGCCGAGCGATGCCCATCTGCCAGATGCCTGCGTCTGTTGGGGGTTGCTGGCACGTCAGCCTAGGGTTGCTCACGGTGGCTGGTGGTTGCTGGAGGGTTGCTGGGCCATTAGCTATAGCACGGACTTGGAACTCCTGGATTAGAAACAACCTGTCTCTGGCGTATCTATCTGTGCCTCGGCATTGTTAGGGTTCCGATAACGGCCGCTAGACGGCGCTACCGTCATTTCACGTTAGTTCAACATTTCGCCCCCAGGATCGCCACTATCGCGGCTGGTAGGCTCAGCATAATCATGACAGTCAGATGAACTGTTTACACCTAGCACCATAAATCTGACTGTTCTGTATAGGTATATACTTAGACTTCAAAATCTTGGGTTTTATGTGCCAAATTTTCTGAAAATGAGGCGAATTTGCCTGCCGACCCCAATCAAAGTCACATATCAAAAATCAATATTTTTTAATTATTCCCATGCCCCTAGGCCTTAATAAAGTATGTGTTAGTCGATTCCAGATATATACCTACATGGGACAGTTGGAATTAGGGTCCTAAGTGCACTAGATTTTAAAAAATTAACGGCACATTATGGACTTTCAGTATTTTCGGCAGAAATTAGCAACAGTGCATGCTATACACATTCATAATATCAATCCTTATCTTTAATTACCTTCATTCATCGGTTTAATACAGAATCTAGTGCAAAATTGACAAGCTATCATGTAAGCGGTCAAGGGGTCTTAACAGCCCTCCTGAGTGACCATCTCCCTGTATTTGCTGTTAAAAAGAAACCTAAACATGGTAATAATAGTCAATGGCATACTGGTAGGAGTTATGCAAACTATGACAAGAGTGATTTAATCGAATGGTTTACGATGCTTGACTGGGACCAATTCTGGCAGTTGGAAGGGTCAGAAAATTGTTGGCAGTTTATTGAAGATGAACTTCAAACCTTTTTGGACGAACATTGTCCTTATAAGACCTGGACAACAAAAAAGAAAGATGTGGTTTGGATGACGCCTCAGATAATACAAGATTATATCAAAGAACGTGGGGATAGTATAAAAAAATATATTAAAACTGGTAATAAGGAATTTCTATATAAATCAAAACGACTAAGGAACTTAATTGGAAGACTTATTAAAAAAGCAAAGGCAGACCACATAAAGGAATCACTCTTGAATTGTCATGATGATCCGAAAAAATTTTGGAGGAAGAAAAATGGGCTGCTGTCCCCAAAAGCTAATACCCCCAGCCTAGGATGTTCAATGAAACAACAAATCAATGGATTGAACCTATTGATGCTCCCGCGTTTTTAAACAACTATTTTTCAGAGTTAGGTAGTATTCTGGCAAAAAAAAAACACCCAAATATAGACCCGGATTATCATGGAGAATATCAAACTAGGATGGAAAGGGAAACTCTCATACCCCTGATCATAGATGAACAGTTGGTGACTGAGTTTGTTAAAGACATTAACGTAAACAAACCTTCAGGGATTGATGGGATTAGGACCTCTGTTTTGAAGGATACACTATCAATACTTACCCCGCAACTAGTCCACATTTCGAACTTAATGTTAGTTGAAGGAAAATTTCCTACCTCATGGAAAAATGCCACTATAACACCGTTACCAAAACCTGGGGCGTCATCAAACCCAACAAATTGGAGACCCTTATCCATACTCCAGACCCAATCAAAGTTAGCAGAGAGGGTGTTACATAAATATTTGACATTTATTCTTAAGAATGATGGTAAAATAAGTGGTGACTAGTACGGATATCAGACTGGCATAGGCACTATTGATGCCATAGGTGATCTTGTTAATGATCTGTTTGACAACAGAGACAAATCACTCATTACAGGAGCAATATTTGTAGATTTCAAGAAAGCGTTCGACAGTGTGCACCATGGGACCCTTGTTGGGAAATTGAAAGATCTCAATATTACCCCTGCAACCCTTCGGCTACTGAATTCTTACTTAAGCGAAAGAACCCAAAGAATAAAAATGGGAAAAGAATTCTCCGAGTGGAAACCGATAGTTTATGGCATTCCACAAGGATCGATGCTTGGGCCACTACTTTTTATTTTTTATATAAATGACCTGGCAAAAGTACTTGAAGAACATAATTTGACTTATAAATTTTATGCCGATGATTTAGTGATTTACAAGGAAGGTAGTACAGTTAACGAGATTGCGACAAAGTTACAAGACGGGTTAGATAGTCTACATGATTGGACGAGGGATAATCTTTTAACAGTGAACAGTAATAAAACAAAGATTCTGTGGTTTGCATCAAAAACAAGATTAAACAAACTGAAATTTCCAGATCTTTACCTGGGTGTAACCAAACTAGCGAGAGTAAGGGAATACATGTACCTTGGGGTAGTTTTGGACGACACACTTACATTTGAAAAAAACTTGAGGACTACAATCAAGAAAGTAAATAGGAAAGTTTTCTTACTGGGAAAAGTTAAGCATTTAATCACAAAGACAATGGCAATTAAAGTGTATAAGCAAAGTATAACACCCATAATAGATTATGCATCATTCCTTCACGATTGCAGTTCACAGAAACTTCAGGATAAGCTTCAACGCACCCAGAACAGGGCACTGAGGGTTTGTTTGGGAGTGGGTCCCAGGGTGCACACTGTCGATGAATTACATAAAACAAATGGTATTCAACTATTGACAAAAAGACGAGAGGAATTGCTCTTGTCATACACAAGAAGGAGATTCTACTCGAATAAAGGAATACATAGCACCATCAAAGTAATGAGCGAGGTAGAGCAGGATACTGATATGATGACTAGGTCCAGGGCAGGCACTTTGGTCCAGCTACCAAGGCTTCGCACAGAATTTGCAAAAAAAGCACCTGCGTACAGGGGATCAAAACTTTGGAATGACATACCTGAATATGTGAGAGCTATAGAGCAGAAACAATCATTCAAAAGAGAAATCAAAAGGAGAAATTAAGATTATGTAGAGCTACTAACCTAGTCATCTAATGGTAATGGACCACAGTGCCTGTTACTGTATAAAATTGTGTATGCCCGATACCGCCTGACCTCCCGATACTTTTATACCTTTATACCCTTTATGCTCTTTATATTCCAATATATTCCAATATATTCCAATCCTAATCTGGTAGTACCTTCTATAGACTGAGCATTAACCTGACGAGGAATCAAGACAGGATTCCCTGTGGGTGTTGCTTTATATGAACTATGTAAACAAGATATGAGAAGTTTATATATAGCAAGGCATAATGAATGTGAACCATTAGGGAACTTTGTATACATGTATAAGGGATACAATCCCAGTATTACATAGAAGAGGACAATGCTAAACGACTATGACCTGTCATCATTTCTAACCCGTATCATAAATGTTGTATAATTGTTGTCATTTTTGACCACTTATAGTTAATCTAATTGTCATCTGTTTACCTGTTGCCTAGTTATACTTTCAATATACATACAAGTGACAAAGCGGTAACATGTTGATCTAAAGTTATTGAAGAAACACTGTCACAGGGTAGCGATGGCAGATCGGGGTCTTGTACCAACGAATCGAACCCAATAAAAATGTTTAAAAAAAAAGTTTCCGGACAAATCCCGACGTGGCGGCACACTGCTCCGCTCGATACGTGAGTTTCAGGGATTAAGAGCGGTGTAGTGTTTGGCCGCTCGACACGCCGCCTTTTGGATTAGCCGAGAACTTGAATACCATGTTAAATGCGGTCAACGTCCACGAGGAGATGCCACTGTCCGCACATCACTGCTCTCTCTGGAGCGTCAGGTTGGGCGCTGGCTGGGGAATCTGCTGGCATGTTGGGCCATTGCCTGAAACATCTGATCTGTGGAAGAACATGCCACATGAAGGTGACTTGCTAAGTCATTTAAAGTGGCTTCTTAATTAATTTGAGATATATTAATAATAAGTAGCTACGCGAATGAAAAATTGAATTTTATATCTATAATTAGAATGATACATGCAACAGATCGCTGGGAATGAGAGGATTACAAAGATACTTGAATTTTTCAAAATCGGTCATGTAGTTCAAGAATTACGGAGGAAAGTCTAGTCAAATTAAGATTTAATGTGAGGAACTCAAGTATATAGAAAACAGTAGAAGGGCATGGCACCACATAATGATTAGCACAGATGGACAGATTTATTATAATAACTCTCTAGATATTGATGATAGGGACAAGATATTTAGCATATAGGGGTATATTCACATGCTGAATCTAATGGAGATATTTATTTTTTATGTATATTGATGACTTCATAGATAATTTGCATATTAGAGAACAGAGAATTGCTAAACTCAGTTCTTCAATGTAGCTATTTCAAGATGCCGACCTCTTACAGCTATCAAACTATTTTTTTTTTTTTATTCATGAAGAAACGGTTCTTACAGAAGTAAGATCTTCCACCGCAACTGCGTATGGGATCATGGGAAACATGTGAACTCATTATTACATTCCATTATAATAATAATAATAATAATAATAATAAAAGAACAAGAGAGGATGATAAGAGAGATGAGATGAAGGAAGAAAAGGAAGCTTGATCAACGTCAATAGGCCTATATGCGCCAGTCATAACAAGAATATTTTATCTTGACTTCCTTTTTAAACTCTTTAAACACTTTCATATTCTGCACTGACGAACCTAATTCGGCCCAGAGTTTTGTGCCACGATAATATGGTGATCTGTAATAGAAACTACTGTAGATCCTATCAGTTTTTAAGCATACATTGTTCCTACTACGGGTATTGCGAGTGGACTGGTATAAATTATCCTCAATTTGTGCTTGCTTATAAATCATACTTAATAATTGAGTATTTCGCCTACAATCTAGGAAATCGATTCCAACATCATTATGTAACCTATCAATATTTTGAAAATTTCCCCAGTTTCGCTTTATGATCCTTAATGCACGATTTTGTGTTACCTGTAATTTCTTAATTAGATCCCTGTTAGCCCCATCGATTATGAATGAGCAATACTCCAGGGTGGGCCGTATTATTGATACATAAATCTTCTTAGCAGTGAACATGTCTAAATATTTCCTAATTTTGCCAAGTCTAAATAGTCGGTTATTAGCGTTCCTATTAATTTCGTTTATATGTTTTCTAAACTGTAAACACGAGTCTAGGGTTATCCCTAGGTATTTATAATGGGTAACTGTCTCTAAGATCTTAGTATCACATTTTAAGTTTAGGTTTCCCAGGTATTTTAAACGATTCTCAGATGCAAACCACATACTTTTTGTTTTATTACAATTAATGGTCATACCATTTGTGTGGCACCATTTAGTAATTTCATTCAATGAGTCCTGGAGAGTATTTTTTACAATAGTGGGCGATTTATTTACACTAAAAAGAACCAAATCATCGGCGTATTGAATATGGCTACATATTAAAGGATTAATACACATGCTATTCACGAACAGATTAAATAAAATGGGACCTAACACAGACCCCTGTGGGACCCCAAAATTAACTCCCTGCGTACTTGAGAACTGGTTATTTATCTTTACTCGTTGTGTCCTATCCTGTAAATAGTTTTTTATCCACACTACAATGTTTATAGGTATATAATGTTGAGACCTAAGTTTAGCAATTAAAAGATCATGTGGCACGGAATCAAAGGCCTTTTTTAAGTCCACGTAAATGGCCGCCATATTGAGACCTTGATTTCTCGCATTATATAATTCCCTTAAAAAATCAAAAATTGCATCGCATGTACCTACTCCTTTACGAAAACCATACTGCCGATCACTTAGTAACATTTCTTCTTCAATAATATTGTCTAATACATGTACTACTTGTTTTTCCAAAATTTTAATCGGGATCGGGGTCAATGAAATTGGTCTCCAATTTTCTATTTTACTCATGTTTCCACTCTTAGGTATGGCAACTACTGTCCCGTTTTTCCAGGGAGCAGGAACTATACCTGTTTCAAGGGAACAATTAAACAGATAACAATACTCCTTTTTTAAGATTAATATAGAATCACGAATTATACGAGAAGAAATATTATCGATTCCAGAACTTTTTGATGTGCAAATTTCACGAGCTAGTTTTATCACGTCCTCTAATTCAAAATTTATCGCAATTGGATCACGTTCGGTTTTATCAAAATTACTCATTTTTTCATTATAACTATCTAGGTTTCTGTCTTGAAACAACTTATAGCCTATATTGCAGAAATAATTATTCATGTAATCCGGAATTTCTTCTATGGCATGTCATACATCAAATTAATCCTTTATGTATGCTCTTTACAATGGTGTAGGCACAAAACTGTTTTATTCAACCATGTCTGTGTGACAAGCGTTTCCTTCTTTAAAATGGGTGCTTGATCAACTTATTTTGGTCAAAGAAATTTCGTGTTAGCACTGAAGGGAAGCTCAAAGTGTCCTCTAATTGGCTAAAATAGTTTTTTTTGTATTTAAAATGGTGTAACCTATCAGAAAATGATTGAACTAAATACTGTGTCTGGTAGAGCAGGTGCCATGGACCAGGGTGTAGGCCCAGGCCAATTTCTTTGAAAACAAGTGATAAATCTAAATAAATTATTCCTCCATTTTTTCTATATGTATATTCACAGGAAAGCCCCGAATCTCAGCTTTCAGAAGGTGTATTTTGATCTTAGATATGATGAGCAGGCGCTTGTGGAAAACCATTTAAGTGACAATAAATGATAGATTTGTTGTTTGTCACACTGAGTGACGGCCGCGCGCGCGTTGCTATAATAAGCAACGTCCTTACTGTGAACGAAACCGTTCTCGTTCTCGTTCAGTCATCAATTTCATACTGCCTTTCACCTGTGGCGTCAGGCAGTATGAAATCGAAGACTGACCTCGAAAGGGCACCATTTTGTCCTCAGTAAGGATGTTTGCTAGTATTACTTTACGTGGCATCAGGTGTAATACGCATACAACAAAGTCAGGTCTTTAATCTCAATTGGTTTATTAAAGCATTGCTAATTTTGTGACTTAGTGTCTTTTTTTGTGTATAAGATAACACTTTTCAACGACGATTGAAAATACTTCAGTTGTATGTATACATTTATATATTACGATGAGTACCTTCGTCTAGTAAGATACAACAAAATTTCAATGTATTTTGGCTTTCGTCAATTTCACATTTTATATAAACACAGATCATTAAAATAAATATCTATACATATATATGGGTCAAATAGTAAATGCGTAACTTATACAGAAACATATATTTATCCCACACCTCATATAAATCACCATAGAGTTAACATGGTGTGATTGTATGCCACGCTCATGCCATAGAATATTCATATTCCACGAGTGACATATGAAGTTAAAAACATATGACGGGGTAGGATAAAATCTAAACATCACTCAATTTCATATAATTGTTTATATGGCCTGAGTCGTCTTCGCGGAATAATGTCACAGAGCAGAGCCGCGTGATATCTGTAGATGTAGCTCATCAAGTAGAACTAAATTGATTTGTCACCTTGAAATGCTATGAAGGAAGCATTACTGCAGTCATTAATAGTAAAAAGATACATAAAGCTGAAACCATCATTCGAGTCAAATCTCCCATTGAGAGACTTTGTTACACACCACGAGGCTATAGGGCACATAGCTATTGGGCTATGGAGACCACCATCTATCCTCCAAACGCTAAACAAAACACCAGGTGGCGGAGCCAGTTATCAATGGATTTAATTGAGACATTTTTTTAGTTTTCCATAAAAGGGTTTTAGCCACGTCTCACGATTATCCATAGATTAGGACAGCAGAAAATAGTAGTTGTCCCGCGACCACAGTGGCGCTATCTTACAATTTCCTGGCGGATGATGGCAGATTTAGCAATCACTTTGTGCCCTATAGATTAACAACCCACCTCTGTCTCTGTTCAAAGGTTGGTGTGATCTGATCTCATCCGGTCTCAGTGATCTTTGTAGATTCAGAAAGCAGAAATACCCACGACTAAACCTTCACATCGTAACACATTGATAAAAACATTCAGTTTAACGACCATTTGAATCAATATGTACATCAAAGAGAATGGGGACATGGACAAGGGGTTTTGAGAGTATGGATGGCACTTAGTGGACTGGGATAGAGCTTTCAATTGAGACACTCACAACTCTTTGACGGTGGGGCACGTTTTCTCTGTTGGCCAGTTTATCTCATCCCTGGTATTTTCCCCCATAGACTTAACATTGGGAACTCGTACTTAACGCCCATCGAGCATAGTAAGGAAATACTCAATGGGGAAATGATGTCACAAACGTTAGCTAAGTAGTCTGTGATACGGGTGAGATAAAATATGAACTGCACTCGAACCATAGCCACTGAAAAGATGCCATTTATCTTGGTTTGCCACATAAACTCTCCAGGCTTGTGATATTACTCCCCAAACAAAACTCATGGCACATCTCCGGTATATATGAATCTCAATGCAGTTCCTTCTTATTATCTCACCCCTGGTATTTTGTTTCCATAGACTTAACATTGGGAACTTGTATCCAACGCCCATGAGATATTTAGGAAAAATATCCAATGGGGTATTATGTCACAAATATTAGCCAATTAGTCAATGTGAAGGGTGAGATAAATTCAGAAACCCAGTCAAGTTTACGGTCAGAGCTCGATCCCATCTCGTTTGAATCACTACGTAATTCACGC
This sequence comes from Alentia gelatinosa, assembly GCA_950022655.1. Classification (NCBI taxonomy): domain Eukaryota; kingdom Metazoa; phylum Annelida; class Polychaeta; order Phyllodocida; family Polynoidae; genus Alentia; species Alentia gelatinosa. Next base: position 53,140,175 of record OX465586.1, read on the forward strand.
AGCTTTGCCTTGTGAATTACTACGTGATTTAAACTCAATGGAATACGAGTTCGACTCAATGGAATACGACCCTAAACTTTGATAGGTTTCCTATATAGTACCCAATTAATGGTGCTGCATCCTTCAGCACTACTCCACAAGTTCTAGATTGGCTGCCTCTGTCTCCACTCCGTTCTGACTAAAGCACCTGTTCCACCAACTAGATGCCAGCCCAGGCCGGCACCTTTACACCAACCACACAGCATTTGCCAGCAGATCTGACCTTGATGATGTATCGGCCACCAAGTGGTTCCAGCAGGCACCGGCTCTGAGCTACTAGGTGAAGTCAACGACTGTTGGTGTTTGTTGGAGCATCACCTCAGGATTGCTGAGCAAATGCTGGGGCACCCGTCCATCTGCCCGCTGAAATACTCTTCCAACGCCTAAATTTTGAAGAAGGCGTCCCATCTGATCTACAAATTCTCGTCAGCCTGGTGGAAATTCTTCCAGCCGGTAAATACTGCTTTATTAGTTTTTTCCGGCTGGAACTATGGCTCATGGGTTTGAGAAGAGCATGACACTCTACGCGAGTTTCACCATGACCCGTATTAAGGGAATGCTGTCAACATCTTTATTTACCTTCATAGTTCGGTTAACTGCAGTATTCTGTGGAAAATTGACAAACTATCATGCATCCTCCCCATACAAGTCCACACATGGCAGCACACTGCTCCACACAATATGTGGCTTTCACGGATTCAGAGCAGCATACCGTTTGGTGCCGCTAAATGCGCCACCTATCGACTATGCTGGGAACTCAATTACCACATTAAATGCAGCCAACGTCTAAAGACGGCGCCACCCTCCATTCACCGCTGCTGCATCTGGAGTGTAGGGTGACATGTCGGCAGTGGATTGGTTGGCACACTGACTGCACACCACTGAGATCAGCCCGCTAGGAGGCTGTATACCAACCATGCACCAATCGGCCGGCCAGAATTGCTGGTTCTGGTGGAAGAGTGCCACACCAAGAGATCATTTCCACCTGTGGGGACGGCAATGGCAGAAGAAATCAGCGCAATCAATGAAATCGAAGATTACTCTACATTCACTGTGAAGCACTTGCCAGCCTCAGAGGCACGCCTCATTGAAATCTGCAAAGCCCAGGATGCAGACACCATATGCACAGAGGTCAAGAACTACTGCAAAGCAGGTTGGCCAGCATTTATGCCTCAGCAACCTTTACTGCGCACTTACTGGGAAAAGAGACAACACTTGACCTTGCAAAACAACATACTACTGTACAACGACCGCCTAGTGATCCCGCAAACACTACAACTCGAGGTCCTTGATCAGAATCACCAAGGTCACCTTGGAATAACCAAATGCAAAGCACACGCCATAGGAAGTGTTTGGTGGCCACTGATCAGCAAACAGGTTGAAGACATGGTAAACAGGTGTGCTACATGTGCAGTACACTGGGCCAAAAGGAAGGAACCACTGCTGCCTTCAGCATTCCCAGACAGTGCATGGGAATGGGTAGGAACAGACCTGTTTGAACTAGGCAAGAAAGTGTACATTGTAGTAGCAGACTACTATTCCAGATGGATTGAAGCTAGAAAGCTGCAACAAACAACCTCGAAACACACAATTGAGGCCCTGAAGTCAATATTCAGCATCCATGGCATCCCAGACTTGGTTATGTCGGACAATGGGCCACAATTCGCATCGGAACAGTTCCGGAGGTTTGCAAGGGATTGGAAATTCACGCATGTGACATCTTCACCAAAGTACCCCCAATCCAATGGGGAGACACAGACATTATTAGAGTACCGGCCAGATGCATTGGCTGAGAGTCGGCCTTGCATTGAAAAAGCGTCTAGTTGGTGGAATACACACTTAAGAGGTTAGTTGGGTTCAATCTCATGCAGTACTTGTGGTATGTATTTCAAACCAGGTAATTTCTTTCTATATGTGCTATAAGCTGAAATAAATAATAAGAAACATTCATAGGTCACTAAATTGATAGTGAAACCTAGTTTTATGTTTAATATATTTTCCAAAAATATACTCGAAAGGAAAAAAAAGAAAATGTTAAAATGGGTTGGAGAGTACAAAACCACTCATTCTCCAAGCAGTACAGACAATCTGGGTGGAGAGTAACAGACACTTACAGCTACTGGTTCAAGGTGGCCGCGTATTTAACCCAACCAGAGCTAACGTAGTTTAGCTCTGGTGGCCAGTGTACACAGGTTCCCGCTCAGATGGAGTAGTAGACTCTAGTACAGCCTGTTGTCGCCAGGGCCAGGGCGCACAGGCTCTCATACTCTCATACTGGGACTGTTTTGCGCTGCCATTTTAAGGTGGGAATTCCTACCTTCTTCCCAACATGCACCTGGAAAATGGCGGATCGCTGGTTCTAACCTCGTGCGTATTGCGATCCAGTAACCAGCAATATGATGTGGTATCCCTCTTGTCAAACTGATGCTATAAATAGAACAGCCAACCCTGCAATTCCTCTAACTAAAGGTGGCTGGCCAGTCAGAGCCATGCTCTGTTAGACCTTCACGTACCGTAACCCGGAGGCGGCGCGGTGCGTGAACGGACTAATGGAGTAGCACCCAGGGGTCACCACTGGTCCGTGGCTCTCAATATGTTCAACACAATCTCTCGTACTCTCAATGAATGTCTGTGCACTCAACTCCATGTCCTTGTGGTTCATCGTAACATGACTTCCTGTGTCAACTCATTAAAATATCCCAGATAGAACTTTGACCGTTGCTTTATCACATGCATGTACTATGTAATTATATTCCTTTATTGCTTGTTTTTCCATAACTCCATAACTGATATTGTAGTAATAATTGTCTCACAATATCAGCATTTATCATTAGGTATCCACCTATCATTCAATATCAGGGTGTGGAGACGTGGCGTTGGCAAGCGACTACCTAAAAAATAAAAATCGATACGCGAAAGCGTAGGAGGAAACACTTTTTATATATAACTATCATTCAATATCATCCGAAAAAGAGCAATTTCTATCGTTAATTCTTAAAAGAAAAAAAAAAAAAAATAGGATTCCGTAGATTTGACACACCTCCCACACTTATATGTTTGAGGTTGTGTCGAGGGCTGCTTGGATCTGAACTGTAGTTTGATTCTCGTTGCTGTTCATGTGGCTTCTCTGTGCAGCTTCTAGTGAGGTCGACGGGTTGGTTTCAGGAGTATTGACATCTGCCACGGCTCGGCTTGGAGAAGGTTGTTTCTCATCAGGCCCGTGGTGGACGCTTGTGAGATTGGGAGCGGGCCTTGAACACTCTGACCTGCCTGCAGGTGGTGCGTGCTCCTCTGGGGCTCTTTGCGGTGCACCTCTTGTGGCCTGTCCTTGTGCTGCCACCTGTGGAGGTTGAGGCTGCTGTGGCTGTTGTTGCTGCTGCTGTTGCTGGTGTGTATTTTGTCGATGCTGTTGTCCCGACGTGTGCGCTTCTGTCGTCTCCTCCTGTTCCTTATAAGCTGGCGGTGGCTCCACTCGACCCCCCACCACCACCCCCGTACCACCCCCTGGTCTCTCCGTAGATGGGGATTCGCCATCCCCCTCAAAGGCAGGGTTGCAACTCTCACCCCCGAAAATATCGGAGTAGGTCGGAGGGTCCTTGGCCAGACTCTCATAGTCAGGCGGGGTGAATGCATACGGGTGGGTTGGGTCAAAGAAGCTCGGCTGTGTGGAGTCTGGGATGTCGATTGTTGAGAGCTCCGTCCCACCTGGAAGCATGATACACATGTGTTATATCACAATCACCAAATCTTAATACCACCAACTCATGTAAAAATTGAAATGCATTGAAATGAAGTGAAGATGTTTTTCCTTATTTCTTGTTCTATTTTTCTTTTCACTGTTGTTCTTGTTGTTGAAGAAATACTCTGTTAATAAGAATATATGATATTGATTAAGTTACAAACTTGTGCTTTATAACAACAGTTGGCTAGACCATGGAAACCAGCCTTATGAAAAGGTTGAGGTCTAAGCCCCTTTATTGAGTAACAATATGCATCCATGTGTAGTATACGGACTGATAGTAAAACAGTGAACTCAATAAAGAAATGATACCAAAAAAACAACATATTGAAGACATACTGAATAGATACACAACATTATTCACCTAATACAAAGTGTCCATGGGAAATTTGACAAGGCTGAAAATCGCTCAAAAGCCAGAAAATGTAAAGAGAATATCCCTTTTGCAATTTGCTGGAAATTCAACGAGAACGATTCTGGTTCTTCAACGGATTGTAGATACATACACAATATTGACTGGTTTCAGATACAAGCGGCCGTATGCTCCGAGGAGTTGACGCATAGTAATGTCCGAGTATGCGAGGATATTGCGTAGAGTCAACTCCGAGGAACATACAATCGCTTTTATCTGAAACCATTCTGTACTGTATCTATCATCCACCTTTTCTGGACAAGTGGCATGTCGATATCAGTTCGTTTTAGTTATGCACTATTTTTCCATACACACTATTTTTCTGTATGCACCACCCGGAGTATACGTATGGAAAAATAGTGCATAACTAAAACGAACTGATATCGACATGCCACTTGTCCAGAAGAGGTGGGTAATAAATACAATGTAGACTGGTTTCAGATAAAAGCGTGTTTATATTGATTGGGTTCAGATGTTGCTCTTAGGAGTTGACACGTAGTAATATCCGAGCGCATGCGAGGATACTACACAGAGGAAACCCAGAAGAGCATGCAACCACTTTTATATGAGACCAGTCCATATTGCATTTATCATCATATATTTCATATGCAATACTTTCCGAATGCGCCGGTTCTTGCAGCCCGGAGCATACAACATATCTGTATGCTCCGGGTACGGTGAGACACGCTGCCCATGTGTTTTCTATGAACACATTGTATTAAGTGGATGGTAAAACAACAGACTGATAATATCTGAACTCATATGGAAGGATTTACACCCACCACAAATCATCAAACCCTGAAAATAAGTAATTAGAAATTCTGAAGCCAAGCCTAATAATTCCAAATTTATGAAAGTTCTCTGCTATTATATAGAGATAGATGGTATTATGTGGGTAAAATCAACGGCTTCTCGATATGTCAGAGGGACTGATGTTGCACACCATTAAATCACTATTCACACTTCCACGCCCGAAAACAGAGTTCTTGAAAAAAGCTCCATTTTATAGAGCTCACATGCTGTGGAATAATCTACCGGAAACAGCTAAACGGAACTAAACTAAGGTATCCTTTAAGAAAGAAATAAGATCCCTAGATGTGTTGTAATGTGTATATCTCTGAGCTATAACTTGAAACTCCTCGTAACATTTGACTGCCTAATACTATCAGTCATGCTTGGTTAGACTAACACGCTAGTACATTTGATTTATGGCCCTTAAAAAGGAAGGACATATTTCACTATAGAATTGCCGATGTACTTAATGCTAATTTATAAAAGTGGTTTTTTTTCTGTATGATGTATTATCTCAACATGTGTAAGATATCATGTTACATGTACTATATGTTCCCCTTATACAATATATATATATATATATATATATATATATATATATATATATATATATATATATATATATTCATACACAGTGAAAATGAATGTCATGATGTAAAACATGGAATAGAGCGATATGTGAAACTGGGAGGTGGCAGACCGCGACTTCTCTAGCGAACTTCCTGAATAATAATAAAAAAAAGTCGAGTACCTTGATAGCTTATTGGCTGAAGCCCATCGCGTTATCAGTTTGGACCTTAAGTTCATTTCAAATGTAGGTTAAAGTACAGCGGTCCTAGTTTCAATCACTCGCCCCTGCCTTATCTCAATTAAGAGAGATGTGACAAATATCAGCTTCCACTGAGGTGCTATGAAGTCAGTTAGCTGTGCCTCACGAGATCTCATAACATAGATGTATTTAATCCTCTGTGGTTAAATCTATAGACAATAATCGATGGTTTTGTGGACAGGTGGCCGTAAACCACGAGTGGTGGACGCGTAGTAATACACGAGCGCTAGCGAGTGTATTACGACGTCAACCTCGAGTGGTTTACAGAGCCGCCTGTCCACAAAATCATCGTTTGTTGTATTTATCATCCATATTTTCGAATAAATTAAACCCAGTTATTGCCATATTAAAAGGTATAACAATAGGGACTATTTCTTTGCTCTATAGCAAAAGGGACTATTTTTCCCGTATACCATGGTTTTGAGGCCGTATACCACAGGTTTGACTCCGTATACCACAGTTATGGTATCTGACAGGTTGTATACAATGGTTCATGGTTTCAATGAGGGCTTTGTATACGATGGATAATAAAACCCGATCATGGCACAGGTGAAATGGTGACACGTAGTTCTAGCCCGATGGGAGAAAGTTTCTGATGTGGGTAAGGATCATCAGTAAAGGTATTGAACTGGTGTTCTTTTCGTCATTAAGACAATGTACATGATAGATCTATTCACAGAGAATGGTTCTAAAATATATTTGGGCGGGAAAACTTCGCCAAGAAACCGGATGTTATCCAGGTAACCTGCCCCCTGGGACCTGCACTCACCTATATATATATATATATATATATATATATATATATATATATATATATATATATATATATATATATATATATATATAACGGGAATCATTATACCTACCACATATAAAACGTGTCAATTTGGGTAAGATCCGCTTGGAGAATCTCCCCCACATAGTGACAAAGTGAATCAGACCTAGGCCTTGAGACTGAAGGGCCACGAGAGTGAGATTCTCGTGCAGTTCTTAGATGAATTCTTCTACTCTTTTTTGTGTTTCTCTACACAGATGTTCTTCTATCCTTAGGATTTGTTTCTACCTCTACTGAAAACATAAGCCACTAAATCATCACCCTATCAAGTCGCTAGTAAGAACTTTATGATGGTATTCACCAAGCGAAGTTCTGCGCCATTTGATGTCGTCTGGTATTTCCTGTTAACTAATCATCCCCATCTAAATTGTTAATTTCTTTATTTATACGACTCATTTCTCTCTGATTATGTTATTATCTTCATCATAACCTGATCGAATGAGAACTTCCTGTCCCGCACTTTACAAAGCATGTATGACTTGACGTATCACCTATCACTGTTGTCTACCACCATATCTTGGTATATTATTATGCTATTATATAATCGGTATTTTTATCTATATATCCAGTATCTAAGGCACAGATAAGAGGAATGTTTTTATTGTCCATCATATGCAAAGTCCTCATTGCAAAACCACGACCCATTCTTTAAAAACCCTCAGATGATATGATCATTGTATACAGACTTAAAATCCTCTGGATATGGAATTCAAAACCCTTGTTTACGGGAAATACACTCTTTAATCAGATATCTAGTCCATTTGGTCGTATTCAAAACGCTACACGTATAGTTGGAGAGCATATTATCGTAAAACTGGATGGGTTTTAATCTTGGCCACCGCATTACACTCCTGAAGTTTGGCAAAGTGACTTCACTCGGCTTTGCCTCTTGAAGTCCGGAGCCAAAACTTCAGGAGTGGAATGCGGTGGCCAAGATTAAAACGAATCAGGTTTTGGTTCTATCCTACCCTATCTCCTCGATTTTGAAATATTACGTGATAACAATGCTGTATGCCACTAGTTGCATATAAAACTTCGTATGCCAGTCAGCGTGGCATACGGAAACCCAATGTTAAGCCTATGGGATTATATATATATATATATATATATATATATATATGTATGTATGTATGTATGTATGTATGTATGTATGTATGTATGTATGTATGTATGTATGTATGTATGTATGTATGTATGTATGTATGTATATATATATATATATATATATATATATATATATATATACACATGTACTATGATATGCCAATTCCCGAGTGTAATTCATTTGCTAAGATGGATGATAAATACAACGAACGGGGCTTTGTGGATAGGCGACTCTGTAAACCACTCAAGGTGGACATCGTAATACACTCGCTAACGCTGGTGTATTACTACGCGATAACAACTCGTGGTTCAAGGCCGCCTGTGTATTGTGTGTACATCTTACTTCTGTTGTGGGGTCGTCTCGGGGCTCCTCTACTTCTGGCTGCTTCTTGCCAGCCGCCGTTTTTGAGTGAGCAGCATTGGCAGCAGCAGGCGGCGATAACGATCATCATCACCATGATGCCCATGGAACCGAGAAGCAGCTGCCAGCTGAAACAAGGCGAATTCTCCATTAAAGGCATATCGGACAATTAGGCTTGGAAATTAAAACCTATGTTATTTTCCTGAAATTTGAATGTAATGATCTATAAGGGTTGTAGAAAACATAGATAATTAAAAAAAATCGGGGGTCACATGATAGAATCATAAGAACTTTATGGTGGTATTCATCAAGCGAATATTCTATTATGATAACTTTATAATAGCAAATATAGAAATGCTAAGAAGTTACTTTTCCAATAGTAAAGCCCATGTCATTTTCCACAAACTTTGACAGAATATAGTAAATGTATAGTACTATGTATTAAAGTTTTAAAATCCATAAGTCACTGTCCTTGTTTTTGAAATAATTGAATAAAACCATCTTTTTCACACATTTCCCATATAAAGTAAGAAAATGTAAATTGGTAACTTTATAATAGCAAATATAGAAATGCTAAGAAGTTACTTTTCCAATAGTAAAGCCCATGTCATTTTCCACAAACTTTGACAGAATATAGTAAATGTATAGTACTATGTATTAAAGTTTTAAAATCCATAAGTCACTGTCCTTGTTTTTGAAATAATTGAATAAAACCATCTTTTTCACACATTTCCCATATAAAGCAAGAAAATGTAAATTGGTTTATTTTACTTATTGAAATTGGATAAACTGGACAGAACACTGATTTAGAACTAGAATGAATCGGAGAGAACCAATTTTGACTAATAACTAAAAATATTTAAAGATCACTAGGTAGCACCTGCGCGAATTGTAGGATATCCCTTTTAAAAGCCTCTGCAGGTGTGACTTGATAAGCAGGCGTGACTTTGATGTAAGGATTCAATGCAGAGTTATATGTACATTCATCTCACCCTGTTATTTTTGTCCCGTAGTCTTAACATTAGTAATTCGTTCTCCATGCCCCTATGAGTATTGCAGCCCGTTCTCAATGGTCTATATCATGCATGTCGTCCATTCTTTTAGTGTCCACAGGGGTGAGATAAATACAGAAAGAAACTTATTTTGGTCAAAGTCTTTGTTCTCCAACTCAATTGAATGCTATGTGATATTCACTCGGCTGTCACATCGTTCATATCACTCCGCATCAAACTTGTGGAAAACGACGATTTGACCAAAACTGGTTGGTTTCCTCTTTAGTATTGTGTATAGGGAGTACACTATTGCCATTACTAGCATCTAAGGGATTGGACCAAATGGTCCCATATGATAGGTGGTTGCTTTACTAAGAGTTATGAACTATATATTTTTGACATATCATTACTTACAAATATCTTTGGTATAGTAAAGAAACCGAGTTTCTTGGTAACGCTGTCTACACCTGCTATATGTGCATGGCACATTTGCTGGACTTCAAATTAACTTTCTTGATGCAAATATTGTGAAGTTACTCCTTAATATCATTGATGTTTTCTCAACACGAATTATTATTGTTATCATATCTTTGTATGTTAACTTAAACAGACTCGACCATGATAATAAGGGAATAAATATCATTTGGGGCCAAGAAAACCAGTTGTATACAACTAAGGCCCATGCCTCATTATTGGTTTCTATCAATTGAGCCACATGTGTAAGGCCCGGCGTCCACCTACTACGATATGGCACCGATATGGTCTACGATGCACCTCCCGATAAAAAATCAAAATCGCGTCGGAAGGTTACCTCATATCGGGGCAGTTAACCACGTTTCTGCGATTAGACACCGATAGAAACCCTATACAACGCATGGTGAATTGGCTTGTCTAGACATATGTCTACGATTTTGCACCTTCCCGATATGTCTCCGATTTTGACATTTTGTATCGGTGCCATATCGGGAGGTCTACGATTCTATCGTAGTAGGTGGACGCCGGGCCTTACTTTGTAGCAAACCTTAGAACCAATAAAGAAAACTGAAAAAAACAACAACCACAAAACATCACAGCAAAGACAAAACTTTCAATCCATCGTTTACAAAGTCCCCATTTAAAAACATGACCATTCTTTAAAAACTGAGATACCTTGACTTTGGGACTGCCTCAAGATGCCAGTTATTAAGGACGTATTTGTGAATTGGCTGTTGGGTGAGACTCTACTATATATGTCTAGGCTATTCAATTACATTCAAACAATTGGTAATTGCACATCATTATTGGGTAAAGAATATCATATAGCTATGGGAGGTCTATTGTAATGCATCTGCGTTGGTGTGTATGGGGTCTTATGAATACAGCAGTTCAGTGGTTTGAGAAATCTATCCGTGCTAGTTGTGTTATTACCACACATTCCGTATACACGAGATACCTTTATCATGTTTAGGAAGCAATTCTTGCACCAGAAATATTGCTAGCTAGATAAATTGCAGGAACTATCATGTAAACATTAGCTTCAGAAGCCACCTGCATGAATGTGTGGAGCAAGCTCATGACCTTAAATAAAGCTATATATATATATATATATATATATATATATATATATATATATATATATATATATACTTGCAAGATATAGGCTCCTAAAAGGCTCCTAAAAGAACACTAGCCCACACAGACTGGCCTGAATTGAGACATTTATATTTTGGTAAAATATGAATACCATATAACAACGAATGAATATAATACATTTTGGATGTACAAGTAAGTATTTGACTTTATAGACATTCATGGCAAAACATGATCAGTTGCTTACAGTCACCAGGTAACAATTCTTAGGCAATTTCACTCTGGGCTAAAAGACGCCCGACACTTATCTATTACTTTTCAATTATATTTTTATTGGGATATTATTGATCTAATTGAGGAATACTAATGAGTTCCCTTTATTTGATATTTCCGGAACGAATACCGATTTCATCACCCTCGGATCAATTGTAATTCTAATTTCTAAATTATATGGTGGGGGGGGGGGGGCAAATTTATTCAATCCAACTTATTACAACTCATTTCTATCATATACGCGAATATATAAACCAATGATTGACTATCTTCGATGAAGATTAGATTAATAAAGCACGTACTCACGTCCGTACTTATCAATAGGACATGTAAATGGTTTATCTTGTAGTCTTGTTTCAAAGAAAATGGCATTAAACTTTATCATTATGTTCAATGTCTATGCCAGATCTGGACAGGCCGGTGTCGCACGTTATCTACCTAGTTCCGCAATGCCTGCAGCCAAACATACCCCTGGCAACATATACTTTAGCATTAGATCATTGAATGTATTAGCGTAATACATTCATAATACCCGTGCATATTATTTTCAAAGAAATAATGGTGATTGCATCGTATTCTATGGTATTCCAGCTCCAATTTGATGTATCATACATACATATCAAAGAGTATACTAAGAGACATGGTCAAATCGGAATTAATCTTAATGATTTAAATGTGAATGAAGATTCAAATTTGGATTTAAATTTGAATTTAAATTTAAGTTTAAATTTAAATGAAAATGAAAATGAAAATGAATCCATATCTAACAGGGTAGCCAGCGACACTAATCAATGTAATCGAACTCTTCGCTCAAAATCCAAGTTGCAATTTAAATTAATAAGACCTTATAGTGAATTTATTAAGAAGTCGCCTAGGTATAGGGGAGAAAAGCTATGGAACTCCCTTCCGGAAGAAATCCAAAAGTTGCCTTGTAAAGCCAGCTTCAAAAAAGCTATTGCTAGCCTGCCCGAGCTAAACTGAACTATGTTAAAAATTTGGTTGGCCTATGTTGTTGCGCAATGTAGTTTAGTCTACTCATCATTCCTCATAACCATTACCATTTCCTTTTTACATGTTTTGTACTATTCCCATTAATTATTCTATATCCCATTTGGTGTGTTAGCTAATTAGCTCTACTTATTATCAACTCATGTAACCTATAGGTGATTTGGTTGTTGACTACATTGACTTTTGTAAACAGCCCAGACTGTATTCTTATAATGGAAGACAACCTACATTTGGGTGAATTATATGTGAAATCAAAAAAACAAAACAAAACAAAAAAAAAAAAAATCACCTCAATGGTACTTTAGATATATCTAAATATCCCATTTATATCTCTTCTTAAGGGGGTGCTCCATCAGGCCGATTTCTCACCCGATCAATTGTTCCTGGGCCTTTAAGAGGAAGGTAGCATATTGCAATGTATTCAATTCTGATGATAAAAGTTTAACAAATGTCCATTATCAAAGACTTGAGAAACTCTAGGGCATCCGATAAGAATCGGCAAGTTTCTGGCTACCAAATCGGCGACAGTCGGTCCAGTGGAACACCCCCATTAGTTCACTCCTTCTGCCGCCACTGCTGTTCGATATATTACTGAAGGGTTACTCTGAGTTCAACTCACTGATAGATGAGCCACGAATTGTTGCACACTTTGACATCGGGGAATCTATTTGAGATGTCTTGATCCTTGATATCGCAGCAGTATCTTATATTCAGATTTCCACAGCAGTACTCAGTGCAATTGACCTGTGGGTGTAGAATATTGTTCTGGTCACAGTAGCTAGGACACTCCGTCACCGCGTCTGAAATGACAGATGGATTGGTCATAATGCAGTAATTACTGTAAGCAAGCTCGGTGGAAGATCTCACTCGGTGAGAACCGTAGTCAATAAAAAAAATGAATAAAAAAAAGCGTTTTTTTTTTGTCTTTTTATTTATTTTTTAGCATTACATGTATTCAAAGTCCAATACTGACTTACCATTGTTCATCCATCTTAGTAATTTGTGTAAACACCAATGATCTTATTTCAGTATTGCAAACATTTCATACTTTCTAAGGGTAAAAACATAGCATGCGTTAATACCAAAAGATGTCACGAGTTTGAGTAATAAGATAAAATGTATATACCTTACTGGTACATATTCACATACTGCGTTTCTTTTGATTAAAATATTCCATGAGCCGTGGAGCCGTGGAATATTTTTATCAATAGAAACAAGGTATGTGAGTATGTACAAGTAAGGTAATCCATTTTAATTTTTATTATATACCTTCAAATATAAGTATTTGATGAATTACATAAGGAAATATGACAACGTGCGAGCTGGATTCAAAGTGTGCTGGTATATCTCTTGACATCTTAGTGAAAGTCAAGCACAGAATATGCTCCAAGCACATTTTTTACTCTTATTTTCCCTTTAACTCCTATGATCCTTGTGCAAGTCACTGCCAGCACTTCCTAAGTAAGTCAGTGCAATTTTTTTCAGCCAATCAGAATTTGTATTCAAAGTAGTGTGATACATCATTTTATACCACCATACTGTGCCGGTATATATTTAATACCAATACCCTAGCAGAGGTTGGTATTTGTGTAACATACTGGCACAGGTATATGATAAGAGTTTATTTATGTCACGCATTGTGTTGGGTCCTTAATCTCCTTAGTCTTCGAAACTCAAACGAGTGGCGTCTAGATTTTATCCTACCCTGTTTCCATGATTTTTGAATATTAGAATGAAGTGACATAAACAACACTTTAAATCACACTGGTGACATAAACAAATCCAATGTTAAGCCTATGGCGTTTTTTTAATTAGGGCAGGATAATACGATTTATCTTGTGGATATATTATGCACATATAGCTGTTCGCGCATATTTGATAGAGGGAAGTGCATACATGCCTCATCAATATATTCTACAGTTTGGCCAACTAGCGTTTATGATAAAAGTGATAATATGTCTTTAATTCATGAGAATAATGGAGGTAGCGTACATTTTTATGAACATAAGTTGTCAACCACTGTGAATATATGAACAGGTCATATATCCGTATGACTAACGTCATAGATAGGACACTGATAAGGAAATCGGTACACGGGGCAATCAAGTGGTGTTATCAAACTCCTGGTGCGCAAATATCAGAAAACAAACAACGTACACATCTGCTGAAAAGACAGTGACATAAAAGTCTGTGTACCAATATGGTTAAGTTAGGTATTTCTTTGACAATCATCGCAAGAATCACGAGAATAGGCAATATTATAGTGAAACAGCAAAGTGACAACAGCGCAATAGATACGACATGGGTGGCAGCGGGCGCTATGCGTAGGAGATACGGACATAGGTGTTATGAAAGTTAAGGCCTTGCGTCCACCTACCACGATAGAAATTAAGACCTCCTGATATGGCTCCTATAAAGTAAATATCGGAGACTTATTGGGAAGGTGCAGTGTCGTAGACAAATGTCTAGACAACCCACTTCACCACACCTCGTGAGGGGTTCTTCTGTAAAAAAAAGTGATCATGGTCCCGATATGCCCCACATACAACTAGGGCACATGTGCATATCTTGAGGTGCTATTTTCAATTTAGATATACGATATAAGGAAATATTGCATCGATAATGTTAACCAGTTCACATTGAACAATAATGTGTTTTTTTTCAGGCACTAAATACTATATTCCCAGTGAAACTAAAGAAGTATTGATTTAAGGCACTTAAACCTGATCGAATATCACAATATTTACAGGACATATGAAAATACGTATACCTCGTCTAATCCCGGAATTTCATAATTTTCTGATCAGTATCTCATACGCGAGAGCGATTTTCCCGACAGAATACTCTGCGATGCTCCCGACTACCCATCGCCATTTCAACATGTTGAAATGTCGTAGACACCCCGTGATACAGGTTTTTCATCGGGACGAAATCATAGGCCCACATTTGTGATCGGAGCTTAATCGCAGAGACGTGGTTAACTGCCCCGGTGAGATGCCAATGAGATGGATCGATCTCTGACAGTAAACTTGAATAGGTTTCTGAATTTATCTCACCCCTCAATTTTGAAAGAAGTGAATAAAACTATTAAAAAAACAACAAAAAAACATTGACTAATCGGCTAACATTGGTCACATAATCCCCCATTGAGTATTTTAACTTAATACTCCATGGCCGTTGGGTACGAGTTCCCAATATCAAGTCTCTGGGGGGAAAATACCAGGGGTAAGATAAATAATAATATATTTAATCTAATTACATTTAAAGTCTAATGAACACTATTAGAATACATATCAGACCAGCTAGAGCAATCCTCAGACTATTGATAGGAAGAACAGAGATTGTGGTTTATGTCCGCGTTAGGAATGAAGGAAATTCAGACATGATACAAAGCTTCTGGTCATTTCTAAGGTGCTCTCATGAAGATGATGTATCATTTCTGATAGTATATGAGGTCAGCATTCAGTGGCTAAAAGTGGAAAAAATCTTTCCTGGAAATTCGTATCACTCTTCCTCTTGGAGGTGTGCGAGATATATCTTTACCAGAAAAAAATCATTTCTAATGTTTGGTATTCATTTCCCCCCAGGATACCTATTTTGTTGTAGAACCATTTTCTACAAGTCTATGAATTGATTTCGAGAGAGAAATCGATTCCGAAGCCCGGGGGCGTACACCTTGCCAGTGCTGTTTGTTTCTGAGCCTTCAACATGTTAAGTATCATAGAACTGGATCCGCGTAAGTCAGAGTGTCAATTCATGTCTTCTTGGTCTGTTTCACCTTCTACATACTTGTTATGTTTTGAGAGCCTCCATGATCTCTACAAACAGGGACCTGTTTCAGTAGTTTCGTGACATGTCAAGATGGCGTCTGTGACACCATACAGACAGATTTGTGTTGACTAGTTTCGTGACAACACAAGTAGCTGCCCTTAGGACAAGACAGACCCCAATTATGGTGTGTCTGGTTTCATAAGAACTAGACATTAGACTTCGTTTTGTCCATTCTCGCTTGCACTGTTGGTGCCGCTTTTTATGTCTGTCTAACACTTTTGTCACGAAACTAGTGAAACAGGTCCCAGGTCTTTCAGTATATTACTTGATATGAACCATTCCTTATTCTTCCACTGAACTGACGAACTCATGATATTGATAAACACAAGTTTGCATGTTTCTCATTGGTGGGAATGATCCTGGTCCAACGTCCGAAACTGACATTCAAGGGGTTATTATTATTATAAAACAAAATGAGGAGAATGTTACAAACTATGTTAAATAATTGAGTAAGTCCCAACCACAGAGGTACAGCGGTAATGGACTACCTACCTACTATAGTAGAGAGGCCGGCAAGAATAGGTAATATGAAATAAAGTTTCGACATGACTCCAATACGTGTTCCTCGGTACACCTTCAGTGTGTGACTAAACCTGAAAGTATGACAGTGCCACTCACTATCAGGTGGTCCTCATTTCAGAGATAAGAGTTTGGAGCCGAATAGATTAGAGGAATTCAGGGGGCTGTTCAATAAAGTTCGATCGTTTATGGAGCTGATGCTGGACTATACGATAACTCCAACGATAAACGACATCCTGGACGATGTTTTCCATTCAGTGATGTATGACAAAAGAGAAAATATTTTATAGATGAAACTATTTGTATATAACACCTTATAAGACTTTTAGGTTACTCTTATGATCAATACATCTGGTGCTTACAGCACATTATTATCCACCTAATACAAAGTGTCCATAGAAAAGGCATAAGGAGTTTGTATGGACATACCCGGAGCATACGGATATGTTGTATGCTCCGGGTGGCGCATACGGAAAAATAGTGCGTACGGAAAATAGTGCATAACTAAAATGAACTGATATCGACATACCACTTGCCCAGAAAAGGTGGATAATAAATACAATATAGACTGGTTTCTTATAAAAGCAGTTGTATGCTCCTCGGAGTTGCCTCTGCGCAATATCCTCGCATACGCTCAGATATTACTACGCGTCAACTCGTCGGAGCATACGGCCGCTTGTATCTGAAACCAGTCAATATTGTGTATTTACTTTTTTACAACACTATGCCCAAAAGACAACTCAATGACACATTTTTGTCGTTCGTAGTTTATTTAACGGCCCCCTGAATACACTCTGTCACTGGGAGGTGATCCCAATTCCCTGTGTATAACTTACTATCCAATGGAAAGGGTCACATAACTCTAGTGGGCAATCCGTCACGTAATTAGCTTCATAAAGGTGGAATTCCATCTACAAGGGGGCCATGCATAAAGTACGTACGCAAAATTTCAGAAAATTTTGACCCCCCCCCCCCTCCACCCCACCTCTCAATCTTATACACAATAGAAGAGATAAGGAATATACACAAACTTTCCAAACTTCTTTAACCAGCACCCCCCCCCCCCCCCCGTTTGGGCATGCGTACTTTATGGATGGCCCCAAGATGGTTTTTTTTAACAATTATTTTTTTCCTTTTTTTTTTAATTAGAAAGGGAAAAAAGGACTTAAGTACATTTAGCATATAGGCATTCTTCCAGGTACTTGTCAAAGGCTGTTTACATCACAAAACATTGTGCAAACAGGAGTAGATAATAAGTGTCGTGACTGATATCATCATCAGATAAAGGATTTTATCTCACCCCTGGAACAAGTTTAGCCATAGGAACAATGATAGAAACAAATTCTCAACGATCACCCCTGTAAAGTGATAATACTACGCGGCGGAGTGAATGTGAGATGACGTAATATGCTCTTAACTAACTCGAAGTAATTTGAATTATTCTGTGTTCAGATATTGTGATGCCATTTGATGTCAGTGGAAGACCTACCATTGAGTAGAACTGATCTGTACTAGTTTTCCTGAAATAAGAAAAAAGAAGTCTCAAACCGCACTCAAATCATGAAATACACAATACTCCACTCGTTTAAATGCACCCTAATGACAAATAATGCCTCGATGACAAATGCGGCGAATCCAAACTCGTGGAGTATTGGGTATATATATATAGGATTCTCAATCCAATTCTATACAAACAGTCAACAGGTCATATGACTCTGTTAGTGGCAATCATGTTCTTCTCAATCCCCACCCTGTTCGTCTCTCGTTGGTGGCAGAAAGCCCACCAATGCATGTCTAGCCGTTACACTGCCATTCCACTTCACGACTATGCCCGACCGCCTGTTCGTAACCTACTCGCGGTAGCATGGCCACTTTCAATAGAAATTCCACTATTAGGGTTTATCCTACCCCTAATATATAATCCCATAGGCTTAACATTGAGTTTGCGTACGCCACACTGACTGCCATACAGAGATTTATATGCCACTAGTGGCATACAGAATTGTTATCACGTAATATTCCAAAATTGAGAAGACGGGGGAGGATAAAATCAGAACCTGATTCGTTTTAATCTTGGCCACTGCATGACACTTCTTGAGTTTTGGCGCTGGACTTCACTCCGCTTCGCCTCATGAAGTCACTGCCAAACTCCAGTCGTATTTCAGGCATATGGTGGCCAAGATTAAAACTCATCCAGTTTTACGATAGTGTTCCACTGCAAAGGCTGGATTTTCACTCCATCAGGTGTCTGACAAACATGCTTTAATTGAACCCCGGTTGATGTCCAACGTCGGTCGTAGGGGCGGGCAAAAGCTATATAATTAGAATAAATTCATTATCATGTACATGGTATGGTAGTCCTTCTTCCAATGTATACTAGTCTTTCTCAGCATAATTATGCCGGAACACTTAAGGTCACATCTCCTATAGGCCTTATTGAGATATCCCATAATTCAGTCTGTTTACAAGTTCCAGCGTTCGCTGGTTACCGACGTAGTATGGTGGTAGACCCCAACCGTAACCCACAATTTTTACAGTTTTTATAAATATTCAAATTGGAAATCCGATGTCAGAAATGGAAATTTCAGCTATTTCTACATAAAAATCCGAAATTATATTCAGGTTCTCCGAATATAAATACTATGGTTCATGTGGTCGTGGTGTGCCCAGCCATTCGCAAGCAGAACTTGTATTTACCCTGGGCGATAACAGGGAGTTTAGTAACCTGTGGAGGGCGTATGGTCAAGCATATATGCAGAAATAGATTCGGGTGAAGGCGATGCGTTATTGAGGCTCTTTTCTTCAGCTTCCCTTTCTGAAGGTCAGTTGTCCACTGTTCAGGGTCCCGTTTAGTAATCTATAGGATCCTGCATGAAGAACTTTTTCTGTAACTCGTATGAGAGTTATTGTTTAATGATATCTAAGTCAGTTCGCTGAGACAGTATATATAAGCCATCCATAAGGTTGTCCATAAGTGTTGAATTAAGGTGACCCACATCATACCTGGTCTCTATGGCATACAGAAAAAGGTCTACATGTACGATATTAGATTATTAAACGGGCCCCAGGTGCCCTGTCCTCATTAACACATATCTCTGTGACTATAATCAGGGGCGGCTATGATTTGAAGTGCATGGAGGAGGGTCATTCAAAGGAAAACATACCCATGTAGTTTACTCATAATGTGTGAGAAAACGTATTTATCGAGCCCTTAGTGATGGGCGTTTTAGGTCTTTCGTATCGTAACTATGGGCCGACGCCGTAGACGAAGGCCATCACTAGGGGACGAAATACCATCACCATTCTGCCACAATGATTTTTGAAGTATTTAAGATATTATTTCATACGCTAATAATCTAAGATGGTGACTCTTCTCGTTTCAGTAAATTTGTTCATTAATAATTACTGACAATTTTGATGACTTCTTTCTTCTCATGGCTTTAAACATATCTCCTGACGAATGCCTTTCAGGACTTACAAAAGCGGGTTCTAGGGTATTATTTTTGTTTTCGTTTGAGTTAATCACTTGTTGAAACTATGCTCTGTGATGTATTATCAGTAGGGCTCAGTCTACCCTATCTGTGTTTATGGACGGTAGACTGTGTAATTTCTTGCACTTTATGTAATTTATGTGTTGACCCACTACAATTATATGATTTTGTTCTTTATGATAAGAAATGTCGTTGCTGACGTATGATGATCTAAGCAAAAGGAAAGGTGAAATATTTCTTACCGCTAATGTACACAGTATCTTTAGGAGATATCAAGAGTTAAGAAATCTTTTTTCAATATGTAGTTATGTAACCATTACGGAAACGTGGTTAAAGGAGAAGTATGACTCTAGTATGATCTCAATACCAAATATGTATCTATATAGAAATGATAGGATGTATAAAGAAATAGGAGGTGGGGTAGCACTTTTAGTGAGACAAGACAAGGTAAATTATATAAAGCAAATTACAAAATATTGTTTTTCTACAAAAAAATTCGAAATACTTACTCATACGGTTAGTGAACCAAATCATAGACATTTATTAATTATTTCAATATATCGTCCGCCACATGAAGATGTAGCGGCTTGCTATAATAAACTTTCTGAAATAATATCCGATACTGAGTTTAAAAATAGAGAGATATGGATTATGGGGGACTTAAATGTAAATGCAAACTATAGAAACAGTGATAAGTATGGGATTGTAAAAAAATTCCTGGTTAAATACAAATTAAACTTAGTAAAAACATTAAATACCTTCTTCCACAGTAAAGGGAGCAGTAAGATAGATCACATCTACACTAACTCCCCACTTGTGACTATAACTGGTAATGTAAATATATTTGCAACTGAACATGTACCCATTTTTGCAATCCGGAAAGGACAAAGACAAAAAAAGGAACGTATTACCATCACCGGGCGAAATAGCAAGAAAGCCACAGATGATTTAATAACTCGACATATGAGATCCTATGATGATATTGACAAAGAAAATGTAGTATATAAACAAGATCCAAATTTGCACTTAGAAATGTATATAAATATCTTACTTGATAGGCTCTGTCCAGTCAGAACATATACAATAGTGACTAAAAATAATGTTGAACTGCCAAGATCTATAAATGATAAAATAAAAAAAAGAATAAAGCTGTTAAAACTGATGTATAAAAAAGAGGATATTACCCTGCTTAGAGATATAAGACGTTTGAGAAAAGAAATCCATAAAGATATCAGGAAACATCAAGCACTGAAAGTAAATACTATGTTGATTAATAACAACAAAAATCCTAAACGCTTTTGGAGAATAATTAATACAATATGGAAGCCCAAGACATCAAAGATAGTATTACCATATGAAGATAGTATAACAGCTGATGACTTGAACTCATATTATGTAGATATTGGTACAACACTAGTAAATGAATCCGAGATAGATTATGATATAAATACTGATTTTCCAATGGATAGGGGTCTATTTAATTTTGACTGTACACAACCCAGTAAAGTTGTAAATATAATAAAGGAACTTGATGATGATAAGACAACAGGAATACCCTATGTGAAAATAAGTGTACTAAAGAAAATGTTATTAGCAAATACTGAACTCATCTGTGACATGTTCAAATATGTTATCAATACAAGGCATTTCCCTGACTCTTTGAAAAAAGCAGTGGTAACACCGATTCCTAAAGGGGGTGACCTGAAAGAGTACTCAAATTGGAGACCAATAAGTGTGTTACCAACGGTCTCAAAGGTGATTGAAAAAATTGTGCATGGTCAATTGATGATGTATATAACAGAAAACAAACTTATACATCAACATCAGTACGGTTTTATGCCCGCAAGGTCTACAGCCCAAGCAATAATAAGAGTAGTACATATCCTTGTAAGTAACTATGACTGGAAAAGAACTAGCCTATGTGCCTTTATTGATTTGCAAAAGGCATTTGATTGTGTAAACCATAAGCTATTATTGAAAATATTGAAAAATACAGGATTGGGTGAACAGGCATTGGATATCTTTGAATCGTATTTAAGTAATAGGAAACAATCAGTCAAGATAAACAAGGTGATAAGTGCAGAAAAAACAATCAAGTGTGGGGTCCCCCAGGGATCAGTCCTGGGGCCTGTGCTGTTTATCATGTTTATTAATGGCTTATTTGATGAAATAGATTATGCAACACCTACCATGTATGCAGACGACTTAATACTCATAACGAGTGCTAAAAACAAAAAGGAAGCTGGTGAAAAGATGCAACATGATCTTAATAAGATAAACACATGGTTAAGTAAACATGCACTCAAAATTAATACAAGGAAATCAAAATTAATGTGGGTTGGCCACTTAACCGCTGATAGGTACCCAACTAGATGTCAAATAAATAATTCAGATTTAGAGTTCGTAGACAATTACAATTATCTAGGCATAAATATTGATACAGGACTTAAATTTACAAAACAAACACAGAAGGTAATTCAGGATATTAATCAAAAAAATTTCAAATTTAGAAAGTTGCGATATTTGATAAATGGAGTTTCAGCTATCTCGGTTGCTAAGCAAACGATATTGCCTTGTCTAGAATATGTGGACAGTGTATACTATATGGTCACAAGAAGGGAAAGAGACAAGTTACAAACCTGCTTAAATAACAGCCTTAGAACAGCTTTAGATATTAAAAGATGGGAACACGTTAGTGTAGAGGAATTACATAACAGATGCAAAATAAGGCCGCTGGCTTACCGACGGTGTTTACATCTACTGTTAAATATATTTAGATGGTCGAAAGACGCTAATAATATAGTAGAACCATTGAATTATAAAACCAGAATGAGCAGAAAGATCCTTCTAAAAACAAAAAGACCAAGGACCGAGAAATATAGAAATAGTCCCATTTATCAGGGAATGTTGCTATGGAATACCCTAACAGGATATACACAAAAACTTAATGCTATGAAAGACTACAAAACACAGGTTAAAAATCATCTGTTACGAACTGAAATGATAAATATGATTGACAATGCCTGAGTAAAAATCGAGTCAGATGACCGATAAGAAGGAAAATATCCTTGTGTGTGTCAAATGACCACTCAAAACACCACCCATATCCATACAACTGTATAGCTACAATGAGTCAAATGACCATTGAGAGAACTGGTGAGTCAAATGACCACCATTACTGATATATGTAATTAATACATCTATAAAACTACAATGAGTCAAATGACCAATGAAAGAACTGGTGAGTCAAATGACCATTATTACTGGTATATGTAATTAGTACATTGCTACACACCATTATACTATATTAATTGTATTAAATGAAACAACATGTGCCTGCTAAAGAGCTATCGATAATTCTAGGGGTCATTGTATTGTACTGTATTGTCCTGTCCTGTTCATGTAATGTTCTGTCTATGTACCTATCTACGAGATTGTTAATACTCCTCGCAGCCTTGGATATAATCCTTAAGAAGATAATCTATTAGCAATTGTTCAAAAGCTAAAATAACCATATAGAGTCAGATGACCTATATCTAATCTTTGGATTGACTTAAAATCTGCTGCAATATGTTTAGAGGAGTATGATGTTTGAACTCGTATTCACTTGTTGCGTCTAATGCACGTTGATTGTTTGGACTTGTGCATGGAAGAGCGTCCACCTGAGGATGAATGTACTATTTTCCTTTTCACTGAATAAAAAAAAAAAAAAAAAAAAAAAATGTGAGCCAAAGAAATCCCCCAAAGAACCAATTACAACTTACAGTAGCTGCCGAAAAATAGCAAAAGCGACGTTCCTTTACCCACTGCAATGGCATGAGATACCCGCTACCACGCCATGTCAAGGCCCCCGTCAATTTAACGTGACCAGAGCTAACGTAGTGTAAAGATCTGCAGTCGATAATTCTAACTTTGTGGTATTTTTGCGTTGAAAAAGCAGCATTATTAATTATAATATATATATTCAATCTATTCTAAATTCTTTCCTCCGAATCCAAGATGGCCGACACTGGCCAGGCTAATTGGTCCTTCCTGCTGTAGCTATAATCCCCCCTTTGAACCCGGCTTTGGCCGGCGGTTGTTTGTTAACCCAACTTCCTGGAGATGCGGGCGCGCTCGTTGTTACAAAGGTGACGCTAACTGGCGCCTAACACGACCGCCCGTATAAGCGTCCCCCACCTGGAGACAAAGGCGCTACGATTGTATATAAACCCGGGCCCAAATTAAAGAACCATTCAGTCTTACCTGGATTCTGTTACCTACAACATCTATGCGTTGACTCCAAACCTTATTTAACGTATATCGACCGCTAGGAGCAGAACCGCTATGGTATAGCCTAGGAACTTTACATTGGCGACCACGACGAGACGCTTTTAGTGTGATTCGAGGACAGATTGCCGGTCGAGTTACGAATGACCGCGGAAGGACCGACTCCATAAGACACGGACTCATGCAGGGAAGTGACATTCTGCTATGATATAACGTTTTGATGTGGGCGAGGAAGGTACTTGCATGCCGGTAGTTCTGTGTTAGCGACAGTCGGACCGAGCGGACCAGCAGCTGTCGCACGTGGGAATCGCAACAGGTTCGTGCCATATAGGTGATTGACGTATATATAACGTGTGTGGTTATTTACGCAATTCTGAAGGATGGCCGAACCCAGTGTGTTGCCTGAGGATTTCCAGGTGTGGCTTAACGCTGGGAAGTTGGCGGGGACCATTCCGACCGACTTTACTGTCGCCAACACAGAGCTGCTGGGCAAACTGTGGAAGCAGTACCTGGCCCAGACCTGTAAGGAAGTGAAAGATGTCGCTATCTACGAGCTGGAACAGCGACTTCGCGCCGAGTTTACGCGACAGGCCGACCTCCGGGCTCAACAACACGCTCTGGAATCCCAGCAGCAGGCCATGGAACTCGCCGAGGCGGCGCGACAGCTCGCCGAGGCCCGTGCGATCATTATTGACTCCGCCCCCCGGTCGCGGCCCGAGACCCATGAGTTGGCCTCGGTCAAGCAGCTCATCCGGCTGTTTCGGGCACTGCCGACCGTCGACGGTCAGGATAAGGCCGCCCTCCGCACGTGGTTAAACGATGTGCGACAGGCGCGCTTTGTCTCCAAGGCCCCCGACGAGAAGCTGATATCGGAGGCCCTGGCCTACTCGGCGGGGCGCCTCAAGTCGATAATCTACGACTGCTTCGAGGACGGCGTCACCGACTTCGAGGCCGTCGAGCGCAAGATAACATCGACGCTTCTCGGCATGGAGGAAATGGAGAGTCTGCGCGCTGCACTCGGGCATTTCTCCCAGACGGCCCACGAGACCGCCCCCGAGTACGCGCAGCGCTTCTGGTTGGCGGCCAAGAAAGCCTACTCGCCCCTTGAACTCGCATCTCCCTTTGTGCTGCGGCCGACGATGCGACAGTTCGTGAGTACTCTGTCGCGAGGCCCTCTGCGGTGGGACCTCAATCTCAACACGCCCCAAACAATCGCCGAGGCTCTCTCGAGGGTCGACGCGTTGGCGAAGGCGGTGGAGAAGGAGGCGCACTCTGACGACACTCGCGTCGAGGAGGCCATGGAAGTGGGCGCGGTCGGCTCGAGGACCACGGCCGCCCGCTCCGCCAACCACCCCGCGCAGACCGCCCACCAGCGACAGATGGAGGAGATGCAGCAGGCCATAAAGTCCATCCAGGGGGAATTGAAGGCGAAAAAGGGGAATAAGGGCCACACGGTCGCGGCTGTGATGCCCGCGGCAGCGCCACCACAATCCACGATTGTGTTCGCGCCGACCCCCGCGCCCGTTCCCGCTCCCCAGCCGCTGTTTGCGACCGTCCCAGCTCCGCCGCCCCCAGCCGTCGCCTCCACTGTAGCAGCCGTCGCGCCGGGGCAGCGTAACTCCGGCCGGCGGATGACGCCCATAAACGACATCATCTGCTACGCGTGTAATCAACGAGGCCATTATGTGGCTGGATGCCCCAGCCTGAAGGCCTCCAGGGACGCGGCACGGTCGTTGGCCCACTCCCAGGATCAAGTCGTAGCCGCCGCGACCCAGGGAAACTAAAACGCGCGTCCGACCGACGACCCTGCATTGACCTCGAGCTTCGAGGCGTGGCACTGCAGGCCCTCGTCGACTCGGGTGCGTGTTGCTCCCTGGTGTCCGTCCCCGCGGCGGATGCCTTGCGACAGGTGGGCGCGGTGGGTAAGAGTGCAAGACCCCCGGCGCGACTCAAGTCCCTCACCGGCCACGGCATCTCCGTCCGCGAGGCGGTTAACCTGAAGTTGTACGGCCGGCCGTGCGACTTTAATGTGGTGGGTGATATGTCCCACGATCTTTTATTAGGGGACGACGCGTTGGAGGCTACTCACGCGATCGTAGACTATGCTTCCCCTGATAAATCTGTAACCCTCTGTGGTCGTCGCCATGCGGTGCGACGGTCGGTGCGACGCGAGGGACACATCGGTCAGCTGGTATACGAGGCCGAGTATTGGAAACGGCAATACCCCGATGTGTTCCCGGTCACCGGCCGCCCCCTCACATGCACCACGGAGGTCTACATGAGGATCGATACGGGCGATCACCCCCCCATCAATCAACGGCCGTACAGACTTCCCCTCGCCAAGCGCGAGGTCGTCGACCGCGAGCTGGACAAGATGCTCGCGGAAGGCATAATCGAGCCCAGTTCCTCCCCCTGGGCCTCGCCCCTCACCCTCGTCCCTAAGAAAGACGGCTCGGTCCGGTTCTGTGTGGATTACCGAGGACTGAACGCAGTTACTCGTCGCGATGCATACCCCCTGCCTCGTATCCAGGACATTGTTGATAATCTAGGTGGTGCGAAAGTGTTCTCGACCCTAGATTTAAAGTCCGGATACTGGCAGGTGCCGATGCATCCTGACAGCGTCGAGAAGACGGCCGTAGCGACGCATCGGGGCCTTTTTCAATTTAAGCGGATGCAGTTTGGCTTGTGCAATGCGCCAGCTGCATTCCAGAGGCTTATGAACAAGGTTATAACCCCGCTGCGTAAGTTCGTTATGGTCTATCTCGACGACCTCGTAATCTACAGCCGGACCGAGGAAGAACACCACCACCACATCGCGGCCGTCCTCGAGGCCCTGCGCTCATACGGCCTCGTGGTCAAAGAATCGAAGTGCCACTTCGGGGTCGACCGCGTGAAACTCCTTGGCTATGTGGTCAGCGCGGACGGCGTCTCCTCGGATCCCGACAAGGTGGAAGCCATATGTGACATGGTGCCACCCGAGGACGTAAAGGCGGTGCGACGGCTGCTAGGGTCGGCCAATTATTATCGGCAGCTCATACCCAGATATGCCGATATTGTCCGACCCCTCGTCGCACTGACAAAGAAATACGCCCTCTTTCATTGGGATTCCGAGTGCCAGACCGCGTGGCAGGAGTTGCGCGACGCCCTCGTGAACACGGTGACCCTCGCTTACCCGGACCCCGGTCGCCCGTACAAACTATACACCGACGCCTCAGATTATTGCCTCGGCGCCATCTTGGTACAAGAGGATGACCAGGGTATCGAGCGACCCGTACACTTTCTCTCACGTCAGTTTACGGAGGTGCAACGCCGATACCCTGTCATCGAGAAGGAGGCCTACGCGATAGTCTTTGCGCTTACGCGCTTACGGGCGTATTTGTACGGTGCGACCTTCCAGATTCTGTGCGACCACAAGCCCCTCAAAAGCTTATTTTTGGCCGAAATGAAAAATACGCGAGTACAACGGTGGGCCGTACTCCTTGCGGAATACGCCGCACCCATCGTGTACTTCGCTGGTGCCAAAAATGTGTGGGCGGATATGCTCTCGCGCCTCCGGTCCGATTCACCGGCCGAGCTGCCGCTGGAGGTCGCACAGATCGCCTCGGTCCAGGAAGAGCGGGAGTTGCCGTGGGAAGCGTACGGGCTGACGGAAGCAGAGGTGAAAGTGCGACAAGCAGCGATGCCTGAGTTCCGGTACGGTCTCGAGGAACAGGAGGATTATCTGGTCAGTAATGGCCTCCTCTTTACCCTCAAACCGCCCTCGGGTCTCACGGCTTACCCTCGCCTCGTCCCCCCGTCGGAAATTCGCGCCAACTTGGTCCAGACCGCCCATCTACAGGTCTGTCACCAAGGTATGAGGAAAACTTTGCGACGACTTCACGACCATTTTAAATGGCCAGGAATGAAGCGACAGGTATTTTCCGTTCTTGCACGATGCGCCCCCTGCGGAGCCAATCGCGTCCGTGCAGAACGTCCAACCCCCGCCCCTATGCCTGTCGCCGAAAACCCGGGAGAAGTCGTCGCAATGGATCTGACCGGCCCCCTCCCCCTGAGTCGCAGCGGCGCTCGTTATCTATTATCAATCATAGACCACGCCACTGGCTATGTAGATTGTTTCC
The DNA here is from genome assembly GCA_950022655.1 of Alentia gelatinosa. Classification (NCBI taxonomy): domain Eukaryota; kingdom Metazoa; phylum Annelida; class Polychaeta; order Phyllodocida; family Polynoidae; genus Alentia; species Alentia gelatinosa. The sequence goes on from OX465586.1 coordinate 53,168,356, forward strand.
CCCTCAAAGATAAGTCCGCTGAGTCGGTTTATTCCTCCCTATCCCGGGAGTACATCCCCCGCTACGGCCCCCCCTCTGTCGTGTTAACGGACAACGGATTAGAGTTCAAAAACGCGACAGTGGAGGGATACCTGCGACAGCTCGGGACCGAGGTGCGACACACCACCCCCTACCACCCGCAGGCCAACGGTCGCGTAGAGCGTTTTCACCGCACGCTAAAGGATATGTTGCGTAAGGTGGTAAACGCCCGTGCTTGCGAGTGGGAGGACCACCTCGGGGATGTACTCCTCGCCCACCGGACGACCCCCAGTGACGTCACCGGCTTTTCCCCCTACTACCTCCTCTTTGGTCGTTGCCCTCCTCCCCCTTTTTCCCACCTCCGAGATCGCCCGCTAGGGGATTCGTCGGCCCGCCTCGCCCTCCGTGTGGACGAGCACTCGCGTGCTTTGAAGGAGGCCGCCCACAACGCGGAAATAGCGAGGCAGGCTAACGTTAATCGCCTAAGCAAACACGCCAACGCCCTCCCCCTAGAACCCGGTACCAAGGTGTTCCTACGAGTCCACGAGCCCGGACCGCTGGACCCCCGCTGGGACCCCGGATACCTCGTGACGCGGGCATCCGGCAACGTGGTACACGTGGTGGGCCCAACAAACAAACGGCGGACGGTTAATCGCAGTCATGTCAAGGCGGCCGACCCGGGCCTCGACTGGGAGGGCTTACGCCCACGCCTAACCCGAGCCCAGCGGACGCGCCCCCCGACTGCGATGCCTCCACCCACACCACGGCCACGCGGCCGCCAGCCCCAGACGCGCGTTGCTTGGATACCCAACCCCAGCGTGCCAGCTGTAAACGCTAATCCTCAAACCCCAATTATCCCACCAACCCGGCCCGCGTCCCCCATGCAGCTAATCCCCGGCAACGACGCATCCCGTCCCCCCTCTGCAACTCCCATGCAATCAACTCCCACAGATGTCCCGGCCCGGCCTAACTCCTCCAACAACATGGCCATCGATCTGCCCCCACTTCCCCCTACAGGTCCAAACTCCCTTGCGCCCTCGGCCGCCCCCACTCCTCGAGCAAACACCCCCATCCCGGTAATCGACCCCATCACGCCCGTCCCACATGTCCCTAATCCCCCTGATGTCCGCCGAGATCGTAAACGTGCGGCTGAACCTGAGACACCCCCTCCCCCCCCACTGGTGCGTGGTCCGGTCACTTCCCTCCCGCTCTCGGGCCGACCCACCCACGCGACGCGGGACGATCTTAAAAGGCGGGCGGCGGCCCCGCTCAGTCACTTCACCCGTATCACGCGCTCGTTCACCCGGTCGTTGGAAGCAGAGACTGCGAAACGCCAAACACTCCAGCCACCGGACGAGGCCGAGATACAAGCGGAGAAGCGACTGTGCATTGCAGCCGTCGCCCAGCATTGTCGCCCCCGACACGTCTAAAAACCAGTGAGTAGATCAAACTGTGTGTTATCATCATGTGGATGCCCGTATTCCTGCTATGCTTATACGCCCCCTTCCTCGACGCGGACCTGTTCTCGGACGATGGCGTGTTGGTCTACACGGACGGTCGTGCGCGTGCGGTCGCGGCCGCCTGGACTGTCGCCGTCACGATCCGACCACCGTCCCCTCCCTGTGTAGATGACCTCGTGCACAACCTAACTGTCGCCATTGACGCTGTCGCGGACGTGATGGTGCCGAATCACGTCCCCTACTGGCGCCGGCATCTGTCGCGTTTGCTGACCCGCTTGTCCGAACTACCCAGGGCAAGTCGGATAGTAACCGACGGCAGGCCGGAGGCCGGCCGACGGCGTCGGGGCCTACTTAATATTGTGGGGTGGGCTGGAAAGGCGCTGTTTGGACTGGCGACTGACCGCGACGTCGCATCATTGCGAGGAGTCGCACGCGACACGCTGGTCCAGCAGCAGCAAATAGCCCATCACCTGGAGCAGATGGTATCGGTAGTAAACGCCACTCGTGGAGGCGTTCTACAGAATGCCGATAACATCCCCACAATAAATGAGCAGGCCGCCTCCGCGATCCACCTCGCGGAAGCCGGAGGTACGATCGCGGTCGGGGCCGACGAAAAGGTGAACAAGGTCTGGATGGCCCGGCAGATCGAGCTGGGCCTACGGATCTTGGAGGAGACGGTGCGCCAACACGAACTTCGGCGAGTACAGTTCCATAATCAACGGATGGAGCTGGAGCGGGGCCAACTGACCGAGGACGTTCTCCCCCGAGAACACCTGCTCCAGGTCCTCCGCCGCCTAAGAGACGCCGGATACCACACCCTCCCGGCGATGTGGTACTACAACTACGTGGACATCGACCCCATCTGGGAGGAGGGACGGGAGTTGATCTACCGTGTTGTTGTTCCCGGGCTCACGAGCGAGGCCTACCTGGTGTACAAGCTGCAGTACTTCCCCGTGCAGTTGGACGCGTCCCACCTGCGGACAGTCCAGGGTAGGCCCCGTTTGGCCGTGAGCTCGTCGTCCTCCACGTCCTTCGTCCCTGATGTCTGCGTAGGTCGCCAGCCACGAGTGTGTAGGCCTACGGTAGTGTACACCGAACGGTCCTGCGAGTCGGCACTCGTGCGCGGGACCAAGCCGACCTCGTGCCACATCGCCATCACCGCCCGGAACAACGCGACGGCCGTAGTGTCGAGGCCCGAGGCCGGAGGCCGACAAGCTGTGGTAGTCGCCTACCAGTCGACCTCCGTGCTACGCCTCTGCACCGGCCGCCCACCCGTGAACCTGCTCGTCAACGGCCCCACCCTCGTCGACCTACCCCCAGGATGTTCGCTGGAGTCGCGTGGGTGGCGCCTACACGGCATCGCGGCTGGGCACCATACCCTCAACTTCCACTTCCGGCGCCCCCTTCAGCTTTCCCCCCTCAACATATCCTGGCCCCGAACCCTACCTCCCACCTTCTCCGAACCACTCAAACTCCTCCCCCGCGTAGTCCTTCCCGTAATGGAAGTAGGCCGCCTACAGGGCTTACGCTCCCCGACCTCTATATTATCCTCGGTCCCCTTTGTGTCCACCTCCTCTGTGACCCTGCTAATAGTCCTTATCTTCCTGACGGTTTGCTGCGTTCGATACAAAAAGCTTTGTTGTATCCCCGTCACTCGCTGGTGTTGTAGGTTGATCTGCGTGCGGAGTCCGCCGAGGTCGGCTGAAGAGGAACGCCCACGCGAGGAGATCAGCCTACAGAGCCTACAGGCAGCACCAGCATCCCCCTTTCTGTCCCTCCCTGCCCCCACCATCGTTACCGAGGATCCCCCCACTGAACCCTTCCCCCAATCCCTACCCGTAATTCCTATACGATCAGAAACCGCGACCGCCCCCATACCCCCCCTCCGCCTACGCCCAACCCTGGAGCGGTTAGCAGGTTCCTTCGCGGACTTACGCCCCCAAGATATATATCCCCGGCTTCCCCCTGTGTAAAACCTTTTTTTTATGAATGAATCGTTGACGATACGGAATTGACCCACGATTGTAAAACTGGAACGATTAGGACCGATAGCATGGTGAAACCCGTGGGGTGCTTGCAGCCTCGCTGAGACCCACGAGTTTTTGTTTTATGTTGCTCGGCCATCGGTAAGGGCCTTGGTTATTCGAAGTGACCTTGGCCCTGTGTTTGGCGGTCAAAGGCTGGCCTTGTGGCCACTCGGCCAGCCCCTTCGCCCCAGACCCTTTGGCCGAAGGATGCTTATGTGGAGAAACGACGATTTTGAAGAGGCACGAGGAGCACGAGAGGTTCGCGACCTAGCTCAGCCTAAATCGTCTGTGTGTGTATTGTCTTATATATCGTGTGTGTGCGATATCGTTTTGTGTTTTTATCGTTTATCATAGGAACGATTTTTAAGGGCCTATGCGCCCAGGGAGGAGTCCATAATGGGACCTGCCCTACTAGTCTGAAAACAATTTTTTTTACATATATCAAACATGTTACTTACCGTGCTTTGCCGCGCTAATTTTTCTTCTTGGGTGGGCACGCCGAGAGTGGTGGAGTTATTTTTAGAGTAATTTGAGTATTGCAAAAATTTAGAGTGTTGGGGGAGTGAAGTACGTATGATGCCTACGTATCCCCTGGCACCGGTTGAAATTTTTGGCAATTTTCTGGAAAGAACCACTCTCAGCTGCTTCACAACCCCCTATTTTTAATAACCACGCTGCACAAGTCTTATATACTTAAAAGTGGCCACGCTGCACGACTATATGTCTGGGTTTTTTCCTATACTTAACGTGGCCACGCAGCAAGATATTATATTCTTCTCAATTTACAATGTATATCAATGACACCTATTTATTTATATTGACGAGCTCCTGCCTATATATAATATGCTATGCTTTATATTTTATAAGGAACCGACCATACTACAATCACAGCCCTGCGCTAAGTATTCCTTAATTCTAAAATGATTCTCTTAATTAATGTCGGTTCCTTGGTCTATTGGCCAGAATTGTTTAATATTATTATGTAATCTCAAATGTTATTTTATGTGTTTTTTTGAATAGCCCAACGAGGCGACATGGTTAGTATCAAGGTGGATCTGAGACAGGTAGAAATGTTAGTTATAAACCAGAAATTTAAGGAATTATAATCATCTAGTGCATACCAGCCGCGTGCAAATAGTAAGTATTACCCAGAAATTACAGAAAAATTTAAGTAAATAACGAGAAATATCGTTTATATTGATTTCTAGACTCTAATTAGGCTAACAAGTAGTGATACAGTGAGTTACTATCGGTTAGGTATGCAATAGCTGGAGATGGGCCGATGTTTCGGGCCGCTGAAAATTTCTATAAATCGGGGTTAATCGGGAGGGCTCTACGATTTATTATGTTTAGGCCACAGTGTTATCTCACCACTCCTCGGTAACTTGAGTAGACTTGGGAAGGGATGAAGGCTGTAGGCGAACGTCAGGTGGGTAGCGAGTGGCGCGGCCCGTACACCCGTCGTCACCAGAAGCCGGGCGCTAGCCGCAGTCGATATGTAGAGAATGGCGATGTCCAGGCCTTAACGTAGTGCTCAGATCCACGCTGAAAACGCCAATATTATATGTTATAACCCTGTACATATTTGTTTATAATACGGCCACAAGCATATTTTCTACAATCTTTATCGAGATTACGGGGGCTCGTCCTTTTTGTGTCATTTACCGCCTTATCAATTTTTATCGTAAGATTTACCGTCCTCAGCGGCGACCAAATTGTCTATTTTTAATCATTAAGCACCCCGCTGCTACTTATATGTCATGCCTTTCACGGCGATATTTTCTTTTTTTGTACTATCAAAATGGCTGCCAGGATGTGCGCTGGTGAGGAGCCTGAGATGTGTAAAATTGTTTGAATTACCGTTTTTATTGAGGAAAACGTGTAATCTACGTGTCAACTGAGTACGTGTGACTCACATCTATTTTTCTGTAACCTTTTGTGACCTGATTGTGACATGACGGGCTCCGATCCTCCCGCGAAGTGCTTCGCGTGGGCGGCGGTCTCGGGCTGGCGCCTACGCTCGGACCGCCAGCTGTCGCACTTCGGTAGCCCGGGACGCGGAGTTCCGTCGCGGCGGCCTGCCAACAACGAACAAAGGTGTGTTCTGCACTTGACAGGCCGTTCCTACATGTATATACCTCTACAAAGAGTAACAATCGTGTCAATCGTGCTAAAGTGTGTTTTAGCGCGATTGACTCCACCCCTACGATTGGCGAGCGAGTCAACCAAGAGACACTGACGCCGAAGACCGCTCGCCATACCCTGTGAGATCCCTGTGATCTATCTTTTTAAATTCATAACCACCCTCCTGAAGCCACAGGATACAGACACTCGTATCCCAGCTTTATATCAAAATGGACTACGCATTTATTTTTCATAAAGACATTCGCTGGCCATTTTATACACTCGCGACTGGTTGTACAGCCGAGTACCCATAACCCGGACACGGTCGGAGCTCTGACGCCGAGCGGACCGCAGTGACATTTTTTCAAATATAACCTGTACTTCTGTTATCATCTCTGTTACTCTTTACCCGTGTGATCTATGTGTGTTAATGATTGAACCTACCTTATTTGAAGACCCGATGGCCGCCATTGTTTGCGTAAGACCCGTTTGTTTAGCACGCCGAGATGTGGGCGCTGCCATTTTTGTTGTTTCTGGGTGGTGACCGGAAGTTGGGAATTGCTGCCTTTTCATTGGTCGAGAGATCGTGAGCGCGCGCTGGTGGCGCCTCCGCGTTCGCTCGACGAACTAACCGTTCCCGCGCTGGTCTCAGCAGCCGCACGACTGCTCTGAGACGGAGCAAGGCGGTTAGGTTGGTTTTAGCGACTGCACATCTTTTTCTTTTCTTTTAAAGTTCTCCGTTGCTCTTCGAACTCAGAGTGAGGGACGTTTGTAAAGATCTGCAGTCGATAATTCTAACTTTGTGGTATTTTTGCGTTGAAAAAGCAGCATTATTAATTATAATATATATATTCAATCTATTCTAAATTCTTTCCTCCGAATCCAAGATGGCCGACACTGGCCAGGCTAATTGGTCCTTCCTGCTGTAGCTATAATCCCCCCTTTGAACCCGGCTTTGGCCGGCGGTTGTTTGTTAACCCAACTTCCTGGAGATGCGGGCGCGCTCGTTGTTACAAAGGTGACGCTAACTGGCGCCTAACACGACCGCCCGTATAAGCGTCCCCCACCTGGAGACAAAGGCGCTACGATTGTATATAAACCCGGGCCCAAATTAAAGAACCATTCAGTCTTACCTGGATTCTGTTACCTACAACATCTATGCGTTGACTCCAAACCTTATTTAACGTATATCGACCGCTAGGAGCAGAACCGCTATGGTATAGCCTAGGAACTTTACAGTAGTGTTGCTTGGGTGGCCAGTGTATATGGGAAACTGCTACATTTTCATGACACCATATGGCAGCACCAGTTTAAACCAGGGGACGCCTCGATACCTACCCGCATTTGTCTTTAAGTGGAGACCTCCACCTTTCAGATACAGTATTAACTATACCTGTGGATACCTGAGTATAAGCAGTGGCGACACCTTCAGGCTAATTATACTTACTTCTCTCCTTCATACATCTAGAAGTCCCCAATTCTACAAGACAATACTAAACATCATCATGTAACAATTCATGTATCAGTAACAACAGCGGGAAACACTAATACTAAAGCAACCCCATAACGGCACAAATGACTAATTTCTCAACCCATCTGCTCAGAAGTTATAAACACAAGTGTTTGTGTAAGCGATAGCCATCATTGGAAAGATCCGACATAGTCCCTCCTTAAAGGCGCCACCAGGGAAGTCAATGGCAGATCATTTGACTAAGGGAGCGTTCAATAATTATGCCCAAGGGGGCCACAGTTTTTAGAGGGGGGGGGGGGCAATGTTCTTTTGGGTATTCCAAGGGGAGGGACAATTTTTTTTTTGTATTCCAATGGGGGGTGGGGGTAACTTTCTTTTTGGAGGGGGGGAGGCAAAGTTTTTCACTAATTCTGTTGCAGGGTCGGCGTTTTTAGCCAAACATGGAGGCAAACTCCCATATTTGTGTTCAATAAGAATTGATGTTATGAAATGCATTCATATCATATCACAAGAAATCAGCTTAGTTGTATTACTATAGTAATGATTAATGCACAAGGTAACTATAGTTGTCTCACTCCCTGGAGTTCAGTGTCTATGGTCACAGTCCTGTTCGCCAATTTGAGATGGGTGTGCACCCTCCCTCAGTTTGACAGACTTATATGGAGGGAGACAACAATAGACGAACACTAACATTTGTCCCAGAATCAATGCAGTCTCACAAATTCATTTAGTTTTTCTTCAACATTGATGAATTAGGAGCATTTTCTACAACATCAAGTGCTACAAAATGCCCCTGTTGCTGCTTATTTCAATAAGATTACCATATTTATGGAAGAGCACTATGAGTAAAGAGAACTCTTTATTGAGAAACATGTGATCCTTAATATTAATTTATGAGTATTTCAAAATCGTAAGTATATCATATATTCTGTGAAAAATTCATCATTATTGATCAATCATTTACAAAGTAATTATACATAAAAAATGATTTTGTAAGTCTTAGAAAATGATGCCTTTTAGGCATCACCTGGCCACACATGGCGATTCCTTAAGGCATCATCTGGCTACACACAGCAATGCCTTAAGGCGTGACCCGGCGCCAAAGTGTTAAAGGGGTTCTACATGCAAGAAAATTTTGTCTTCCTTCTGTAGTGCCACACAATAGATTGAGTCACTCATTCCAAGGATCCCTCACACCATGCCAAACTATAACAAATTGCCAGAACATCTGTATTTGCATGTCAATGATACTGCTACAAGAAACAGTGAAGGTCCTTTGAAATTCTGCAAGGGAGCCTGATAACTACCAAATGATGTCACAAATCAAGAAAGCAGTTGCTGCTGGATAATTGAATATGAACAACCAAGTCTCAATAAGTGACTTCATTGGGAATTATGTTCAAGATTTATGATTGATTATATAGGTACAGAAGAGATGGGGGCTTCTAACAAGACTGCTAGCTGCCAACTACAGCCTCAATTTGGCAGGGGTTGTATAACTGATTTTGGGTTAGAATATTAGCAGAATCTTACAATTATAGAGACTAGGAGCATCAACTCAAACTGTCATCATAGCATCGTATAATAGTGCAGCCAACTTCAACCAGTTGGCATTGTGCTTGATGCTATGACCAGTGTGTGCCCCAATTTTTTTTTTTTGATCAGATTTATTAGGGTTTTCATCAGTACATACATATGATGTCCAGGCTCGGTTGTAAACCGTTCTGCCGCCTGGTCACTCGTTCTTGGTTGTAAAAATCCATATAACATTGATAACGACTGAGCAGTTGACCACTGTTTTGTGAGACCATTTGATGTGATGAGATGGGATGAGGTGGGTTACATATACATGTCTATAATCACAGGTAAAGAGTTCGATAAACATTCCAAAAGTAAGTCTTGGTTACTTAGAGTACTCAACAGCCTAATTAGGCAGTACATCGAGACAATTATCCTCATTGCTGCTAAAGAAATATAATTTTAACCATGCCAGGTTACATTTAAGGCAAAACAGTAACCAGACCTTACAAAACAAAGTAATTCAAGATAATATTATACTGGTACAGTGGTAGTTGCAACACAATCTACCTTCTCATTTAGGTTATAAGAAGTGGAGTGAGTGGGGCTGGGGGAATAGGGGTGCTCTCTGTGTTAAATGTAAGTTAGTTAGAACTGCTATACATCAGTTGCAACACAAGCTGACTAGTCCATGTAACAATCTAAATAATTCTTTTTTATAAGTATTTTAAATTTATTTTTTTCTGGGGTGATCGTGTATACTTCCTTTAGGTTATTCCAGGCTGCAATACTACGGCAATAAAATGAAGAGTTAAATACAGGGTCCTTAAGGGGTGGTTGTAGTAGTCGTAGCCCGTGTTTCCTCCTTACTGGGAGGTTTCGGGTATCAACCAAATCTACGTCTTTAGTTAAAGTATGTGCATAGTTCAGCAAGTGTATATCTCTTCTTTGAGAGAGTTTGAACAGCTTCGCTTTAGTATGCATTTCTTCGGTTGAAAACTTTGGGGTGGGTTCTAGTTTTACTTTATAGATTAATCTAAGAATTTTATTTTGTAATCTTTGTATTTCAACTTGCATCGCCTGGGTACAGTTGTCATAAATAAAATCAGCGTAGTCAAGGTAGGGGAGTATAGTTGTTCTATAAATTTGTAATGCTGTATTTTGGTCTATGTATTTCCTTATTTTTGTTAGTAGATAGGTTTTATGCTTTACTTTTTGTATCATTGCCTTTCGATGTTCTACAAACTTCAGTTTTGTATCTATAGTGAGACCTAGGTATTTAAAAGTGCAAACTTGTTCTATTGTCTTACCATTTATTGACAGATCGATGGAGGGGGTGTTCCTGTTACGGTTGTAGTTTAACCATTGCGTTTTCTTTTCATTTAGGGTTAGTAGATTGTTTTCACACCATAGAGTAATTTGAGGGATCACTTCAGCCATTATTTGTCTTGAATTTGTCGTGATGACTGTATCATTGGCATATAAGACCGATTCGTGTTTAATATTTTCTGAACTTTTAAATATGTCGTTTATATAAATAATGAATAAGGTCGGGCCAAGCACGGAGCCCTGGGGGACACCAAAAGTTAGGGGTAATACAGAGGAGTCCTTTCCATTTAGAGAGACTTGCTGCTTACGATTTTGTAGGTAACTTGAGAACCATGAACATGTTAGATTATTAAGTCCTAGGGTGTATAATTTATGTAATAAAATTTTATGAGAAATGGTGTCGAAAGCTTTACAAAAGTCCAAAAAGAGGGAGGTGGTGTCATTATCTTTTATGTTATGATAGATAAATGTTAAGTAGTTAGTAATGGCTGAAATAGTAGATTTATTTTCCCGAAACCCGTGTTGTGCATCGATTAAGACAGTTAACACTATTCAACACATCAAAGTTAGATACAGTAAGGTACATGGGTAAGCTGTAGTATATACTTAATTTAGAATAAAGCACTAAGATTGTCATTTAAACATTTGTCAATCTTGCGGGCAATGTATTCGGAGGAGAAGTTGTCCATGTGGCACCCGTCATAAAGATGCGAGTACGAATGCGTAACCCTGCCATGGCCCAAACATCGATGGAACTTATCAGTTATCCAGGGAGTTGGGAGTCCGTTATCCTCATTAAACTTTGTTATGGACGAGTTTAATCGGACGATACTCTGATTCAGCAGGTCTTGTTGTGCGTTGAGATCTGTAGCGACTTGGTTAGGTAGAACTCGGTATCTGTGTAACTTACGGGAGTGCTGACTGTTATACTTTTCAAGCGCCATCCCAATTATTGGTAATATAATCGTCTTTGTGCTTGTATGCCGCTGTATTTCACGATGGGCATAGGCAACTTGTGACATTATCATGTGGAAGAGGTGGTCAGAGTTTTCATTTATAAGTGATACTTTTCCCGTTAATGAGTTTTTATAAGTCAACCCACAGACTCCAGCATAGAGTACAATTATGTCAGGATGAATGGTGTTGGCTAAGTTAATGGTCGGTAAGACAAGGTCCTCGATAGACTTTCCACTGAAAGGTTTAATGAAATAAGTAAGCGGACTACAATTGAATAGATCTTGGGTTAATTTGTAGCCGCGCGAGTCGGAGACAATTAAAACCGCCATTTGAAGGATTGTACTGGTTTGATATTACGTTGCAACGCAAGCGTAATTTAATTATGGGTAAGACAAAACAGAGAGAGAGTATGGAATGGCAATAAAGTCAACAATACTTATATATATGGTCAGACTTCTTGTGTTACTCGTTCAGTAGGTCAGCTGGGTCTAGGGTCAAGCTGGTGGATTCGTCGTCAGCTTCGTCTTCAGAGGCGGTCGGTGCCGGCTGGTAGAGACGAGGGGCAGGGGGGAATTGTTGGTCGCGCGTGAGTTCACTCCGGACATCCATGAGGATTGCCCCTCCAATGTTATTCCCCCTGAAGGTGCCAAGGTGAATTTCTTTCGCAAAAAGGTGACAACCAGTCCCCCAGTAGGGGTCCAGTGTGGCCTCGAGCAGCCGCCGATTTCCAGTATCCCTGAGTTTCCTCGCTAACTCCGGGTTTTGTAGATACTTCTCGATGCTCAGTTCTCTAAGCTGTGTTTCCGCTCTGGCGTCCCATGGGTTACTGACCAGCGATTTAGTCAGGCGCTTGGCCCTATAAGGGTCGTCAGTAGCGAGTACCTGCTTGCTGATTTCAGGGGCATTCATGAACTTCGCTTTCTGGTGCCAGTAGGCTTGTTCTACTGATGCGTAACTGGTGCCTTCGAAGGTGAATGGTGCCTGGTACATGTTTGAGAGCGGAGAGTGGTGGGAGTGGTATGCTACTGTGGTGGGTGTGAACCTGGTTTTGAGTCTCTCCATACTTAACTTCTGAGGGAGGTTGTTGATGTCGCGGTATGAGTAGTATCTATTATTATAGATTATGCCTCGTCCCTTGAGTTTCGTGGCCTCTCCACACTTTTCGGCCATTTTAGCAATTGCTCTTAACTCACTTTTTTGGGTCTTCACTTCAGGGTTGGCGTCCTTGTTAATATAGACTGCATTTAGGTCTGGGAAACGCTTAAGCTTGCTTTTTGCTTTGAGAATTGAGTCCCGGTCCCTCATTTTGCCAAAAGAGACCAGAATAGGTCGTTCTCTTTGAGAGGGTCTGCCTATGCGGTATACTTGATCTAGGTCGTTAGGGGTGATTGCCGGGTTTAGCCTAGTCAAGATATCCAGGGCAATGTTGTGAGCGTTTTCACCATCGGTTTGATCTATACCTTCGATTAGCAAGTTATATTTTCGCGATGAATGATCCAATGACACTGCTTGTTCATGCAAGTCCGAGAGTTTCAGCTCATTCCCACATTGCTTCCTTTCTAGTTGATCCATGCGTTGGGTTAATGAGGCTAACGAGTCTTTAAGGGTTTTATTTTCGGCCTGCAGATCACATATGTCCTGCTGGTTTAGCTCAACCGATTGCCGTATCCCGGTAATCGCTTCTAGGGATTCATGGTTTTGTTTTGTAGTTTTTTGGGTGTCGAGGGAAATTCGCACTAGGTTTTCAAGGACTGTCGTGATTTTACCAGTAGTAAAGTCATCGTCTGTTGTGCTCGATGATCGTGTGCGGGGCCTTTCTCTCAACTCCTTCAGTGCTTTCTCGCAGGCCGTACCTGGGTCGTCAGCCATTGTGAGCGATGATAGGTGCACCGGTACAGGTTGACAATAAAACTGAGTAAAAAGTCTCTTACCTGGGTAAATAACCACGTTAAGTTTCGATATACACGGTCTAGGTAGGTTGAATATAGATCGTATCGTGTTTTTTTGTCCCAAAAGCTTCCGTAGTCAGGTTAAATCCAAGTTCTAGGGTCTCTACCGGGTGCGTGTGTGCGTACACTACTCAGCCATGCCAGACTTTATGAATTAGATTTGCAATAGTGCCAACACCTCATTTTAAACATCTGTGCAACACAGTTTCACAGACATTAGATCATTACTCCACAGGAGTAGTTTTGTCATTACCTATCAACTTTAGCTGGAGTTTCACAAGGAAATGAGGCAAAAGTCTCATATGGTAGCAACATAATGCAGAAATGCTATTTAAAGAATATGATGACTATGACTGGGAAAAGCTACATGGTGAAGGCAAGCTTGACCAACTGTCTGTAGCAGTACTGTCTATATATACTTGGAACACCATAAGGTTATTCCTCATCAGATAAAGAGAGTGTGTTTATACCACAATTAACAATTTAAACGACAAGTTCTGGGCAGTGTTCCGAAAGAACAAATTTCAGTTATTATTACACATATCAGTATGTACCATCAGAAGTGTGACCACTACCATATACTTTTTACAGCGACGATTTAAAAATTGTCGCTGTCAGTTGCAAGGTAAATTCATCATTCAAATCATGTATAAGATTCAAATTCATATGTTAAATGCAGGACACAGGAACCTCTAATATATAGGCTCTCCAAGGACTCCCCTGTAAAACTGGCCAAGGAATACCTAAGGGCTGACATTATCCGCTATTGGTTGCCAGTGGTGCAACTGTGAGCACCTCTCCACTAAAGATGACTGCAGATGGCAATGACTGACATTGAAACTGGCCTCCACATGGTGTGTGTTTCAGTCCTGCTCCTGGCTCCCCCATCTTTTTTGCAGTGGGGGCTGTTCCATCAACAACAGATTTTTATATTCTACCTGTTTCGTTTATTTTCATTTTTAAGCAATTTTTATGAAGGGCATATTGTGTGTTCAATCACCAAATTTGGTGGTACTGCCATTCTTCCACTCGGGCCCTACCCCCTATTCCTCATTCTAATAGGAGGTGTCAAGCCAAATGAGGAGTGGGTACTATTTTTGTGTAAGTTATTGGTATAATCAGACCTACCACCTAGCCACCGAGATTGGTCAAAATTTTGACAAATGACTGAATGTAGCTGGGTTTGTTCTAAAGTAAAGAAGGAAGGCCTTATGGAAAAAGGCCACATCAGTTTAACTTCCCTGTGCTTTTATCCTATTCCGATGGGGAGGGACTTTTTTGGGGGGCATTCTTAATCATTTAAAAACCCATTTCATTAACTTTTCTGCTCTGCAATGGACACCCCACCCCCTATAAATCCACTGCCATTCACTAAGGCCCGCTGTGACAGCGGGCACGAACATTATTTATACTTCACCCCTAGTAGCGAGCATTCTTTCATAGACGTTCGCTCACAGGTATATGCTAATAAACAAATCAAAACTAGAGGGAGTGAAAGATGGGGCAAATACAAGGGCTTGAGACAAAGCAGATGTTGTTCTGGATAGACAGAGAACAGAATGGTTTTGAAATACTCCCATGTATATTGGATTCGCTATATCGAATAGTGTAATATTACAAGCCCTATTGTATTTTATGAATATAAGCTTGTTAAATGTTTGAGTGTGATACACCTTTAAGAGATCTAATGTGTTGCCCCTTTAAGAGATCCTGTTGGGTGCACTGGTCATGGTGTGTGACCAGCCAATAGGAGAGACCCAGAGCAGCGCCCACCCTCCACTGGACATGGTAAAACCCCTGTGCAGTGAGCAGGGAGGGGGGGGTGGGTGGGGCAGAGGGTAGCTGGCTGGTAACAGAGATACTAGGTGTTGGCCTGTATGCTGTATTTTTCTACCACTCTGTTAGAGGACTCAGAGGGCGGCTTGTTTCCCCCACACCAAACCTGGACGCTGAGTCCCACTGTATACCACTTCTGATACTAATGAATAAATGGTTACAAATATCTAATCAGAGTTAGCCACAGTGCTTCCTTTGTTATAATAGTCTAATTAAAGAAGCACAAGTGACCTGTTCAAAGACCATTTATAAAAAGGGAATTGTTGTTAAAATAAGAGGTATTATGCTATGGGATGCACTGGTTATTGTCTTTTATCTCACCCCTGGTATTTTTTCTCCATAGACTTAACATTGCGAACTCGTATCTAACGCCCATTAGATATTTAGGAAAAATATTCAATGGGGGATTATGTCATAAATGATAGCCCTTTAGTCAATGTTAAGGGTGAGATAAATTCAGAAAACCCATTCAAGCTTAGTGTCAGAGCTCGATCCCATCTTGTTTGAATCACAAGATTCAAAATTAGTTCTTCATCTGTATTTATAGATTATCAAGAGAAGCAGATGATTTACAGCATCGCTTTATGCTAATCCATTATATCGAACATATCTACATAATTGTTAGAGAAACCATCTCCTTATTTTACAAATGGAATGGATGTCTATTTAAGGCAGTTTAGAGAATCTCATTTGTAGATAATCAAAGTTAGCACTATCTGCCCCCATTTCTATGTTATGTTGATTGTCTGGAAGAACGACGTCTCAACGTCGAATGTAAAGACAATAATAAATCTAAAAATGATAAATGAAAAGTGAATTGAAAATGTTAAAACTCCTCCAACATATTTTACTCAATATAATTAATCAGGCCCCTATAGGACAACGGATAATTGAAAGCTTTATCCCTAATATATGAATCATCTCCTCCAACAGGCTGAGGGAAAGATTTGACATAAATATTATCTAATTGTGTGATGAATCTTCATTACCTGGACTAGGGTATGGGTTCAGATAAGATTTCAGATAAAACTGGATCGATAATCGTATAAAAAATACTCCATGAGTTTGGATGCATAGCAATCGTCATCAGAAGCAGAATAACGATTACAGTGCATCCAAACGAGTGGAGTATTGTTTATTTCAACAGGTGCAGTTCTGGATTTATCTCATCCCTTTTATGGACATTACATAGAATCACAATATCAGAATAATTCAAATTGCTTAAGGGCTGATTCCACCAACATGATGGATTTGTTGTGATATATCTTTCTATATCTTGTAATATCTTACAGTGTCGCGCTCTGTCGTACCTCCACCGTCACAAAACGTAGCCGTGCGGTGTCGGGTGTAAGATTTGGTGCTCCACCATTGCTACACCTCAAGACACCTCAAGACAAATAGTCATGTGATTATTCAAACCTAGCCCGACTTAACAAGACAACACATAGTCTATGTGTTAAAGCTAGAGGACATAGCTTTAGGTTATATCAATAAAAAAAGACAAGTCAATGATTAGTGTTTCTTGAGTTACTGTAATCCTTTTATTTTTAGTTTCCTATACTTGTCATGTCCCAGGTTTCTGATGGAGCTACACTCCACGTTTGTTGTGATGTCATTTCTGGGTGTGACGTTTCATTGACTCTACTCAGCCAGAGAATGCGGCGTTCTTCTACTATGTGGGCAGTCCCGAACCTGACAACAATGGCAATTAGGACTATACCCACAAAGACCATGATGATCACTACTTTCTGGATGATGTCTTTTTTAGTGACCAGATGGTCCTCGAGGAAGATGCCTTTTTGCTTGGCGGTTTTGGAGTCATCTTCGAGAGAGGTGCCTTCTTGCTTGTCTGACTCAGTGACATCCTCGAGCAAACGGTAATGATTCCCATCATCTGTGTTCAACAGCACAGCTGTAATAGATACGATAGGTTTCGGTATTGGCTCATTATTGCTACCAACCTTTATGCTTACCTACAATAGGCTACAACGGGCTATCAAAAATCGGCGGCCATTTTGAATTACTGACGTGACATAGATAATGCTCAGAAAATAATTTAAAAAATCTTTTGAATTTTGATTACGAAAATGCGATCATGAACAATGCGCCGACTGACGTTCACACATGCGTGTAGTTGATAGCAGATGGTCACTTCTGCCCGCCCAGACTACATTGATTATTGCATCAGCACCAACACATTTTGGTGAGTTTTGGAATATTTACGGATATTTAGAGGTGTATAGTACATGTGAAACTTGTTTCCCTAATGTAACAATGGCTCCTATTCAGTAAAGGAGGTAGGATAAATGTGTCAGTAGACAGGCAGCAAGACCAATGTGAGGCCAAATCTCTACCGTTATTTAGCCAGTCATATAGTCTACTCTTTGATGTGAACATGATCGAGTGCATCCAAATGACACTTACCACTTGCTTCTTCATCCTGGTTTACACAAGCCATCCCTTGCATCTGAAGTATCAAAACGACACAAATGTTCACTCAAACGTAACGGGGAAAAGCTACATTGTTGATACAGGACGGGAGAGCGCCAACCTATGGAGAGGCTGGGTGATGGGCAAAGGAAGAGAGACAAAAAGATTGACGGAGAGAGAGAAGGGATGACTCCACCACACTATGTAATGGTCAGTTCACACTGTGCGTTTTGAAGGTTCTCAGTGTCTTAGAAGCTTGACCAACTGACCTTGTCCAATCATTCAAGACCAATCACTCGAGACCAAAATACCTGATTGACCTAAGTACTGGTGCTTGATATATTTGGATCCTCGACATGGGCACTTGAAGAAATGGCAAGTTGACTGGGTGTAAGTGGGTTACAGAAAATGATCCATAGGCTGTATGTAACCCAAACCTTCCAATTGTTATAATTGCACACTCATTCATCAATGATGAACATACTATTCGCTCCTATTATATATTGGCACTTTCGACAAAAGAATCTGCCAATGGAAAACAAAAATATAGAGATATGCTGACGAATCTAATACCGGTTAATTTTGATGCAAAATTTAGTACCACCAACTGACGAAATATACAGTGGGCCTCTTACAAAATCAAGTTTAGTTGATTTTGTCATTGATGCAATGTACTGCGGTTCCAAGAATTGGTCTCTAGCGTAAAGAGATCTTTTTCTACCCGTTATTCCGATTCAGTTTCTCTAATCCAGTCATATTAAAGAATTTTTGTGCAAGAATTAAACTATTTTCTAGTTCCCATCTGTCGGGCTAACTACATTTAGAAGTGCTAATACTGAGAGAGCTTGAGAGCTATCAAAGAGCTTGTGATACCTGACGCGATATCTCTTCCCAGTCGAAGAACCAGATGTAACGTGTAGTCATTGTGACTGCCAGGAGAGTAGTACAAACTAGAAAGCCAATCCACGTGCCTGAAAACAAACACACAACATAAATTACAGCCAATAAAACCCTAATTCAAAGGCATATCCTACAACTCGTGCTGGTGCCACCTGGTGATTTTAAGATATTCTCATTTATCCGTTCATTCAAATTAGTTCTTTTGTGGTAAATTCCAAAACCAAATGAGCAAAATTTAATCTTGTCTTGTTTGACCTAGCCTTGTTGAATGATGTTAACCCACATCGTCCCTGGGTCTCTATGGCATACAGAAAATGTTCTACATGAACGATCCTAGTCCCCAGGTCCCACCCTTTCTACTAGATTTAAGACAAGGAACTTACCAACGACTCCAAGCGGGGTGAGGAACATGAGGCAGTAGATGATCGGTAAAGAGATAATATAGTAACACACAAACACCACGATAGCCGCCTCTCTCTGTTTGGCCACCACCCGGAAGACAGCTCGCCCCAATTGCTGAAAAGTGTGAAATGCAAGTGTGAATTGGACAAGTGCAAGTGTGAAATTATGATACACACATAATGGGAATAGAAGATATGGGCTGGGAAGGGCTGATATTATCTCACCCCTGGTAGAATTCTAGCCATAGGAAAAACATTAGAAACAAATACTCAACGATCACCCCCGTAATGTGACAATACTATGTCAAGGCCATGGCATAGTGAATGACGTCATATGGATATGCTAAGTATATTCTAAGTATTCTGATATTGTGATGCTATTTAATGTCATAGAAAGGGGTTAGATAAATCCAGAACCACACTCAAATGGTAAAATACACAATACTCTACTCGTTTGGATGTGCCATAACTGCCACTGGGCTTCACCTCGATGACGATTGCGGCACTTCCAGACTCATGGAGTATTGTCTATTTATATAATTGTCAATACTTTTCTATATAAATACACATATTCGTACTACATCTAGGCTATATCCTGTATTCCATGCCCAAAACTGTATCGATTCCTCGGGCCGTAGCCACTAAATATATTTTGAGTCAAACTCATATTTTTAAAAGGGGCACTCCACCAGCCTAAATTCTCTGCCGAAAGATGGCGTACAGTAGTGTTTCATAGGCATCTGCTTTAAGGATTTGTGAACTAATCTTAGTGATACCAGAGTGGTGGAAGAGCAACAGCGAGATCGGGAATTATCGGAAAAGTTTGGATGATGCTGCTCCACTACAGTGCCCGAATTGTATCATGACAATACTTTGAAAATGAACAAAACTGTGTTTATAATTATGTCAAGGTACGGCCTACAGGGCCAGAATGCCATATGATTTCTGATGCAGGGAGAGTGATGTTGTCAAGTTTAGTTATGTTTCACCAAAATTTTCTAAGAGCCTCTCAGAAGTGATCAGAAGCTTCGAGAAGCGTCAGGTTGCTCGCTGACAACATCAGATATACGATCGGGTAGGTGGAACACTAAGTTATACTGAACACTTACTGTGAAAGTGTTTGTATTTTCTTTCTGGTGTGCAGGCCTAGTTCATTAATGATGCAGGTATGTACCTTTTAGAAAATGTATTCTTTTTTCAACCTACAATCGCCTGATGAGACCAGAGGATCGAAACTATTGAGCAAGGACAGAAAAACTCAGAGAAAAAGGGTTTTCAATATGAATATATACAGATTCGTTCGAAAACCATACACCAGAGGGCATCAACATCACCATAAGAATTAGATTGGCAACCAACCCCTGTCTCCGACTTAGGGGTTGGTCTGATTCTATCGCTTTCTTGCCAGAGACCTCGATACAAATATCTTGAAGCAATGTCTGTGACATTGTGGTACATAAACTATGAATACTCTTGATCAAATACAAATCATTATCAACTTAGCTAATTGATAAGAAAGTCCAACTTCATGTTTTCTTTATCAAAATACACAAAAATGGAAATGAAAATATAGATAATGGGCTTTCAGAGTAGTATAATCTCCAACCCCAAAAGCCTGTTGTGACAAAGACTACTAGGACAACAGATCTGCTGGAAGAATGATTCACTTCCAGCAGATATTCTGACTGATATTAAAAGGATCAGCTAGGCGAGTGCAAGTCAAGTTACCTCTCCTTGTGGAAAGTGACTGATATAAAAGAGAAAGGAAGCAAAAAACAGAGATCATCTATAAAATATATATTGACAACTATTCGAAAACTGTCAATTTATTGATGAATGTGTGAACATGAAATTTGCTCGTTATTACTAAAATGCATATGAGAAAGCCACATTTGAGTGCCTTACATTATTTTCTTGTGATCCCTTATCTATTTTAAGAAGAATCTTGATGAAGCGAGCTATTTTACATAATTCTATCATTATGATAGGAAAGATAGTAGGAAAGATAGGCACAGAAAAAAGGTTTTAGTAAAAGGGGTTGGTTGCCAAACTATGGTGACCAGAGTACATAAGAGTAGTACAGAACCTGCCCACTAGGGTGGGAACGTATACGGAGAAAGGACCATAGGGGGAGCCACTATGGCTGACCCAACCTATCTCTCTACAGAAAACTGGTGACCATTGTCAGAGGCTTTCCCGCCACTCTTTGTCTGGAATAAACTACCAATGAGAAACCTCTAAATTGATCACATGATCGAATGAACCATATAATTATTCACGATGCATGAATATTCAATTAATCCAAAGACGCGCTCTAGTGGTGCTAAGCCAGTCACTTGCTCAGTTTTCACGGTAGCAGCCACATCTTACCATATACTTACTGTGAAAGTGTTCACGAGGAAAACGAACGACATGATTGGTAGAAAGGAGTTAATCACAGCCAGAACATCTCTGAAAAGTAAGAAAACAGGAAGAGATTAAACCTTTAGTAAATATCTGTAGAACCAGGCTAACTCGACGATTATGCTTAAAAACTCCCTAAGCAGTATGGCCTATTAAAGAAATAACATTAATAAGTGGCCTACATTTTAACATACATGATAATTGGGAAGATACACAACATTGGTTTGGAAGAAAATACTGATCATTATAAAGGCTCTTTCTTTGACCATTACCAGGACAATAGCTCTTGAGATTAAGGATTATCTTGGACACACGATAGGCATGTATGGTATGCAGAGTACCACACTCTGAATAGTGTCCTACAGTGCCCTACTCCGTAAAGCTAGGCTAGCCTGAGGTACTCAGGAGAAACCCTTTTTTGTGGAAATAGTCTAATTATTCGTCAAAAAATGGCAAGTAACATTCACAAATTTTTCATATAGTTGTGTGTCAGTGTACAGTTAAAAAAAATGTGGGGAGAATGTACTTACTTCTCACGAGTGAAGATTTTACCAATGCTGCTACGGAATATCATTGACGTTACAAACCAGAAAGTCGCCAGAAAAGCTTAAATGTAGAATCAGAAAAGCTAGTGAGTGCATGTTTCAATTACCCTTTTTTTTATATATATATTTTTTTTTAGCAATTTCAACATATCAATAAATCAGACTCTGTAAGGCACAGAGTGATTGCTAGTCCCGCCATCATCTGCCAGGAAGTTGTTGGACAGCTCCACTATTTTTGGAGGACAACCAGTATTTTATACTGTTATAATCTATAGATAATCATAAGATGAGGCTAAAATCCTTTTATGGTAAATCCCAAAAAATATTCAAAATAAAATCCATTGACAACTGGACACACCAACTGGTGTTTTGGTTCAGGGGGCAAGATGGCCGCCCCATAACACAATAGCTTCAGTCCTATGCTCCCTCTATAGAGCAAACAAACGATACCCACTATCACTCGCTCTGTTTGAAACACATTAGATTAAAAATATTTGCATATTTTAACACATTGTTAGGAATGAAAGGCTTGTCTACTTGACCATGATAGAGAGGGGAGAGAGAGAAAAGGGGGAGATAGAGAGGGAGATAGATAGAGAGGGAGGGAGATAGGGAGACAGATAGAGGGGGAGAGGGGCAAGAGAGAGATGAGACAGACAGACAGAGAGAAAGAGAGGGGCAGGGAGTGAGAGATAGAGAGAGGGAGAGAGAGATTGGGGAGATGTAGAGGGAGAGAGATCGAGAGGTAGAGGAGAGAGAAGAGAGAGAGAGAGAGGGAGAGACAGAGTGGGAGAGGAGCGAGAGATAGAGAGACAGGGAGAGAGACAGGGAGAGGAGGGACAGGGAGAGACAGAGGGAGAGTAGGAGAGGGAGAGGGGGAGAGGATGAGGGAGAGGGCGATGGAGAGAGGATGATGAGGAGGGAAAGGGACACAGAGAAAGGCAGGGAGAGAGAGAGGGGGGGAGGAAGAGACAATGATGGAGAGGGAGAGATGGAGAGGGAGAGGGAGAGAGGATGGTGAAGACACCTATCTCACACACTCACCTATGAAGACAGTGCTGACCCGAACTGAGGTCTTTGCATTCCTCGGAAGACCTGACCCTAAAAGCTGTCCTATTCTGATAATTGAAGCCAGAGACAATCCCATGCCAACCTGAAGATAAACACAAACTCAAGACAACGTTCGACCCAACGTTCGAGATGTTTCGATTCAACTAGCCAGTGCTAAAGATGCTATATCACAGGATATTTGGTTAAAAAGTAATTCACAAGTTGTACTTAATAATGAAATCGAGATGTCATTGTTGTAACAATAGAGGAGGTATTGAACACTTGTAACTCCTTGGCAATGTCCGTACCTTGTGTAGCCTGTGTAAGTAGTAGGATCGCCATAGGGCTAATATCATTACATATATATATTTTTTGTTATACTGCTATGACCATCGCATGATATGACCAAATGGAAAGCCTCAAAATCGTTGCATAAATCACAGAAACCACTCGTAACTTATGAAACAAACCCGAGATCTAGGTACCAGTACGAGTATTGTGCTAGCATTAACCCTTTTGGTATGCAATGGAGAACACAAACGTCAAACACTTCAGTATCTAATCTTTAATGTCACAATTCTCACAATATTAAGCTTCCCCCTGGGAAGCAGGTACACTCTTTAGGTATCCCCATGACACCAATTTACTGCAGGATCTACATTAACCTGTCTGTGATGACAAGTGTTTAATGAACAAATACCCATAGCCTGTCTGTACCACCACTGCTCTATGGTTACTTACTGTAAAGCTCAATGCCCATCTACCGATTTCGGAACATTCATGTACCTTTGTCGGCGACAAACGGACAGTAATTTGTCTCAGCCAAGGCATCCTAACGGAGTCGGCTGTAGTCGGTAGATGTAGGACAGCTAGGCAAGGGTGAGCCACCGATTAGTAGACTGATTTGCTTAGGACTAATATCCAGCACCCCATCTTCTCAATGTCCGTGGATCGAGCGAAGAGTTACATAATTTGCCTACGACAAGTTGACCGACTCCTATACGATTTGCAAACTAATCGCTCAACCCTGAATCGGTAGATGGCCATCAGGCTTTAGTCACTTCTCTTCTCTACCTTGGCTGCTGTTACCTGAGCCCAGTTCCCTATCCTGACACTCACACCTCCACAAGACCCTGTCCTCTATCGAGTAGTTGTAGCCTATTACCTTTAGATGAGAAACAGCTGCTCTGTGCAATGTTCACCATGCGGAACCAATCCCTGATTGATTCCCGCTGCTCATGATGTAGGTGAGCCGCCCGTTCCCTAAACCATACCCACTAGAGTTCGTCCTAGACTCTATTGCTTTCTGTATCGCTGCCTTCATGCCGGCTCCTGTTGACTGCCAGTCTCCCTGAGCCTATCTAGCTGTCCCATGGCCCTCTATGGTTACTTACTGTTAGTCACTTCTCTTCTCTACCTTGGCGGCTGTTACTTTACCCCAGTTCCCTATCCTGACACTCACACCTCCACTAGACCCTGTCCTCTGCTCTGTGCAATGCCGGCTCCTGTTGACTGCCAGTCTCCCTGAGCCTATCTAGCTGTCCATTGGCCCTCTATGGTTACTTACTGTTAGTCACTTCTCTTCTCTACCTTGGCGGCTGTTACTTTACCCCAGTTCCCTATCCTGACACTCACACCTCCACTAGACCCTGTCCTCTGCTCTGTGCAATGCCGGCTCCTGTTGACTGCCAGTCTCCCTGAGCCTATCTAGCTGTCCCATGGCCCTCTATGGTTACTTACTGTTAGTCACTTCTCTTCTCTACCTTGGCGGCTGTTACTTTACCCCAGTTCCCTATCCTGACACTCACACCTCCACTAGACCCTGTCCTCTGCTCTGTGCAATGCCCGCTCCCTGTTGACTGCCAGTTTCCCTGAGCCTATCTAGCTGTCCATGGCCCTCTATGGTTACTAACTGTTAGTCACTTCTCTTCTCTACCTTGGCGGCTGTTACTTGAGCCCAGTTCCCTATCCTGACACTCACACCTCCACTAGACCCTGTCCTCTGCTCTGTGCAATGCCGGCTCCTGTTGACTGCCAGTTTCCCTGAGCCTATCTAGCTGTCCCATGGCCCTCTATGGTTACTTACTGTTAGTCACTTCTCTTCTCTACCTTGGCGGCTGTTACTTTACCCCAGTTCCCTATCCTGACACTCACACCTCCACTAGACCCTGTCCTCTGCTCTGTGCAATGCCGGCTCCTGTTGACTGCCAGTTTCCCTGAGCCTATCTAGCTGTCCCATGGCCCTCTATGGTTACTTACTGTTAGTCACTTCTCTTCTCTACCTTGGCGGCTGTTACTTTACCCCAGTTCCCTATCCTGTCACTCACACCTCCACTAGACCCTGTCCTCTGCTCTTTGCAATGCCCGCTTCCCGTTGACTGCCAGTCTCCCTGAGCCTATCTAGCTGTCCATGGCCCTCTATGGTTACTTACTGTTAGTCACTTCTCTTCTCTACCTTGGCGGCTGTTACTTTACCCCAGTTCCCTATCCTGACACTCACACCTCCACTAGACCCTGTCCTCTGCTCTGTGCAATGCCCGCTCCCTGTTGACTGCCAGTTTCCCTGAGCCTATCTAGCTGTCCATGGCCCTCTATGGTTACTAACTGTTAGTCACTTCTCTTCTCTACCTTGGCGGCTGTTACTTGAGCCCAGTTCCCTATCCTGACACTCACACCTCCACTAGACCCTGTCCTCTGCTCTGTGCAATGGCGGCTCCTGTTGACTGCCAGTTTCCCTGAGCCTATCTAGCTGTCCCATGGCCCTCTATGGTTACTTACTGTTAGTCACTTCTCTTCTCTACCTTGGCGGCTGTTACTTTACCCCAGTTCCCTATCCTGACACTCACACCTCCACTAGACCCTGTCCTCTGCTCTGTGCAATGCCGGCTCCTGTTGACTGCCAGTTTCCCTGAGCCTATCTAGCTGTCCCATGGCCCTCTATGGTTACTTACTGTTAGTCACTTCTCTTCTCTACCTTGGCGGCTGTTACTTTACCCCAGTTCCCTATCCTGTCACTCACACCTCCACTAGACCCTGTCCTCTGCTCTGTGCAATGCCCGCTTCCCGTTGACTGCCAGTCTCCCTGAGCCTATCTAGCTGTCCATGGCCCTCTATGGTTACTTACTGTTAGTCACTTCTCTTCTCTACCTTGGCGGCTGTTACTTGAGCCCAGTTCCCTATCCTGACACTCACACCTCCACTAGACCCTGTCCTCTGCTCTGTGCAATGCCCGCTTCCTGTTGACTGCCAGTCTCCCTGAGCCTATCTAGCTGTCCATTGGCCCTCTATGGTTACTTACTGTTAGTCACTTCTCTTCTCTACCTTGGCGGCTGTTACTTGAGCCCAGTTCCCTATCCTGACACTCACACCTCCACTAGACCCTGTCCTCTGCTCTGTGCAATGCCCGCTCCCTGTTGACTGCCCGTCTCCCTGAGCTTATCTAGCCGTCCCATAGCCCGCTCGTCTTCTGACCACAAGGTGGTGATGACGATGACCACCCCCAGCTGATGATGTCGATTGCCTCCCAGCAGCCCCTTTCATCTCCCTCCCAGGCCTCCAGAACCTTCCAAAAGCTGTCAACCTTGGACCTGTTTCACTAGTTTCGTGATGGCTAGATGGCGTCTAGATGGTGTGTCCGGTTTCATAAGAACTAGACATTAGACTTCGCTTTGTCCGTTCTTCCTTGCACTGTTGATGCCGTTTTTCATGTTTTTCATGTTTTACACTTTTGTCACGAAACTAGTGAAACAGGTCCATGATGTGTCTAGATTTGTCTAATTCTTATGTTTGGGGTCTGACTTTTTCCTTGTGTTGTCACGAAAGACAACCCCAATGTCTGTATGGTGTCACAGACATGTCACGAAATTATTGAAACAGGTCCCAGATGCAATAATCAATACTTCCGCGTAATGTCACGTGGCCTGAGTCACCTAGCCACCATCTTAGAATATGGCATCTACTCCTCTATGACTCACCTTAGCGGTACCCACTATCAATCCTCGACCTGATTGAGGGTTTTCCCTGTATTGATTTTCCCACATGCACCACATCATTCCATCCTTCACTTTATGACTCCTAGACATACATTCCTCACACTCCCTACACACACGTCGCATTAATCTAACAATTGACAGAGTGTTTACACCCAGTTATCTCACCCCAGATATCTTTTCTCCATAGACTTAACATTGGGAACTCGTATCTAACGCCCATGAGATATTTAGGAAAAATATCCAATGGGGGATTAAGTCACAAATGTTAGCCCATTAGTCAATGTAAAGGGTGAGATAAATTCAGAAACCCATTCAAGTTTAGGGTCAGAGCTCAATCCCATCTCATTTGAATCGCTACATAATTCACGCGGCTTCGCCTTGTGAATTACTTCGCGATTCAAACTCGATGGGATACAAGCTCTGACCCTAAACTTTCATGGGTTTCCTCTCTATAAACGCATCATGAATGCTGGAGGTCTTACAGCCACAATTGGTGATTATCTGCCTGTATACTCGGTTCACAAAATGATAAAGACTCAAAAGGAGGCAATGACAGTATAGGGGTCAGGTCAGTTGAGCGGTGTTGTGTTCGCTCTTCGCTAGAGGACGTGGGAAGCCAGTCCCTGCTGTGTGGTGGTTTGGGTGAGCCAGTGCATGCAAGTGCTACGGGTGCGCCTGGAATACATAACTAAGGCTTGCATATAATGAGTCCACGGCAGGCGGTCAGGTTACACCGTATGCGCATATTGCGCATAGTCAACTCCGAGGAGCATACAACCGCTTTTATCTGAAACCAGTCTATATTGTATTTATTATCCACATTTTCTGGACAAGTGGCATGTCGATGTCAGTTCGTTTTAGTTATGCACTACTTTTCAATACGCACTATTTTTCCGTATGCGCCACCCGGAGCATTCAACATATCCGTATGCGCTGGGTATGTCCATACAAACTCCCTATGTGTTTTCTATGGACACTTCGTATTAGGTGGAGAATAAAATGAACTAATCACCAGTAGCGCCCTCTGATAATCAATAACATAGATATTAGTGTATATGTCTATACATAAGGCCGAATCCACGGCAGGCGGTCAGGTTACACCGTATGTTCTCTCTGTTGAGAGAGAATCCTTTTTAGCCTCATAAGTAGTGGGTTACACCGAACCCTCTCTGTGGTTGAACGAGTCTATGTGCTTCAGTTCATAGATAAGTTCCCTCGGCTTTACTTGGCACTCCAGTGTCAAGATACTTTGTTCTCTCTGTTGAGAGAAAATCCTTTTTAGCCTCATAAGTAGTGGGTTACACCGAACCCTCTCGGTGGTTGAACGAGTCTATGTACTTCAGTTCATAGATAAGTTCCCTCGGCTTTACTTGGCACTCCAGTGTCAAGGTACTGTAAGGGACGGTGATCCACGCGGACCACTAGGAGCCTAAGTAATAAACAATACTGTCTATTCGAGTTGGTGTGTCTGGATATGTGTTGTTAGGCTATATAGTCATCCAACTTATGTACCGAAAACATTCTGAACCAACCTATGTAAATCTCATAGGGTAGCCTTACACATTGCCAGAAATATATTTTATCAATAAAAACAAAGAAGGTGGGTAACTAAGCCTTAGGAGGCCAGAGCCTGCGGCTGCTAAAATAGTTTAGATATGATGAATGCAATTGCGCCGATCGATAGATCTAAAAGAAGTTCGTCTAGATGTATTTCATTGGATAAAAGACCTCAAACGGCTATCCCTACAGGCCCAATAACCACATTTCCTCTTAATGCTGACCCATGAGCAATGATGCGTGGGATGCGTTACTTACTGCATTTACTAACGTCTCCAAATTAAATGCGACTGCCTGAGCTGCAAGTTCTGCTGTTCCAAGTAACCCTGAAAATAACAAATACATGTAGAACCAAAAGTTCTTGTTATTGTGTTATCATTATCTGCATACTTATCACTATCTACATACTGCCAACTGCTACCCATGACGTATTTATGGCCATACTTCACACTATGATGAATGGAGTATGACATCCCGTGACTAGCTAAAATGTCTTCATTGTAAGTACATGCTAAAATGAAAACTGTCTTAGTATGTCAAACTGTCTGAAGTATGTCAAACTGCGGCGTAAAGTCATATTTTTGCACCAAATGACCTCGAACAGCCACCGGTACGGGCTCAGCAACCACATTTTCTCTTTTTACTGTACATGATGGAGAACAGGGACAGATACCAAACACTTATAAATATCTTTCTTGGTATCTGAGTGATAATTTTACCGTGTATTTTTGACGTACGAAGACAGTCAGCCAGTTTCCATATAATTTGTAATAAGGTTGTGGCTATCGAAAGAGAATAAACATAATATCGAAACGCTCATCGGTGGATTGGTACATATACATGTGTGTGTCAAACAACCTTCAAAATTCGATTATGTGCGACAGGTACACATATTTGGTTTCATCATCCACCACAAAGTGTCCATAGAAAACATATATAGTGCGGCAGCCAAAGCCCAATTTTAAGCTTAACCCCAACTTCTCCAATATTGTTTTTTCTCTACTGATTATTTATCTCTGGGATGTATATGATGAGACCTCGCTCAATGCTCGCATATTACTATGGGTCAACTCCTCAGAGTGCAAATAGCTACTGATGTGGAGTGGATATCAGTTTATTTCTTGAAAACTCTTCATTCTTTCATTTGGAAAGACCAACACCAAATTTATCATCTGCATAATGAAACTTGTGTCAAAAAGTTCAAAAAAAATTTCCAACCACGGAGACTAGAAATAGACTCCGACGGAACGAAAAATAAAACCATTGTGTCAAAAAGTTCATCAAGGGTTATGTTGATTAAATCAGGATTGTATAGTGCCAAAAGGAGGATAAGAAATAATGTACAAGCCATAAATTATCATCTGGTTTTGTGGCTTGTACAAGCATGGTAGGTCGTTCTATATTTACTATATACCCGAAATCAAGAAAAATCATTAATTTCATTTGGCTTAACAACTAATATTTCAATAAACGATTACAGTGTTCTGTATTTTCCCCTACAGATAACTGTTCCATACAGTATTTTTATGTTATATGGCAAAACGGTGCGTATTTACAGTATATATACGGCATGGGTATATAGTAATTACCTGAAAGAAGAGCACTTATTTCAAATGACCACCACTCAGCACACATTAGGACAGTTCCATACAGGGACAGTTTAGTCAAGGCGCCCCAGTCACCAAAGCACTGCTTGCTCCAACCTGAAAGGAAAGAATTTACATTTGATATTATAATATATAACCAATGCGGTTGATAAATTGAGCAGGTCAGAAGCTGGAGGTGGAGTGAGTGGGACCGTTCGGCTGAGCAACTCGGCTGGCCTGAATAGGAACGGTCACCATGATTCTGCATTATACTCATCAACCAACCTAACAACGGAAGCGGGTAAGTGCTCCGAGGTGAATGATTAATAATGATTCCATTCAATATATATATACACACATATGAATATATATATATATATATATATATATATATATATATATATATATATATATATATATGTATATATATATATATATATATGTATAGATAAAATTAAGCTGAACACGACTGTCCTTCTGTCAATCATTTTATTCACACCCATTCTATCTGGTAAGATGTCATGATCATAATTTCAAAATTACTCCAGACAAAATATCAAAAAGGTAAAGAGGTTATACATACCTCCCCAAGTGAATTCAAATTTTTTGGAGCAGCGGAAATAAATTATCCTCATGAGAAGTGATAAAATATAGTATGAGGCAAGGGCAATTGCCGAACCTCTGAAATGAAACGCAACACATTATTTAGATTAAAATTATAGGTAGCCCTCAAACATGTTTCGCCTAGTGTAAAAGAAATTGTAAAAACAATTATTCTTATTGAAGATGTAAAAACGTGAAAGGTACGAAAAAGTGTTTTGTCTGTAATAGCATCATTGGTCAGTGAAAGGATTATTGCTGCTGAGAATGCAATAACTGTATGTTTCGCATCGAGGATGTTGTATTTTTGTCATTAGAAAGGGTGATCACATGGCGAAACGTGACCAATCAGAGAATTGCTCAGATGTGACTATCAGAGGTACACATATCGATAATTACAGGAATATGATAATAGAAAAACCGATACGGTGAAAGAATTTCAGAGTTACTTGGTAAGGATGTGTTTCCACCTTCCGGGAATTTGGGCACCAATCATTTGGGCACTGTGCTAAAATCGGTGGGTGGTTGCTCCTGAGGATTTATTTTTGCTTGATAATAAGCTTTTATAGAATTTCTAGGAATATATATAATTATCAATGATCATAGGTAAGAAATATAACAATTGAGGTTTTTTTAATGGACGGCTCTGTATACTACTTGAAGTTGATGACATAATACAGTCACTATCGCTTGTGTATTACCACGCGTCAACCCCTCGTGGTTTGCAGCCACCCATCCAAGGAATCATTGATTGTTGTCTACATAATAGAATATAAATAGAACCTTTACAGAGAGTTTACAGTCAAAGTTTGTATCCCATGGAGGTTGAGTATCGAAGCAATTCACAAGGCGAAGCTGCATGAATTACGTAGCGATTCAAACTTGAATAGGTTTTTGAATCTATCTCACCCCTCACCTTGACTAATTGCCAACATTTGTGACATAATCCCCTGTTGAGTATTTTTTTCTAACTACTTCATGGGCATTGAGTACGAGTTCCAAAGGTTAGTCTTAGAAATACACCAGGGGTGAGATAATACATGATCACACTTACTCCACGCCCATGTCTAACTGGTAAAGAAGTAGATATTGTAGTCCGGCATGAAACACATGGGCAATGAATCCCATCCAAATATCTGGGAATACGATGTTCTGAAGAAAATAATCACACAACTGACCATTGCCACAGGCACTTTACAGAGAAAGTGTAATTGATCTGATTCACAATTAGAATTCACCTACTGACTGCTACACAATAGGAAGTTTCTATGTATACATTTCCGATAATAGTATTAGAGCATGCATATAAATGTATTGTAACGATCGTGTATCGGCAATGACAACAACACCAAGAATTTAAGTCCTTATATTGTAATTATAAACATGTACAATGAATCATCAGCAGTGAAACAGTACAATCAGGGTACCGTCGGTACCAACTGGTGACCTCGCCTTGAGAGCTGGCACACCAGACTGACTCAAGGTAGCTGCGCTCGCCGTATTCATAGCGCTGAGTCATGACGTCACATGACGTCACGACTCACAGACCATTAGTGTGACGTCATTTTACCTGCCGAGAGCGGGGTTTCCCTACATTCT
Organism: Alentia gelatinosa; assembly: GCA_950022655.1. Lineage (NCBI taxonomy): Eukaryota > Metazoa > Annelida > Polychaeta > Phyllodocida > Polynoidae > Alentia > Alentia gelatinosa. The sequence goes on from OX465586.1 coordinate 53,200,108, forward strand.
GGTGCCAAACATTGGGATATCCCTTAATAAGTGCAGCAGTCGGCGATCCTAGACATCTCAAATTTTTTGATTCTACATTATATTTAACTGTACTATGGCACTAAAAAAGGTGTATCAATGTGATAACTTTTTCATGATCGAACTCGCTAGTGTTGACATACTTTTGAATATTCAAAGAACAACTCGACTGTGTTATTGAGACTCAAGTGCAAGGTTGGCACCATTGTTATGAAATCAAATATGGGTCTGACTTTAGTCTTACCAGCAAATATACCAATATTCCAGTCACAGCTCAGCTAAAAAATATGTTTCCTGCTAAATACATTCTCCACTTACTTTATTCTAACTGGATTACCACAAAAACATTCATTATTAGTCGGCAGCAGACCTGCCACGATGCTACGTCTATTCAGTGCTTTGCAGAGTTTGGCACCAAAATGCCTCGTGATAGGTGGGAAATCCCGATAATGACGTCAGGACTAATGCGGTCTATTCACAGGAGGAACCACCCATACTCCCGAGGACCTCTCTATCTCCTCCGGAGGAGTTGCCGAGTAGAGATACCCGTGTTCATAACAGTAGAATCCCGTCAAACAGAGACCCCGCGTAAGCAGGCACCCTGCTTTAATGGATACTTTTGCTCGGAACGGAATGTTTATTTTAACCCCGTGTAAGCAACCATCCAGCATCAACAGACAACCCGCTTAAGCAGACACTTATTTCGATACAAAAAGCCATTTGACCTCGTGTAAAAGTGCACCTTGGAGAGACTATCACCATATCAAATATTGCTTAGGGTGAGCCACCGGGACCCGAGCTGGGGTGAGACAGAGGCCGTTGGTGCATATTGATAGAAAGCATTTTGATGACTCAGGATCTGAATAAGATATCAGAAAACGTTTTTCAGAATTATCATCACCTATGTCTCCCCTACACATTTATATATAACATTGGTTAGTCGGACTGGAGGAAACTTGAAAAATCCGGGTAAGCGGACACCCCGCATAAGCAGACACTTTGGCTCGGAATGGAGGATGACTGCTTACGCGGGGTTCTACTGTACACATAAAGATCATGATATTATCATGAAAGTCTCACCTGACATTGGAAGTATTTCTGCATAACGATGAACATAAACAGACACTGAAAATGCAAGAGCACAAGGTGTATATCAATATTTTCATATTCAATTGATCAGGGGGTTGTTACTGAAAAATCTCTTCGCAGTCCAACTATAGGCTCTCATGTGCGAGAGGAGTATATTGTATTATAGAACAAGATTAGGAATTTAGAGAATCAAAAGATTAAGTTATGACAATTACTATGTGGGTTGAGTCCTCCGGAAATATCATGTGTGGGGTGTGAAGTGGACTTCAAAAGGTGGGATTCATGTTCCTCACAGGGTTCAAAATCTCATGCGTTTCAGGGAGATGTTTCAAAAGTCGAGTGAAGTCTCGCAAGCGGCATGTCGCATTTCAAAACGAGAGGCCGCAACAGCGAGCGGTACTTTGAATCAAAGCGGCAGTAAAACCGGTACCAGACCCAATAGCGAGCGGCACCTCCACCTCAACAGCGACGCTTCAAGTGCCGTTGTCAAGTGCTCTCGCTTTGGCGGTGAGTACTTTCGTTTACCACCCTCCCCACTTTTGAAACAGCTCCCTGTTCATTTTTAGGGTAAATGCCACCAACAAGTGCAGAAGAAAAATATGCCTCAAGGAAATGGAACCCTATAATTTAGATGAACATGAAAATTTTTTGTTTGAGTGCAGAATCGCAGCAGGATTTGTCTCAGAAAAACACCCTGTGAAATACATGAATTCCATCGTGTCAATCCCGCTTTACAAACTACGCATATTATTATTGTTGTTATTATTATTATTATTATTATTATTATTATTATTATTATTATTATTATTATTATTATTATTATCATCATTATTATTATTATCATTATTAAGGAAAAGAGGAGTAAGCACATTTATCCAATTAGGACGTTCTTCTATGAACCAATCCAACTACAGTGAAACAGAGAAAAATAGAGACGAGCCAATACATTCTGTGCTTTGCATCGACTGTTGTGTCTTATTTTTACTTCTCACAGGTCTTCTGACTCTGTGTTCATGGTCTGTCGTTTATATCCTTCTTTGTTTATGATCGTAATAACTTTTTTCGTTGCGCTCCACTGCATCAATTAATAATGTATACCTACAAGTCAATGGGACAAGGCACACAACAAAATATATTCAAATATCAAAAAAGATATAGATATAGATAAACAAAGTTGGTTAGTATTTCTGTAGGGCCAGCCACCCTTCATACTTACAAACGTTCCTGGTGTATGGATTAGTAGATAACGCCCGCATAACCTGAAAAAGAGAAGCTGTATTATCAAAATTATTATCCTACCGGAAATATTTGTTTTTTTCCTTGCCATGTTAATCTTTATCGTCAAAAGAAGATTTTTAACCTCATAACATGACCCTTCTCGTTCCTAGATTTATTTTGCTAGACTATATTCGTTTAGAAATTGTAATGTTGTTAACACTGGGATCAGTATCTTCTTTTATCCTACCCCTAATAAAAACGGTCCATAGGCATAACATAGGCAAATTTTATGCGGCATGCCATGACATAAAGTGCGATTTATTCCTCTAGGGGGAAACAAAATCGACCAAACAGCGACCAGATTGTGAGCTGCTCCGAAAAAAGTTCCGGTTGGAATCAAACGTTCCGGTTGGACTTCAGTTGGTCGTTCAATCGATATTTATATTTGAGTAATCCAAAAGGGTAGAGACGGGGTAGGATAAATACAAAACCGAACTTGAGTTAGACTTGTCAGTGTCTATGCCACTCTGGTCAGGTCTGTTCCTCACTACGCTCAGCTAACGCTTCGCGTAGTAATACACGACCTTCCCGTCGTGGCATAAACACTGACAAGTCTAACTCTCGTTCAGTTTCTACTAATTGTCAAAGCTCAGGACAGTGTCCTCACCAAAACGAAACGTCTTCAATTACATAGAAAGAAATAGTTTCTACATGAATTATCTATAATGGTTAATTGTTGGATGTAAAATGTTACACGAGAGAATTCTTTACTCCTACAGTTTACTTTCCAACGCGATATCGATTTATTGTCTGGAGATGCAACATGATGAGATATATTGTGGTGTATCGGGAGCTCAGAGGACGCTGGGCCGAAACCTACCAGTTCGCTAATTTGTATGAAATCCCATATTTACTAACCGACTAAAGTACTAATCTACACCCACATCGAAGTAATACCCGACAGCATGGAAGGTTATTGCGTAGGGTCAACTTTGAAGTGCATAAACTGCTTTTATCTGAAACCAGTGTATTGTTCATCTTTTCTAGATAGGTGGTATGCCGCTATTAGTTCGTCTTAGTTATCCACTATCTTTCACAGGCACTCCTTTTCCGTATGCGCACTTTATTGGAACCAGGATCATAAAACATATACATATGCACCGGGTATGTAAAACTATACACTCCCTATGTGTTTTCTATGGACATTTTGTACTAGGCGGATAATATATATTTGTGAATAGTCCCCATAGAAGAGTAAGAGTTCTGTATTCACCTGGCTACCTCGACATCCTGCCCTAGCACCTGTAGAATGGCCTCCATATTGAGGTGCAAGGCATAACAAGGCACAGCGCCTAGTGTGATGATAAAGAGACCTGTAGGAACACAAAGCACATTATGTTTAGATATACAGCATCAGGATAGCTCATAACACCCCAAGTGAAAGACAGGGATTCATGTACAATACACCGTCTGCACTGAATGAATAAGTCACACTGAAAGAAAACACCCGCGAGCATGTGCTCTGAATCCTATATCAATATGTGTATGAAGCACATGTTCCACCAACAAGGCGAAAACATGGTACACCAACCACACACCAAATTTAGGCCCGGCGTCCACCTACTACAATAGAATCGTAGACCTCTCGATATGGCACTGATACAAAATGTCAAAATCGGTGTCATATCGGAAAGGTGCAAAATCGTAGACATATGTCTAGACAAGCCAATCCACCATGCATTGATGGGGTCTTTATCGGTGTCTAATCTCAGATACGTGGTCAACTGCCCCGATATCAGGTAACATTCCGACGCGATTTTGATTTTTTATCGGGAGGTGCATCGTAGACCATATCGGTGCCATATCGTAGTAGGTGGACGCCGGGCCATACAGTATTTGTCAGCAGACCAGGGAGCTGTTTCAAAACGTGGGTTAAGTCTATGGTTTTGAAACAGCTCCCTGGCCTCGATGAGGTATTAGATTGTTTGGTGGAACAGCTTGCCAGTGCTTCCAGCAGGCGCCGGCTCTTGGTTGCCGGGTGAAGTCAGCGCCTGTTGGTGTTTGTTGGCACCGTTTGCTGGGGCTCCAGGCCACCAGCCGACTGAAATAGTTGTTCCATAGGGTTTCATTTTAGGAAGAGTAAGCAAACTGATTTTGGAAGAATATCTGTGCAAAAAATGAAAAATCAAGGCTGCACTGCATCTAATTCCATACCACAGCTAACAGAATCTGTAACTCATCGGTGCACCCCTCTCATAAGATCTCACACTCTCTAAGTGGTATTCTGTACAAGGTTCTCACTAGGTTCTATGGGAGAAGAATCTTTAATGAACTAGGCTTAGAACCTTGAGAATCCACTGGCCTGCCTCCCGTGGTAAACACGTACATCAATGCAACCCAAAGATTCCTATAATCTCAATGATGCCACCTAGCGGTAATACAGAATACCACTTAGAGAGTGTGAGATCTTATGAGAGGGGTGCACCAAATGGGAGGCAAATGCTGAGCCCATGGACTTGGATATGCAAGTACTGCTCTGCATAAAAAAACTATGGGATGGTTCCATAGTGGGTTTGCCAATTTTTAATCAGATATGCTTCAAAGTTTGTTTACGCTTCCATTTAGAACACAAAACTACTTTGCATATGAACATATATGGTAAATTCTATTTCCGTGAATGGAACCACTGGTGCTAAGACATATTTGGAACCTACTAAAGCAGTTATTGAGGTTACCAGTTACCAAGTGATTCACAGCAGTTTAGACAGACTGGATAAAATCCAAAACATCTAATTGTTAATTTTTTTTTATAGTTCCATGCTCAATCATCAATGATTAAAATTTCATTTCTTGCAAGTATAATAATCTCATCACATAATTATTCTGCTCCTATAATGTTTTAGGGGTTTCTGTTCCCTGTGAGACAGTCCATTAAGTAACAAGAAATGATATTGCTAGTTTGTGTAGGACTATATTATGAAAAAATCATACATTTTTGAAGGTAAACTCCCATCATCTTCTTGTTATTGCCTCCGTATGTCTGGAATACAAAAGGTAAACACCGTGAATCACAGGTAGCTATCAACATAAAGACATTTCACGACACATTGTAGAAACTTGACTAATCAATTTTAGATACACCTCCCGCTAAAGGACACTCTGGAGTGCCCATTAACTGAGCATAGCTCATACAGGAAATATGACATGCCTCCCACCTACTACGATGCACTACGATGCACTACGATAAACCTCCCGATGCGCTACGATGTCAGCGATACTTGTGATAAAATTATACTCGAGAGTCTCAAGGACACCCCATCACAGCAGGGGGGAAAAGGTGGGAAAAAGGGGTGCAAAAGGGGTGGTGCGATATCAAGCAAGCCAAGGCAAACCTTGCGATATTGTACCTTGAAAATATAGCAAGAGGAATTTTACGGCGACTTTTCCGCTAGAGAACGGGAAAGGTCGCACATTGTGCATTGGGCTTTATATCAGAACGCTATCGTTAAGCTTGTCGGAAGCCTGGTTCCGCTATTATTTCGAAGCGTAGCGCTATTTGATATCCTTCCGACAACTACAACAAACTATGATCAAATAGTAAAGTTTCTAGGCTATACCATTAGCGGTTCTGCTCCTAGCGTTCTATATACGTAGGATAGAGGTTTGAAGTCAACGCATAGATGTTGTAGGCAACAGAATCCAGGTAAGACTGAATGCTCTGGGTTTTATTCGCTTCTCTTATATAGCTGTGGATACGCCTTTGTCTCCAGGTGGGGGACGCTTATACGGGCGGCCGCGTTAGGCGCCAATTAGCGTCACCTTTGTACCAGCGAGCGCGCCCGCATCTCCAGGAAGTTGGGTTAGCAAACAACCGCCGGCCTAAGCCGGGTTCAAAGTGCGGATTATAGTTACAACAGGAAAGACCAATTAACCTGGCCAATGTCGGCCATCTTGGATTTGGAGGAAAGAATTTAGAATAGATTTACTATATATATTATAATTAATAATGCTGCTTTTCAACGCAAAAATACCACAAAGTTAGAATTATCGACTGCAGATCTTTACAAAATGTTACCACTCTGACAAATGAAACAAATTCTATTTTGTCGGAAAGCCTGCAACACGGTCGGAGTGTGTCATAGTCCACCTCGTAACACAGGTTCCACTTCTGCGATAGACCCCTTCCTTCCAACAAAAATTATATTTTTTTATCGGAACGCTTGTCGTAAGGCTATAATAGTGTGTCGGAGGCGCAAATCGTGAAGGTTGGAGCGTCACTAAATTGACGCTGAACTCTACGATTGCATCATGATTATGATTTGTGTGTTGCAGAGCTCAACAAAGTTAGTTGTAGCAACATAGTGATAGGTGGACAACTAACAACTTCAAATGAAGCAATAATCCACACCGATTTAAAAAAAAAAACGCCCTGGAGCCTACTGAAAATAGGGTCTACCGATCCTAGTAAAGATTCCAGAATAAATAACAACCAAATGAATAAAAAATAGAAAGCAAACAAGTGCCTCCGCAAACGCCGATAAGAATAGTAGGCAATACCTGAGCAAAGGAGGCGTCACAGGCCGCAGTCATTCCAGTAGCAACTGCTACTCCAAGAACGTTTAGTAGCTGAAATCAAAATACAGTATTGAATACGTGGCTAGAAACACCTCTGGATAAAGCAGATGCTACCTCGTTTATAACAACTTCCTGTCAGTGCGTCACACAGTACAAAAACAATACATTTCTCAATAATTGCTCTTCACATGGTTCTCTACAAGTGCCCAATCATCACTATACTACCAAAATATACCTCCTGAAAGCTGAGATTCAGGGAGGCTTTCCAGTGCATATAGATATAGGGGTTATTTCCGCTTGAAACCACTTAATAATGTGAATCCACAGTTGATTAGACTGCCCCTTCGAATGAGCACATGTGTTATGTTGACTAACAAAACCCTGCAACACATGAAGTAATTTCTACTGAAGAGAGTATTCCAACGGTCTGTTCCTGATTTTTTTAATTTATTTTTTTTTATTTAGGAAATGTACCTCTCAGACAACGCCGAGTTTTTCAGATACAAGTGGAGAATGCATGTATATATTATTGGACTGGATAATACATCGAGATCAAAAATAATTAAGTAACCTAGATAATAGGTAGAACAAGATGAAGGTAATTATGAGATGAATGTTTGTTCGCAGTTTCTCTTGACATCACAAGTAACAGAAATGAGTGTATATCATTTACCATATAAACATGTGCATCTCTATTCAGAAGTAAAAGACAAAGTGCTCCCCAGAGTGCTTAGAATATAGGACATTTGAAAAACTGAACATACTGAACAGGAGAGCCCCACTGCATCCAGCTGGATCTTCCCCAAGTGGCCAGCAAACATGATGGCTATGGGCTGCACATACCACTGACACATGGTAGAAATTACCTGAAAGAAATGGGGAAATCATTGTCTCTATTTATTGAACAACTGTTGAGAGAAGCTGCTCGTAAATAAAGAGAAGAACCATGTCAATGATACACAAGTCATTGTCATGAATATAGAAAAGAACTTAGTTGACGGCCAATATGAAATGGGAAAATTGAGACCATTAAAGGTTAAATTTACCAGATTCATCTGAACATAAAGCATTAGGCCCGGTGTTTAGTCATAACCTCGAAAGCAATTTATCATTTTGGTATTTCCTTTTGTGTGAATTTTTTTTAGAACACACCCACCTTAAAGACCTAATTATCAATTTTCTAAGCTATAAATGCTACTTATCAAATATTTCTGCTTTTGGAAACTACATAGAACAACACTACTTGGTTTGAGGCGCACCCCGAGTGATCCCGTGTTGGATTTAACCCGACCAACCCCGATATCGTAGACAGGCGTTGGTTGCCATACTAGAGGGAAACTATGTTCCGGTGAAAGGAAGTCAAAGTTACGAGGTAAGGCTTGGAAAAATTACTGCCCAAGGCCCTGGCCGCGGGCAGTAATTTTTCCAAGCCTTACCGAGTAATTTTGACTTCCCTTCACTGGTACTTGGTTTCCCTATTCCTATATACCTTCAAATGTGGTTTAATAAGAGACAATCTGATTGGTCTAAATGTCAACCTTGGGTAGTATACGGCAACCTTGGGTAGTATACCAACCTTGGGTAGTATCAGATAGTTACTCCACCCCCTAGAGCGTGGTGTAAGCATAGAGTGTACAGCCATAGGTATATAGGAATATGTCCTACCCTCCGCCTCTGCCTTCCTGTCTGCCACCACCGCCTCCATACTCCCCTCCCTTCCACAGCTTACATGTTTCCACAGCTTGATTTATTGTAATGATTCAATGGATGCTCATAACCAAAGAACTGAGCAAGTCTAGATTGGCTGTAAAACCTGCATTGCAGAGGCCATGATTTGTACCTCCCTTTGTACACAAGGTCTTTTTTTAAAGAAGGGACAACAAAAGGAAAGAAGATAGGCTGGAAGTGTGTGTAGTATGATAAAGTAGTCCGATGAAATACTGACCAGCGCAGGCAGGAGCTTCATCAAGGGTCGTGCCTCGCCCAGGAAGCCTGTGGGGAAGGCTCGTGACCAAAGGTGCATACGTTCACTACCTGTAAAATACCAAGAAGCAGCAGATAAACATCTGTCATTTATGAATATACCTGAATCTGACTAAATATTTCAAATATCTTCCCTCTAACATTACAAGTATGTATTCGAGTATTAATAAACGTATTTCCGTTAGTTTAAATTGAAAAAATTAAGCTTTTATTTGTTATCATGAATCACCCACAATATCCCTAGGTTCGACTGGCTCCAGTCACTGCATCCTATGGCTACCCTCCTCGGTGGGATACATTTGATTCATGGGCCAGTCAGAGAAAGATACATACAATAATGAACTTTATTCTGATTGTGTTTAATCATTTAATGAATGTTCATGATCATAGACTTAAGGAAGTCTACCCCTAGAGGTGTCGCCCGCCAGGAGAGGTAAAGGAGACGGTGGAAAAGGTGTCCCGGCCCGACGATAGATATTAAATCCCAAACGGACGATACCTCATGGACCGTTGGCTACAACTTTCCTTCCCCACGATACTTTTACTGACAAAACCCAAACCCTCGCACAATCTTTCCTTGGGCCTTATACTCTCATTAGCGTAGAAAATAAAACGACCCCCAAATCTCCTACAACCAATTTTTATATCTATTTGAAGTTGGGTGTAGTAAACATTTTTGAAGAACAAAGTACAATTTATCCTACCCCTAATATTAAATCCTATAGGCTTAACATTGAGTTTCCATATGCCACGCTGACTTACATACAGAGTTTTATATGCCACAGAATTGTTATCACATGATATTGCGAAATCTAGGAGATGGGGTAGGATAAAATCAAAACCTGATTCGTTTTAATCATGGCCACTGCACTCCACTCCTGGAGTTTTGGCTCCGGACTTCACTCGGCTTTGCCTCATGAAGTCACTATGCCAAACTCCAGTCATGGCATACGGTACCCAAGACTAAAACCCATCCAGTTTTACGATAGTATACACAAATACAGCAGGTTCTTACGTTTCAGCATGATGTTTTTGTTGTTTGGGAGACGGTTTATTTGTTGTTCTTGCACGTTGGAATCTTCTCCTTACATCCTTGATTTCACAGCGTTGTTATCTGCTTGAAGGAGAAAATGTGACCCAAACTATGAATACAGTACATAAATCAGGAGCAGTATTTAAGGAAATTTACTGATTTATTGACAGGGAACTGACGAGACATCTTAGGCAAGACAATCCTAAAGTGGGATTCACACGATGGGATTCACATACCTCACAGGCCGTTTGTCTGAGAAAAATCCTGTTGAGATTTGGTACTGGAACACAATCTCCTCGTGTGAATGACAGGGTTCCCTTTTGCTGAGACAACTTTTTTCAGTTGTAATTGTCAGCGACAATCACCCCTAACAAGGAATAGAATCTCATGAGATTTTGACTTTAAACAGGTTTAAAATTTAATCACATGTTCTCCCCCAATCTGTGAGTCTCAGTCGTCCCAAATAACACCTATCATCACAGGGAAGTACCCTGAGTTGGCAACTCTGTACCTGTGTACCCTGTGTACCCTGTGTAGGGGTATAGGGGTGAGACTATGTATCTGTTAAGTCTTCCCATGTGAATTGAATCCGCCATGTTACCCTGAGACTGTAGAACATTCCAATCTGTGAAACTTTGTACCCAGCTGGAAATAATAGCCGACTGCTGCAAAGGTGTGAAGTACACCAGTCTCAGGTCCATTTCTCCCATCATGTGAACCCTACTTTATATATCGGGCTAGGGCAAAAGAAAGTAGGGAGGTGGTGCTCGATTACGTAATATCGGCCGAAATAGTCATCAACTCAAGAATTTCCCGAAGCTTTTACACTTTTTATGTGTACCTTGAGTTATTATTCTATAACTTGTACACGTATTTTCTATGTGGGATTCACACGTAGAGACTAATGTACCTGAGACATATATACTTGACACCTTTTCCCTAGTCTCAGACAATTCTCCTTTGGTACAAAATTCTCATGGTCAGGTGCATTTACCAGTCTCAGGGAAAAATGGTGAATTTGATTCATATGGAAGGACACACATAATACATGATCTCAGACATAGTCACACTCAACACTCATCCTACCAGTCAAGTAAACTTGAGTCGAATGATATGATGAACATGTGACCCTGCTTGCTGGGCTCCTTGAGACTGGCCGAAGAACCTTGCCATGAGATTCTTGTGCCAGAAGAGAATTGACTGAGACTAGGGTAGAGGTGCGAAGTAGACCTGTCTCAGCTATATTAGTCCCTTCGTGTGAATCCTGCTTTACAATTAACACAGAGCATATGAGGTTTTGTTATATTATCTCACCCCGGTATTTTACTCCATAGGCTTAACGTTAGGAACTCATACTCCATGGCTGTGAAGGTATTGTACCCAACACTGAATGGCTAATTTGGTGAGTTATTTCATCAATAAATGGTGTTATACGGGGTGAGATGAAATCAGAAACCCACTCGATGAAAATAACATGGTCCGTACTCCACCAAGTTTGACTGCGAAGTAATTCACGAAGCGAAGTTTCATGTATTGAATGGTCAATTGGAGTGTACAATATGAATGGTTCAAACCGATATTGTAGTGGTAATTCCGAATCCAAAACCGTTGTTCTGTTAAGTGTGTCTTATTGTGTTGTTTTCCATGTGTGTTTGACGTTATCGGCTGAAAATCATGTATATATACCATATATGAATCCTTTATACGTCAATAAAGAAATCTTTACAAAAAAAAAAAAAAAAAGTTTCCTTCTAAAGACTCACCCATGGATCAGCTCTCCCAGCAGTGCCCAGTTGTAGGAGGTGGTGGTATGCACTGCCACGCTGACTTCCCTCAGTCTCTGGGTGTACAGTCATCACTCTGGTTGGACACAGATCTACAGTCCGACCACGCTGTCAGGGCATCCCGCTCAGGGAATCATCTCACCCCAGTATTCTTCTCGATAGGCTTAACATTTTTTTTTTTTTTATTATTATTTTTTTTTAATTCAGACACAAAGCAATCGACTATACAATGTTGTTCTTCCATGCTCGTGATGGAGTGTGGGGGATTGTACAATCCAACGAAATTTGATGAAAAAAATACAATGAAGACATGTAATACAGTTTGATTGGCTTATGGCACTACTAGTATACATACTATATGCGGTCATTGATATATATATTTGAGTATGTTTGCTCGATTAAATGTTCATATATACAGTTAGGTAAGTATAAATAATCTTCTTATATGTACAGTTTTAGTGGGTATAAATACACACATAGGTAGGATTCTGAACCTCTTTGTCCACTCAATATTAGTATTCAGTAATTCCTGATACATTAGGAACTCATACTCCACTGCCGTGAAGGTAGTGTGCCCAATACTCAATGGCTAATTGGGTGATTTATTTTATTGATTAATGATGTTGTACGGGGTGAGATAAAATCAGAAACCCACTCGATGAAAATAACTTGGTCTGCACTCCACCTCCTTTGACCACAGAGTAATTCACTCAGCTTTGCTTCGCGAATTACTCTGCGGTCAAACTTGGTCGAGTACGGACCAAGTTATTTTCATCTCGTGAGTTTCCTTCTAATTACCTCACAAGACTTCGAGGTCCACTTTTTTTCAAAGACTTTTTATTTCTATCTGAATAAAATGGATGATTCATACATTCAGTTTCACTCATCTACATTGTTGACTTCACAATATCTCATGGGCGTGGTCGTACTTAGGTCCTGTTTCTCTTTCTCAGTTTTGATAGAAAAGGATGATCTATTTTCTGAGCTAATCTGATCTGTCTGCCTTCTATCGCTAGATTGATTACAAAACATGTAACAAACTGAATGATTTCCTCTCATAGAGGTACAATAGAACCCCGCCTGATGGACACCCCGCGTATACTGACAGTTATTGTGGTACAAAAAGGCCTAAAACCCCATGTAAGTTGACACCTCCAACGGACACCCTATCAACAATATTCTAATCTGGGGTGTTTTTTGGTGTGTGTGTTTTTTTTGTCTGCCTACATAAGCTGCCGTAGGCGTCAGGTAGGCGTGTTTGTCGGCAAGTGTCGGCAACGACCAGCCCTATCTCTACCATAGAGTAGCCTGTATCCTACCCCTAATATAAAACCCCATAGGCTTATCATTGAATTTCTGTATGCCACGCTGACTGGCATACAGAGTTGTATATGCCACTAGTTGCATACAGAATTGTTATCATGTACTATACCAAAATCGAGGAGACAGGGTAGGATCAAATCAAAACCTGATTCGTTTTAATCATGGCCACCGCATTCCAATCCTGGAGTTTGGCTCACTATGCCAAACTCCAGTCGTGGCATACGTTGGCCAAGATTAAAACTCATCCAGTTTTACGATAGTATCACTAGAAGTCCAATAAACCTTTTTTCACAGGCTGGTGATGTCCAAGCCTGCCAATGAATACACGGAAACAGAGTTTGCCATATATGGTCATATGCATAGTGGTTTGGCACTTGAAAAGGGAGTGTAAACAAACTTTGAAAGTATATCTGTTTAAATATTGGCAAACCCACTTTGTAGCCATTGCATAAAGTTTTATGTAGAGCAGTGGGGACTTGCATATCCATGTCCATAAGCTTAGCATTTGCATCCCATTTAATGGGGTACAGATGCTGCAGGCTGTGCTGTGGCGTTAGGTGTAGCGCAGCATTGGTGGATTTTTTTGCACTGATATACTTCCATAATCAGTGTGTTTACGCTCCCTAAAATGAAACTCTGTTTCTGTGTATTATTGTAAAGAATACGTTGCCAAGTCTGTGTTTGGCCGCAGGCATTGCGTAACTAAGTAGAGAAGGTGCGAAACCAACCTATGGAAAAAGGTCTATAGGAGTGTGTGGAGGTTGTCGGTGTCCAAGGTGGCTGCAGTAGGGTCGTCTATCTATTATGTAACAACTCTCCACTCAGCGTGGTCGGGTACGAGTGGACGACAGGACACGCCCCCAGATATTAAACTATGATTCTGGGAAGTGCTGTCCACCCGTGTGCTCGTCCCTACACGTTTTCAAGGAGAGCTTTATCTAATATATATTAATGATATTTGAGCATTCGCCATGTTGAATATTAACCACCTCCTACAATAAACGATCAGTCTCGTCCCGACCTTGTACCTGACAACATGTCTCTGCGTCTTCTTCATTCTACGTGATATTCTCATCACTCAGGGCAAGCTACCCTCACGAGGTGTCGATTAACAAAGGGGAAGTAAAGCCCGGCGTCCACCTACTACGATATGGCTCCGATATGGTCTACGATACACCATCCGATTAAAAAGACAAAATCGCGTCAGAAGGGCACCTAACATCGGGGCAGTTGACCACGTTTCTGCGATTAGGCACCGAAAACCCCGCCTTACAATGCGTGGTGGATTGGCATGTCTAGACATATATGTCTACGATTTTGCACCTTCCCGATATGTCTCCGATATTTGCATTTTGTATCGGTGCCATATCGGTAGGTCTAAATTTCTATCGTAGGAGGTGGACGCCAGACCTTAAAGCTAATTTACGGGAATTCTTTTTTATCTAACGTAAAACTTGTATCTCTCGCCGGGGCGTGTTTTTCAGTTAACATTTCTTCTATCGTTAGAATCATTACAACACATGTAACGAACTGGTTGATTTCCTCTTAAAGGGGACAGAGCCATTGTTAGTTCACGAAGCAGTCACTAGGTGGTCGGGGGAAAAACCTGTATTCTGGCTCTTTGTTCTTACAAAATTCAACTGCCTTTCAATATTTTACCATGGTTCCCTTGACTCTCTACACCCATCCCAAAGTAGGATGACATAATAACTAAACCCAAGACATGATATTTTCCATATGGAACACTTTATATAGATATGTGAGCAAGGCTAAAGTTGTGACATTTCCCAATTATCACTCACTTCTTTTTCACCTCCTTTAGTGAAGAACACTTACTTCTTCACCTCCTTTAGTGAAGAACACCTACTCGGGGGGCGTCATGGCGGCGCCCATGGATCATAGTAGAACTCACGCCGTCGCATGCCCCATTCGGCACTCCGAGGGGTTACATACAGGCCTGCAGACTCGAGGAATGGTGGCCACTTCACAAAGTGGGACCCTGCACGCTACAGGTGGGCCATGGAAGGTAAATCTTATACAACATGAATTCCCACTAGGTTTTTTTTATATCGCGCTTCGCTCTATTTATTGAACCGAAAGAGTTACAGTCAGTTTGGGTACAAAATACATGTGAACTTTCCATCCAAGCATAATGGACTATCCAAAGGGCTACAAGTGATCACTCCAACGTAGAACAAAATTCCCACTAAGTTTAATGGAAAAGTATCTAGCGAAGCTAATGTCGAATCAGGAGTCCCTCAAGGGTCTGTCCTTGGACCACTTTTATTTTGTTATTTTCATTAATGATATTCTCATTAGAATTAATTTTATGAACAGTATTCTCTACGAGGACGATTTAGTTCTAATAGCAAGCGGAGACAACCAAGATAGCGTTATTATGAAAACAAAGCAAGATCTAACTGAACTAATGGCATGGGAAAAAAACAACAAGTTAATGATAAACTATAGTAAAACCAAAATAATGCGGGTAGGCAATAAGCGCAATGTAGATAAAACCAAGCCAATTTATCTGGGGACAAATATAATATCAGTAGTGTCTACAAGTCTACAAATACATGGGAATTCCGATTGACTTTAAATTTTACACAACAGGTAAATTAAATATAAGCTTGTTTCAGAAAAAACTTAAATAAGCTGCTCATTTTTAGTTGAAGGGATGTCAAAAAAGAATCAAAGAAGCAGGGGGAAATGTATTTTTATGGGGTTGAGAGTGTCTCTGGGAAAGAGAACATTTGTAGACGATAGAGTGATTAGTAGCAACGACTTAATGAATAAATATTATGTTTAACATCCTATAGAACGAAGATTATCACTATTATTAGGTATAATAAAAGGAATATACATAATAGATAAATTGGCTATAGCAGCACGGGAGATAAGGGAAGGGATAAGAACGAGAGCAAAAATGAAGGAAAATGTGATAACGGGGGGCTGTCTAGAGAGCTGTCATATACATATATAAGAGCTGTTATGTATCTTGCTAACGGGGTGCTGTCTAGAGCTGTCATATATATATATAAGAGTTGTTATGTCTAGTGGAACCTGAGACCATGGATTGACCTCAATTCATCTGACAAGGGTACTGTAAACGGATCACGAATAATCAAGTGATTTATTGATACTGCTCAGAATATATTTTTACGATTACATCAGGCAGAACAGAAGGTTTATAGCAGCTATTAGCGATTTCGTCGCATCGTATTTAGTGGCGCCCCCTACTACTAATTACTGGAACTATCATTTACTTGCCACTCAATATTTCATGTGACACAGATTTTGCCGACTACCAGTAGACTGGTTCCCTGCCCATATGAATAAGGGGCAGGTAACAGGTTCCACAGGCATGGCCTTCAACTTTGGCTGGTGCCCGCCTGTGATTAGCGGATACCCCGGGAACCAGCCTAGTGGTTTGGCTGATATCCGCTTGTCATACACCTAATTCCACCTAGCCCTCTAGCGGATGACCAGGGAACGAGGGGGCATTACCAATAATGCAACACAAAAATGGAACCCGTTACCTGGCCTATAGTCTAACTAGGCCAGGCTTCCAAGCTAGACTACCAGCGGAATTCTGATCTCAGAGGCTTCTCTCAAGGTGGGGAGATCGTAAACCATATGATGATGTGCAAAACACTTGTATCAAACCGCCAAATAAAGAAAATCTGAAAAGAAATGTTTCGTACTGCTTGCAAAATGTGTTCTTTCGAAGCCAATTGTACATTTTACCAAGCCAGACGTGAGGAAGGGGAGGAATAGTTGCACATGGTGCTGAAACAAGCCAATGAGGGGCACATGAGAAACTGACAAATGAGATGTATGTCTAATGTGAGTATCAACACTTACAGGATGCATGATGCCTGGAGGCATCACCACACTAAAGATGCATGATGCCTGGAGGTATCACCACATTAAAAGACATGATGCCTGGAGGCATCATTACATTAAAAGACACATGAAGCCTGGACGCATCATCACACTAAAACCGCATGATGCCTGAAGGCATCACCACACTAAAGACACATGATGCCTGGAGGCATCACCACACTAAAGAACTGTGATGCTGTGAGGCATCACCACACTCAAGATGCATGATGCCTTGAAGCATCACAACACTAAAGATGCATGAGTCCTGGAGGCATCACTGCACTAAAGATGCATGATGCCTGGAGGCAGCACCACACTAAAGATGCGTAATGCCTTGAGGCATCACTGCACTTAAGACACATCAGAGTAAAGATGCATGATGCTTGGAAGCATGACCACATGAAAGATACATGATGCCTTGAGGCATGACCCCACCCAAGACGCGTGATGCCTTGAGGCATGACCACACTAAAGATGCATAATGCCTGGAGGCATCACTGCACTAAAGACGCATGATGCCTGGAGGCATTACCACACAAAAGACACATTTCAAAAAAAATTCTTTTTTATTTAGTAAGAAGCATTTCTGGGTCGTAGCCGAGTTTTTCAGATACATTCATGTACGTCAGTAAATCATGACTACAACAGGAATAGTTACATCTAAATCAAAAGTATTTAGGTGGCAACAACAGCCAAAAGGGAAAGAGATTATGGATGAAAGAAGATGATATTAAAGTTCTTGAGTATACACAACTCAGTGTTTTCACACATATTTCTCAACTCCTTTCTTGAAAATATCAATGTCCGGTGATTGTTGCAGGGACATAGGTAAAATATCCCATGATTTGCTTCCTCGATTAAAAGGTGTGTGTAATACAACTGACCTATTGGTTGATTCCACATGAAAATTAATCTTCTCTGATGATAGAGTAACACATCTTTTATGATCCAGCCACGATTGATTGTATCTGTTATGATACATCATAACCAAAATCTGTATTTTCTGTCTTTTGAATAAAGGATCAACTTTACAATGAATCAATAATTCATCTATTCGTCTATATTTACAATTCTGATTTACAGTTATCCTGAGTCCCCTTGTAAAGTTCTGGTCTATACATCCCTATCGTGGCCATGTAATACTGGTTTCTATGAGAAGAAAGTAATCATCTAAATTACCCCTAATTATTGAGGAACAAATTGACTGAATTGGAACAGTCACCATTTTGGTTAGTAACCTCCTCCCTGATGTTTACAGTACGGCTGCCATGCTTTGAATGGCATATAATACCCCTATTGTCGCTCAGCTCTAGTTCCCAGTCTGCCCACATGAGGGCAGGTCGCTCTACCAATGACACTTGGAGTTGTTCAGTGTCATGAGCGGCCTCCGGACATGTGCGACAGACCGGAACAGGCGCTCAACCGGAACGGATTTGGTCTTCCCCTATTGGCTGTTGATACAACAGCCAATGAGAGCGCAGAGCTCACAGATGCCAAGCCTGTCATGTCAACCCCCTGCTAAGGGTATAAAACAAGGATCCCTTCTTGTCAATAAACAGACTTAGTTGAGTTCTCATAGTAGTACATAGTACCTCTGTGTTTGAGTTATTCTCTCTCTTCTTAAGGTCTACTCCTTACGCAAGTAGGTTGTGAGACTTTACACCCTGTTATATAGCTTACCTAATAGGTCTTGATCTACTTTCATATATCTTTCAAACAAAAAGGAACAATATTCAAAGTAGTCAAAGGGGTGTTATAGTGGTCAACAGAATCAATCGGGCTGCTTCAGGAGTCAGACAATATCTTTGTTGTCCGAATTTGAAAAGTTGACTGCTTATTGATTTGACAAGTTGATTTACATGATTTTTCCAGCTTAGACTAGAGTCCAAGGTTACACCCAAATATTTATAATGTGAACAGGTTACAATTGCTTTGGAATTTAGAATAAGATTTTGTCATAGTATATCCTTGAGCTTCACATTCATGGCGAACCACATGGGCCTAGTTTTGTCAATATTGATTGTTAAACCATTACGAGCACACCATTTACCAAGCGATGAAATATCATTTTGCAGCTTGTTTGTGGCAATATCAGCATTTTTGTCCGAGACGTAAATCACCAGATCGTCAGCATATTGGAGAAATTTGGAATTGTGAAGACAATCACCAAGTTCATTGATAAATAATACAAATAAAAGTGGTCCCAGGACGGAGCCTTGGGGAACCCAAAGGTAATCGTAGAAGGCTTGGATAGAATTTCGTTTATGAACACAAACTGTTTCCTATCACTCAAATAATCTTTGAGCCATTCAACGATGACTTGTCCCGTCGATGCGCAATAAGATTTAGTAAACCTCGACTCATCCACTGCGGTTTAAAATTATAGAAACTATCCCAATTTAAACTATCCAGATAATCCGTAAAATCTTCTTCATTATAATTCCTGTAGCTCCGACCTTTGAAGGTTATCTTGGTCTTGGACCTATATTCTTTTTTTTCGGTTAGCATAGATTGGGTGATGGTCACTAAGGTTATCAGGAAGTACGGCCGAAGAGGCAACAAAAGGTGAGTTTGTGTATATGTGATCTATGATTGTTCCCTCATTTGGGTTCTGTCAAGTGATATCCTTTATAAGTTGTTTTAATCCAGTAGTTCTGATAAATTGTTCAGCTTCCTTAAATTCATTAGTACTTATCTTTTTCAAATTAACATTGACATCGCCTATTATCCAAATCTCCCTTTTTCTAATTTTTTCTGAAGCTACTATTTCATATAATTTATTATAGAGGAGTTTAGTGGACCTTGGCGGAGGCTTATAGCACGAGATAATACACATTGAATTATTCGCTGGTTTGTCCACAAGAAGAACCAAAATTTCAAAATTTTCGTTGGAGATACTCAAGCTATCATCTTTGGTTGTATATTGTGAGAGTCGTTTGAAACATAACAACCATAACAGCCTTGAGGCATGATCACACTAACATAACAGCCTTGAGGCATCACCACACTAAAGACGCATAATGCATTGAGGCATCACCACACTAAAGACACATTATGCCTGGAGGAATCACTGCACTAAAGACGCATGATGCCTGGAGGCATTTCCACACTAAAGACACATTATGCCTGGAGGCATCACTGCACTAAAGACGCATGATGCCTGGAGGCATGACCACACTAAAGATGCATGATGCCTGGAGGCATGACCACATTAAAGATGCATGATGCTGTGACGCATGACCATATTAAAGATGCATGATGCCTGGAGGTATCATAAAACTAAAGACGCATGATGCCTGGAGGCATCACCACACTAAAAACACATGATGCCTGGAGGAATCCCCACACTAAAGACACATGATGCCTGGAGGCATTACCACACTAAAGACACATGATGCCTGGAGGCATTACCACACTAAAGACACATGAGGCCTGGAGGCATCCCCACACTAAGTTTTAACCAATATGACTCCGTCCTCAAGGGGGCAGACTGCCAACAGTACCTTTCCTTATATGAGTAGCATGGCCGCAGGCACCCGTCCTTAAAGGGTAAAACGAGCATGGAATGAACTACAATGTGTGGATTGAGAATAAAGAAGTAGTTGGGTACTTGATTACTATCTGGAGTGTGATCTCTTTTATTCACCTGCGATTTTCACCTCAGTTAAACAGGGTAAAGCTTCAAGAATCGTCGCTTTTACTCGTTTAGGGTAAACGTCTGCTTTGGGTAAACAGCAGGAAGTATTACATCGTCCAGTGTAAACGTTTGAGGCTTGTAAACGCTTGAGGGAATTCATGGGGAGGCAACTATTGCGGCCGATACTGCGTAATCGAGCACCACCTGACGACTATATATCGGCTGGACGATCTACAGTCGCCACGTTTTGATCGTCTAGTGTAAATGTGGGGTAAAACGAACTTGACCAGGGAGAAGAAAACAGGGAGCTCTTTCATTAGTTGAAAAACTCTCGTAGTTGCTCTCACTTACCAAATAGCAGCACCTCATGTTGCAATAGTAGAGGATGGCAACAGCGAGCTGAACTTTGGACCAAAGCGGCACCAACAGTGGTAGTACCCGTTTCAATAGTTAGTGAGGTCTCGCTGTTGGTGCCACTTTGCTACCGTTGTTGGCAAGAGAGTCTACACTCTCGTGATGTTTATAACAACGATTATGAATCATATTTTATCTTATATTATAGAATATTTATGTAAAGAAAAACATGCTCCGAACAAATCTATAAGTACATGTTTTAACCATCACTGCACGAGAACCACCATTTTACATATATATATATATATATATATATATATATATATATATATATATATATATATGTGCCTGGCGTATATAGGTATGCTTTTGCATACGTCCTATTCCCCGTGTGTATACGCCTTATCTATTGGCGTATATACGTGTCCATGGCGCGGTCATATATTCGTCATGTATACGCCTGATTCTGTTGTATTTACACCACTATACAATAATTCCGATCTCTGCTACTCAAGTTTGATTATAAAATCTTTCTGAAATCCTAAAAAGTGTCATTTCATTAATTACATAAATGATAAACCCAGCATTCTCTTGTCTTTTTTACCAATTCTTTATAATTATACTTTCAAAACACCACTCTTCTGTAGGGTTCTCGATGTAAGCCTTTATAATGCTTTTACAGGGCTTCACTGAGAGTGTAGGGAGAGATGGGGAGCTGGTGGGAGCCGGCGGGAGGCTCTGGGGGAGGTGTGGGACTAGGACTTCTCCATCTATAACCGGGGCGCCGGGGGAGAGGGCTTCAGTGTTAGTGCATGGAGTGGGAGTGTAGGGAGGTGGGTGGAGGGCCTTAACTTCTACCACTGAGACCACTTATACCTGAACCAACACAAACCTTTTTTAATTGCTATCGGCACACATATACGCCTGGCGTATATGTGTTGCGTTCCTCTGTTTCCTCTCATATACGTGTGAAATACAGCCAAGATGCGTCCGTATACAAGAGGAAACAGTTTTGTATACACCTCATACGCTGGTGTGAAATATGGACATATATATGAAAACAAGTCAATATTCGGCCGATACATGCACTTCCGCGATGGCGTATATATATAGGAATAAACTGCTGGTTTTCACGCAGTGCGTGTATTGACTTTTATCGACTTTTTCTCGAGTGCTCAACTGCTTTGTGATAACCATTATACTATAAGAAGCGAGAATGCAGTTACTGCACCTTAAGGTATCGCTTGCTGGTCTTACAAACGAGAGTTATATTGTCGGGCTTATATATATATTGTCGGGCACCGTAATGCGGCTATTCCACCAAAAAGGCCCTCAGCAGGCGGGTTTTTGCCCTCCGGCCGGTGTTTGCCGCTGGAGCCGGCCGCCCCTAATCCCCTAAATGCTCCGAGCTGTTCCACCAAAGCAACCCCGAGGCGACCAACAGGTGCACACAAGGTGCCCGGCAGGCGCCCATAGAGCGCTGCGCTGAAGGAATAGCCGCATAACTCAATCAGAAATGCATGTAGAGACGTGAAATAAAACCTGAAATGTGTGGAAAATCACGAGGAATAATTTGGAATTATTATATTATTCATTATTTCTTAAATATTGTGTTCAATATGCTGGCATAGCGGACAGCAGGGGTATCTCAACAGCGACACCATCATCAAAAGAGACTTTATAGTTTCCACTTGTCAGAGCTGCTGATTGCTCTCACTATTGTGATAGCTTTTCCCTTTTACTAGTGAAACGGGTGCTTGGAGACCCGAAACCTATCTCTAACCCTATCCCTTATTCCCTACCCCTATATCAGCCCTATCCCGAACCCATACCCTAACCTTAACCCTTACTTGACTGGTTATTTGTCTACACCATTAGGGAATATTCCTTGGACGGACTAGGAGCTTGGGGGCGATGGTTAGCCAAATACGATGCGACGAAGTCGCTAGTTACCTACCGTACCACATATAAAACATGTAGCTTCTGGTAGAATCCGCTTGGAGTTGCCCCTGCACATAGAGACAGAGTGAACAAGACCTATGTTTGGGGACTGTGGGCCCACGATTCTCGTGCAGTACTTAACTGAATCCTGGTACTATTTTTTGTGTTTCTCTACACAGATGTACTTCTACCCATAGGATTTGTTTCTATCCGTACTGAAATGATGGTCGGGAACTAATTAATAGTTCCATATATCAATAGTAGGAGGCGCCTCTAAAGGGGTGGGGAGACAAGTACGACACGACGAAGTCGCCAATTACCTTAGTTCCATAGGCACTATCGACGAAGTCGTTAGTATCAATAATATATCTTGTAGGTGAACGTGGCGGTCTTCGCGACTATCGAGCAAGTGACTGGCTTAGCAGCAGTGGACGCCCTCCGCGCCCTACTTATGTTAATTGTTTTCACAGAGTTAGACCCCTATTGGTGGTTTGTAGTCACGTGGTGTGGTTCTCGCTTTTTCATTGACCGGAATATCAGACAAAGAGCGGCGGGAAATTCAAACCTCCAATGAAAATCAATGTATCAAATGGCCAAGGCAATACTCTATTGCCAGAGACCTCTGGTGTTCAAGATTTGAACTAATGCACTGTGGGTATATATTACCCCTGGTGGGGAATATTTGAACCCTTACTCTGTGTGTTCTCTGTCATAAAAGATTTTTCTTTTATTTCTTGCTCAATAGTTTCGACGGTCTCGTCTCATCAGGCGATTATAGGCCGGCCTATAGGTAATATTTTTCAACCAACGAAAGACCCCCCTAAAAACACCCCACAAGGTGTAAAGGACAGTCTTTCTCCTCTTTTTCTCTTCCCCCCCCCCCCCCCCCCCGAGAAGAAAAACTGAGGGAAAAAGATTTGAGAAACAATAATATAACTTGGTCTTAGTTTGACTGCGGAGTAATTCACAAAGCATAGCTGAGTGAATTACGTAGCAGTAAAACAAGGTGGAGTGCGGACCAAGCTATTTTCATCGAGTAGGTTTCTGATTTTATCTCACCCTGTATACATGATCGGAAACATTATTACCTACCAAGTATAAAACGTTAGAATTTTATCGTATCCGCTTGGAGTATCTCCCGCACATAGGGACAGGCTGAACCCAATCTAGGGTTGGAGACTGAAGCGCCACGGGAGTGAGATTCTCGTGGAGAGTGAAACTTGAACCCACTCTTCATTTTTGTACTTTTCTACTCAGGTGTGCTTATTCTCTTATGATATAATTCTAGCCTTGCTAAAAACAGAGTTTAATGGTGTGGTCTCTGATCTCCTCACCTTGAGAGAAGCCTCTGAGATCAGAATTCCGCTGGTAGTCAGCAAAATCTGTGTCACATGAAATAATGGTTGGGAACAAAATGATATTTGAAGGTATTAATAGTAGGGGGCGCCACTAAGACCACCGCCTCCCTCCCCCCCCCCCCCCTACGCTAGAAGCCCGCGCATCTCCAGTCACGCCTTAATCGTACGACGCAACGCGAGCCGTAGATGCGCAGGCCATCCAGCGTACACTCCCCCCTATCCTTACCACCTTGGATGGACTAGGGATGGAGGGGCGGGGCAGTCAAATATGAGACGAAGAACACGGCCGTGGAGTATGAGTTCCTAACATTACACTGCACTAACCACTTTGTATATGAATGCACCCGGCTTATATAGGTATGCTTTTGAGTATACAAGGTCGTCCTATTCCATGTGTGTATACGCCTCATCTGTAGGCGCCTGATTCACATATACGCCTAATTCATATATACGCCTGATGATGTTGTATTTACACCACTATCCGTTAGTTCCTATATCTGCCACTTGGAGACACCACTGTATCATATTTCATATGCCATTAGTCATTAGGTCCTTGTTATATAGAAAATCCAATGTTATATTATCAATTTTGATTATAAAATTGTTCTAAAACCCATTTATTATTTTTTCATGTTTTAATGTTTTAGTCTTTTCATGTTTTCATGTTTTTTTAAATAGATTTTACTTTGAAAACAGTATTTCTATGTGTGGTCTCAGTGGTCCTTATAGCTGGAGAAGTCCACTCCACACACTATTGGACTTCTCCAGCTACTGGCGGGGGTCGCAGTTCCTTTTTTCAAATCAGTATTCATAGACGCCAGACGTATATAAAATGTATACGCCAGGTGTGAAATACAGCCAAGACGCGTCTGTATACAAGAAGAAACGGTCTTGTATACGCCTCATACACTGGCGTGAAATATTTATATAGAACGTCCTGACCATGCTGTACAAGTCACAGAACGAGATGCTAATTTACCATTTGTATGGACCGAGGCGTTTACGCCGAGTTCCATACAAACGGTAAATTAGCATCGAGTTCTGTGACTTGTACAAGCATGGTTGGACGTTATATATTTACTATATGCCCGAAATTTAAAAAAAATCTATTTAATTTTTCTTAACAACCAAAATTTTGATAAATGTGTATTTCTAGGTGGTCCGTATTTTAGTGTACGGACCAGTGGTCCGTACAGTATTTTTACGTCATGGCCAAAACGGTGCGTATTTACAGTATATACAGCATGGGTATATAGTAAAGATGTATATATATGAAAATATGTCAATATACGGCCGATACATGCGCTGCCGCGATGGCGTATATATATATATGAATAAAGTCGTAAGTTTCGTGCAGTGTTAAGCCTATGGTGAAAATACCAGGGTGAAATAATATGGGAGAACTATGTTATTATACCTGTATGGAATGATTACCGACTTTTAGATGTGTATTTACACCCATCTAAAAGAGGTAATCATGGAATACTTATATAGAACGTCCTGACCATGCTGTACAAGTCACAGAACGAGATGCTAATTTACCATTTGTACGGACCGAGGCGTTTACGCCGAGTTCCGTACAAATGGTAAATTGTCATCGAGTTCTGTGACTTGTACAAGCATGGTTGGACGTTATATATTTACTATATACCCAAAATAAAAATAAAAAATCATTAATTTAATTTTTAACAACCGATATGTTAATAAATGTGTTTGGCAAGGTGGTCCGTATTTTAGTGTACGGACCAGTGGTCCGTACAGTATTTTTACGTCATATGCCAAAACAGTGCGTATTTACAGTATATACGGCATGGGTATATAGTAAAGGTATAATCACCTTGTTCTCTTATTATTGTATACCTCAATCTGTCCGTATATATTCTAATTTTACCGTAATTATCCGTTAGTCACACTGCCACTTTGTCAAGTTTACCACGAAAGGCACCCTGTAAAAGAAATTACTAACCGGATGGTCATACACTCGCCCAGCACATTCTTTACATACCCAGCATATTTCTAATAACGTGAAGACTATCGGGATATGTGCTTGGAGAGTGAATGCTGAGATATAAAGCATAACGCCTGCTTCTAGAGTAATGACTTGGTGGTGTAGTGGTTAGAGTGCTTGCATTCATATCTTGGGGTCTGGTGTACGATCGCAGACCGTTTTTAATTTTTTTGTTTTTCTTTTTAAATGAAAAAGGAAAAACGCCAGTGTAGAGACATTCAGTACAGAATTTAAAATCTGTTCTGAATTATGTTAGTGTTAAGTGTAAACAATGTGCCCTTCGCTGTTTGTTAACATTTTTATGCTTTGTTTACATTTTACAAATTGCAGGCTTGCTCCCACTGACTCTAAGTGTCCATAAGATCAGTTATAAAGTTTTTTATAATGATTCCTTTTGTATTTCGGAGTAATTCCACAATTCATGTTTGTATTCTGTATTTGAATGTCCTACATGCCATAGTTCACGATAACTGGCCACTAATTATTCCCGTAATCGAAGCGATGTCATCCGTCCGCCATCTTTAAATTTCCCGCTGACCCATTTCTGTCAAACTCTCGTCTAATCAGATTGCGTCATTTCACGTTGAAAGCACTCCGTATGACCCATTCAAAGGTGAGCTGTACAAGAAATTATGGAGTACCTCGGCCATATGCTACAAATATTATACCCGAAGCAGCAGTCCGTATTCGTAGTGAGTTTGTGCATAGGTATATAATAAAATGTAGGTGAACGTGGCGGTCTTCGCGACTATCGAGCAAGTGACTGGCTTAGCAGCAGTGGACGCGGTCCGCGGCCTGCTTATGTTAATTGTTTTCACAGAGTTAGACCCCTATTGGTTATTTCTGATCACATGATCTGATTCCGTTTTTTCATTGGTCGGTGTGCCGAACAAAGAGCGGCGGGAAATTCAAATATCCAATTAAAATCAGTGTATCTTTTGGTCTAGGCTCTCCACCCCAGTGGTGCCTCTGACTGGTGTTCAGTCTTTGAACTAATACACTGTGGGTATGGATATCCCCCTATAGGGAGATATACGAACCCTTCCTCTGTGTTGGGTATGAAAAATACGTATTTGTATTTTTCCTTGCTCAATAGTTTCGACGGTCTCGTCTCATCAGGCGATTATAGGCCGACCTATAGGTCCATTCTTTGAGAGTTATAGTACCTCTCTGCTCTGTATTTCATTCAGCGACAGAGCCTTATGTGTTAATTAACATTTTTTAGTAGTCAGTCACTTCGTTGTCGCCTATGGGTGGTACCTGGTGAGTAATCATTTGTTGTAAAATCTTTTTCCCCCTATCAACTATAGGGTTTGCCATCCTTCACACCTTGTGGGGTGTTTTCAGGTCGGTTTATTGATCCTATGGCGGAAAAAAAATTTTTGACGTGGCATTGAGATTGGTATCTACCCATATTTGCTATCCATTGTATTCATCCCCTGGGGGGCTTGAGATTGCAGGCGGTGTATCCAATTAAACTCTATTTTATCCCTGAGTTTACCAGCTTGTTTGCTGTCTGGATGTCTGTAGATGAAATCAAGTATATGTACTTTCACTTCTTCTACACCTTGGTGTCCACATGAGTTAAAGTGCTTTGGTACATCACTTATAGCACTTTTTTGTCGAATGGATCTCAGGTGTTCAGAGATCCGATCTTTGATCTTTCGCTTTGTTTGTCCAACGTATTGGATGCCACATTTCTTGCATTCTATACAGTAGATCACGTTCGAGCTATTGCATGTCACATTTTTCATGCAACGGTGTGTGGTACCTCGAGATTTGGATTTGAGTTCTTTTTCTCTTACCAGTATTTTGCAATACTTGCAATTGGGTTTTTTGCATTTATTGTCTTTTTTGCTGTCCCTTTTCTGCCTTGGGTCCTGTCCAAATGATATTCTGGCCTTGACCAATTGATCCTTCAGATTCTTTGGTCGTTTATACCCCTTTACCAATTTGCTTTGGTATAGGTCTTTTGTGGTGGTGGATTTTCCCAGGATCTCCCAGTTGTGGCATACAACTTCTGGGAGGGTGTTCTTACCATGTCGGTATGTACTGATTAGGAAAGTTTTATTCCCGTCCTCTGCCTTCTTTGTTTTCGGTTTGAGGATCTCAGTACGACTGATTTGGTCTACCTTCTCTTTGCATTCTCTGAGGAGTTTCTCGGGATATCCCCTATCCCTGAATTCCTTCATTTTTTGGGATGCATGTTTCTGGTAGTCCGTCGTCTTTGAGCATATCCTTTTTACTCTGAGCAATTGTGAGTATGGGATGCTCTTCTTCTGAGAGGGGGGGTGAGCTGATTCGTACCTTAGATAGGTATTTTCATCAGTGGGTTTGGTGTATAGATCAGTATATAGTCTATTGTCCAGGCCCTTTCTAACCGTTGTATCGAGGAAATTTATTTCCACAGTGGATTTCTCCATGGTGAATTTGATCGTTCTGTGTGCATGGTTGAGGTAATTGAACCATTTATTCAACGCCTCATGGCCATGATCCCATATGAAGAATATATCGTCGATATATCTCCACCACACTTTTGGTTGAAGGGGATATCCCTCCAGTAGTGTTTCTTCCAGTTTTTCCATATACAAATTGGCATACGAAGGGGCCAGTCTTGTCCCCATTGCTGTTCCGCTGATTTGTATGTAGTTGGTTCCATTGAACTGTATGTTGTTCTGTTTTAATACGAGTTTCAGTAGCTCCACTATACTGTCTATGCTGGGGTTGCTTTTCTGCGTTCGCTTTCCCAGGGTATTTCTTATCGTGTTCATACCTTCATCGTTAGGGATATTGGTGTATAGTGCACTCACATCCAATGTCCCTATGATGTCTCCTGCATTGAGTTTATCTACTTCACCGATTTTGTCTAGGAAGTGATTCGTGTCTTTAATGAACGATTTTATCTTAGGGACCTCGGGTTTGAGGAAGTTGTCCACAAACTTAGAGATTTTTTCCGTCGCACAATTGTTTGCAGATACGACCGGTCTACCTGGTGGAGGGGTCACCCCTTTGTGTATTTTCGGCAGAAAATATATTTGGGGTGCCCTTGGTTTTTTTGTTTTGAGTGCTTCTCCTAACTCAGCTGTGATTTCCCCTTTATTGACCATATCATCAATTTTGAGATTAATACCTTGGTTGATCTCTTGGGTTTTGTCTTTATCGAGTTTTTTGTATACCTTTTGGTCATTGAGTTGTCTCTCAGCTTCCTTGATGTAGTCTGATGTGTTCATGACCACCGTGGCCCCTCCTTTGTCAGCCGGTTTGATCACTATGTCCCTATCCTTTGCTAGCCCCCTTAGGGCTAGTCTTTCTGATTGACTTATGTTCGGCTCAGGTTTTATCGGTTTATTGGTCTTCAGGGTTAGTCTGAGTTCATTCACTGCAATGAATCCTTCTAAGTTTGAAGACCCCTGAGGGGCTGAGAAATTTTTAGGATCTTTTAGTTCCTTTAGGAGGCGTTTGTCCCCAAAGGGGGCATTTGGTATACTTTGATTTTGACCTCCCCGTGGGTTTAAATCGTTGCTGGGTTGCTTAGTATTGTTCAGGAGTTTACCAGGTGCACTGGAAGGATTCACAATATGATTCGGTTTTTGGAAGAATTGTTTCAATCTAAGTCCCCGATGGAATCTATCCAGTTCTGATTTGACCTCCCCATCATCGATTTTACTTATAGTGGGGCAGAAATTGAGTCCCTTGTTCAGGAGTGATAGCTCTGATTCTGATAATGTCTTATCTGACAGATTAACTACTGTCCCTGTGTTAATTTTCTCATTCGGTTTCGGGTTGTTAACACTGGGATTACTCGTATTACCTGTTTTCACAGAATGCTTTCTGTCGGAACCGCTGGTTAGAGTTGGTTTGGGATTCTGTTGTACATCTCCTGTATTTAAAGGAAGAGAAACATTCGGATATATTTCATTTCTTTTATTGTCAGGTTTTGGGACAACAGGATTGGACTTTATTTGTCGGTTCATACATGTAATCATACAGTCGATAGCCGAAGTTGGGCCCATGCACACAGTAGGCAGTGTTAGAGGCGGGTGGACTGTTCCTTGGGGCCTTTGTTCTGACCTCGTTTTCCACCTCTCTGCCCCTTGCCTCCTTTTCCTCTCCCCCTGCCCTTCGGGGGAAAGGGGTTGGGTTTTTCCTCGCGAAAACCCTGGTCACTCTGCTCCCCTTTGACTTGAAACGGGATTTTCATTGAGTGTTTCGGGTCGGTGACTTGGTCATCTGTCGGTGCCCTCTCTTTCCTTTTCTGGATGCGATCCTCCAGGAGGGTTACCTCTCTGAGGTAATCCCTTTTGGCAGTGAGGTCGGCATGTGCAATGACGGCGTCCATTGTACGCATGCTTTCCTCCGCACTGTATTTGGCGTCTGCCAAAGCTTGTACCATCATGTTTTTGGACTGGTTCCTCATCCTGGATTCTACCTCCTCCTGTGCTTTTAGGGAGTCGGCAGCAATCTTCATTACTCTTAAGGCTGTCGCCTTGCGTTCGATGTGGATGAGTTCCCGCGTATCTGCGTCGAAATACCCCGGTAGTGGAGCGATACCACAGGCCCAGGGTTCGATGTGCTTTAACTCTCCACATTGGAAGAGAAAAGCGGCTCGTGCCTCGCATTTCATCTGACGCCCACTGGAGTCCCTCATGTCCCTCCAAGCTCGATGGAGGTGTTTGGGCAGCATATCGTCGATAACCTGAAATGTAGAAACATCTGCATTAGAACCTGTGTTATCACATGTTGGTTCCAAATCCAATTGGGATTGGTCAGTGTTTTCTAAGTCTCTAAGTAAGGACAAGTTATTTTTATCCAAACTTGCGTTATCGGCTGGTTCTATGGTCATATCATTAGAATGTGACAAAGGGTCAGAGGTGTCTCCACGTGTGGAGTTGTTATCATCTCGAACCTGTTTCTGCACCGGTGTTACTACACGTAGGCATTGCGGCCATGTGTGTGCACCGGTGTCTGCCATGGGTCCGCCATTGGCGGCCATGTTTCCCGGTATATGTTTCGCCTCAGGGCTATTCATATGTCCGAAGAAGTCTGTTATCTTAGTTCTCTTGAACTTGATAACAGGATTGGGACCTCCAGGGTGATGCCCGGAGGTGCCCATTGGCTTTAATACCCGCCGTGTGGTGGGTCGGTCAGCCAGTGTGTGGTCACCGTAAGGTTTCCCCACCTCATTGCTCTTACAATCACAGTGTTTTAACAAAACAATTGACCCCGGAGGGTGTTCAATGTTATGCAGTGAGTTGTGAGAAATGTTGGAAACATTTTGAGTATTTACCTCATCTCCGGTGGAAGTCTTAGGGGTTTGTTCCGGGTTTCTTTCCACCTGGAACACCGTATAAGACTTGCCGTCCGTGACCCCGGTATTGGGGTTGTCTCCTACACGTCTGCGTTTGAGGTTGGGTGCGCTTGTAGCCATACTTTCGTCGTCAGTAGGCATCTCGGTGAAGTTGGTCTCTTTGTAGCTATATGATTGATCTCGCTCGTAGGAACTCGACCGTAACCCTACACTGTGGCGCGGGGCTGGATAGCGTTTGCGTAATATGTAGGTGAACGTGGCGGTCTTCGCGACTATCGAGCAAGTGACTGGCTTAGCAGCAGTGGACGCGGTCCGCGGCCTGCTTATGTTAATTGTTTTCACAGAGTTAGACCCCTATTGGTTATTTCTGATCACATGATCTGATTCTGTTTTTTCATTGGTCGGTGTGCCGAACAAAGAGCGGCGGGAAATTCAAATATCCAATTAAAATCAGTGTATCTTTTGGTCTAGGCTCTCCACCCCAGTGGTGCCTCTGACTGGTGTTCAGTCTTTGAACTAATACACTGTGGGTATGGATATCCCCCTATAGGGAGATATACGAACCCTTCCTCTGTGTTGGGTATGAAAAATACGTATTTGTATTTTTCCTTGCTCAATAGTTTCGACGGTCTCGTCTCATCAGGCGATTATAGGCCGACCTATAGGTCCATTCTTTGAGAGTTATAGTACCTCTCTGCTCTGTATTTCATTCAGCGACAGAGCCTTATGTGTTAATTAAAAATTTTTTTTCCGCCATAGGATCAATAAACCGACCTGAAAACACCCCACAAGGTGTGAAGGATGGCAAACCCTATAGTTGATAGGGGGAAAAAGATTTTACAACAAAAGGTATATAATAAAATGCTACTTGAGCAAATCTATAATACCTCAATACAAATAGCAAAGCATTGATCTATGAATATGTTTGAAAAGATAATACAGGAATGTTAGGCAGCCTAATTGATTTTAATTGTACAATTGAAAATGGTAACTATATCTTCCCTCTCTTGGTTATACCCTTTTCTAAATGTTAAATATTCCAATAAGAGGAATGAAGGAACGTATATCATTGACCACTTCAATATAGACACCATGACCCTAAGCGCCTTCTAGGCACACATACATTGATCTATATTGGTACAATCAGACCTCACATGGAATACGCCTCCTTCATGCTTCATTACCCCATCCCTGGATGAAAGAGGAAAGAAGTGATTGGGCGAATAAAATTTTATTGAATTTTATATCAATTGAAATTATATTTCGACCTTACTGGACGAGATATTGATAATAAGATTATTGATATCTAGTGTAGTAATAAGTAAACAATGTAAATTGACAATGAAATTGATGTCAATTAAGATAATGATATATAGTTATGTAATACAATGGTATGAGTATATATGGTTATACATTGTATAAAGTATAAAATAGCCCTACGAGAGGAGGACGATGAGGAGAAGAGGTTGTGGCTGGGTGGGACGAAAAAGGAGTACTTGTAAATTGTATGGAGGGCCGAGCAGAAGTGAGGAGGATGCGTGGGCCGCGGGTGCCCACGTCAGTGCGTGGGTGTTGTGAGAGCCGCTAGAGGGCACGGAGGGGTGCACGCGGTGCACGAGAGAGGGGGACACCAGGGGGAGCAATGACCACCCTAGGTTGGCCGCCACCTCTGTCTACACTACGTTCCAACTAAGAGGTTGGTAACGTTAACTTATGGACATGTCCACGGATTCTCACTCTCGGACCAAACATGTTTGCTCTACATAGATTCAGAGATCCTAAATACTTGTATAGAAATATCCATATGTTAATGAATTGAAAAAGAACCTTATCTCTGTGGCTATTTTATTAAAAATACACATTAAAAGAAGATGGAAAAGTGTCTTCAAGGGTAAGAACGTGGGTCATGGCAGGGTCAGGGGGCATGGCCAGAGAGTGGTCGGACCACAGAGTAAAAATAGATACACAGAGTAAAAATAGATACCAAACCCTAAAGCCCTTATACGCTGGTTCCCGGGGTATCCGCTAGGGGTCTCGGCTGAGATATACCCGCAGGGAGAGGCCGATGAAATTAGTCAGCTTTCTGACTAATTTTGTGAGCGCATGCGCAGGCTTCAGAATGTAAATAAACAACATGGCGTGGGTGATCGATACATTGGCAAAACTTAATCGGGATCATACTATCGATAAAAATAATGATATAAAAAGGTATATCTAGTCGGACAATAATGCACCACAGTATTATCTTTGTCTTTGAGTATCAAAACCATACTGGCAGTCAATTATTGGAGTGTATACACTGCCTTGTCAAGTGAGTGGAATGGAAGCCACTGGGTTCAAAACAAACAAAATGGCGAACGGGGTGAAAGTGTGAGTAGTAACCACAAGTTATGGAAAATACACACTGTAACTAAATATATTAGAACAAATCATATATGTAAATTAGGTTTTGTAACCCTGCCTTTGTTTTGGAATGTATTATATATGCTGACAATCGATTCTTGAGCAAGCTGCACTGTCATGATTAATTGTCAAGCGCCTGCGGCCACTATTATCGCTCAAGCACTTGTCAAAGTCTTCAAAGATCGTTTTCGATAAATATTTCAGTTAAGATATATTATCATTAGTTATTTTTTCATCTTCTCCTTGAATTGCATCAGTTTAATACCAACGTTTAAGTCTATTTCTTGTGATAATCACATCGCAACTATCCCGGTGTCCGTTGGTGTTTGAAAACGGAGCTTGTTCCCGGGTGTGTTCCCTACTTCCGATCATTGACTCAAAAACCAGCACCGACCCACTGCCTGCTCCCCAGCTAGGGACCACTACCTGCCTGTAAGGAGCAAGCGGCGATCACAGGCGGAACCCAGCCAAAAGCCCTTACTCCAAACGTAAAAATAGCTAAAGTGAAGTTCCTTTACCCACTTCAATGGCATAAGATACCCGCTACCACGCCATGTCAAGGCCCCTGTCAATTTACCGTGACCAGAGCTAACGTAGTGTAGCTCGGGTGGCCAGTGTATGACCACCCCTGACCAAAGGCCATGGGTAACCAACGGTGCCAACAAAAGCGACATCAGAAAAAAAACACCGTCTCCAGAACAGAGGTCTCCCAATAATCGTGAGAAGTAGACCAACGGATAGGAGTACAGAAGCGTTGTATCAACATTGTCGTGTAGAATACCTAAATGTTAGGTGAGCTGAGCAACTTCTTAGTATGCTGTACACGCTCTCACGTGATGCGCAGAACCTTTTTTTTTTTTATTGGCTTAGGTTCACATCCAATCAGTCGCGGTCTTCCACCTTCCCATTCTATACCAGCCATAACTACTAGATCTCATACTGGGGATCAATTGATTTCATAATAATAATAATAATAATAATGATTTCTCTGGTATTCTATACAGTATACATTACTACATAATATAACAGAAACAATTATAATAACACAATACAGATTAAACCTCAACCATTATGCTTACAGGCTACTATCGTAAAACCGGATGAGTTTTAATCTGGGCCCCTGTATGCAACGACTGGAGTTTGGCGTAGTGATATCACAAGGCGGAGCCGAGTGATATCCGGAGCCAAAACTCCAGGAGTCGCGCATGGAAGCCCAGATTAAAACGAATAAGGTTTTGATTTTATCCTACCCCCTGTGAACGATATTTTTATGTGAGGATAATAACAAAAAAACATGATAAAAACTTTCTGAAGTCCTCCATATAGCTCTCCTTGCTGTTCTGAAGGCGCTTGGAACTACTTTCAGCTGCTGATCTCTGATTGGTCCATTTTTTTACGCTCCTAGGAGCGATTTTTTATCTGTATGCGACATACGGGCGCATACGGAAAGTCAATGTTAAGCCTATGGGCTTTTATATTAGGGGTAGGATAAAATGATATTCCGTAGAGTTTATGATAAACTATTACCTTAAAGAGGATGGGTTTCATATTCCTCTTAGTTAGCTCTTCTGATCTTTAAGTCCGATTTTATAATAATGAGATGTACAATAATTCCTAGAAGATAGACACTCACATCAAGAAATCTTATAGTATAATTTACCTTTATACTTGTAATGCTAGAGAGAACACCCAGTGATCTGGAAATAAATTTGGTTGAGTATGCCATTAAAACGAATATCTATGCAAAAATGCCCGGCCTATAGGGAAGTTTTATTGAAAGGTCTTGATCTGGCAACACAATTGCTACCCTCCATGAAGGCATTTTAGTATGCAATTAAAGACAAATGCGGCTAGGTATCACAGTGCCCTCTAGAGCTATACTCAAAACTGAATTTTAAACAGGTGCTGCCATCTGATTTCATGAAAATATTTCAGTTTCCCATAGACACCAATACTTAAGCACTTAACTTCTCCAGATGGCCTTCCCATAGAAGTTAGCATGTTGACATGTTTTTTTTTTAGCATTTCTCATTTGTGTATGTTCCCAACTATCAGCATCCAGCATTATTTAGCAATGGAACATCAGTGTTATCTAGCAAGAAAATGAAAATATTGCAGTTTCCCATAGACGATACAGCTACAATCGGCAAACAACAGCCGAGGTGGTAAGTGACACAAGTGCAAGTCATCATGGTGCACCCCAATAGGCCTTTTTCCACAGGTCGGTGTCGCACGTTATCTACTTGGATACGCAATGCCTGCAGCCAAACATACCCCTGGCAACGTATACTTTAGCATTGGAGCACTAAGTATATGCAAGTAATACGTTTGTATTACCCGTGTATATTATTTCCAGAGACTTGATAATGATTGCATCGTATTCTATGGTATTCCAGCTCAAATCTGGTATGTCATACATGCATATTGCCTCAATAATACTTTAGATATAGTAGAGATAACATAGGATCACCGAAATTGAATACACCATTGGCAGGCCTAGCTATCATATGGTTATCTTTCTCCAAGTTAAAACCAGAACAATTATCAACTATAAAGTTTAGACAGGTCAGACTCGTTGATACAATACCCTAGTTTGCTCCAACAATTTAATCTGTAAAAAAACAACACACCTGTAATCAGACCCACCGTTCACACTTTAGGTGTGATTACTATGTGGCCCTATGGGCATGTGGCTGGAGTCGGCCGTGTTTGTCCGAGCAGCCAGGTTACTACACAGCGGGGCGTTAGGCGGCGTTGAACGGCAACACCTGTATTGCCCGGCCAATTTTTTTTCAAATGCCATTCAACTGAGGCAGGCCAGTGGATTCTCAAGGCTCTAAGCCCAGTTCGTTAAGAATTCTTCTTAATAGAGTGGGAGTACAGAATACCACTTAGAGACTGTGAGATGTTATGAGAGGGGTGCACCGGGATGGGCGGTGCTGGCCGAGCGACAAGTTACGTAATTTGCCTGCGACAAGGACACCGACTCCTGTAAGATTTGGGAACTAATCGTTCAGCCCTGATAAGGTGCGACACTGGCCTTTTTCCACAGGCCAGTGTCGCACCTTATCTGGGTGGTTATGCAATGCCTGGAGCCAAACAAGCCCCTGGCAATGTATTCTTTAGTATTGGATCACTCAGTATACCATTTTCAGAGAAATAACAATCATTTCATCGTATTTTATGGTATTCCAGTTCCAATTTGATGTAACATACATGCATATCACCTCAATGATACTTTAGATGTAGCTTAGATAACACAGGGAAACCGAAACTGGATACACAGTAATACATTGGCAGGACTAGCTATAACATGCTTATCTTTTCCATGTTCAAACCAAGATAATCATCAACTATGAAGTTTAGACAGCCCAGACTCATCAGTACAATACCCTTGTTTGTTCCAGCAACTTGATTTTTTTAAAGCTTTTATTTATACTGGAGTTACGTTTGGACCAACATAGGTCCATCTTCCAACGGCTCCAGTTCATCAACATTATGTGCGATACGCCTAACTTATAGGCTTACAGTGTCAGGATGTGCTTTGCAGTATTATATAAACAATTGAGATAACATAAACAATTTAATCAATTTGAACAATTTTGTCCTTAAATACAAATACAACGATTTGGATAAGTGTTAGTAGTTTTCTCATGTGCCCACACAGGAAGTCTACTCTTGAATTTCAGCTAGACTCATTTGTTACTATAGAGGAAACCCATAAAAGTTTAGGGTCTGAGCTCGTATCCCATCGAGTTTGAATCACATAGTAATTCACAAGGCGAAGCCGCGTGAATTGCTATGTGATTCAAATGAGATGGGATCGAGCTCTGACCCTAAACTTGAATGGGTTTCTGAATTTATCTCACCCTTAATATTGACTAATGGGCTAACATTGGTGACATTATCCCCCATTGGATATTTTTCCTAAATATCTAATGGGTGTTAGATACGAGTTTCCAATGTTAAGTCTATGGAGAAAAATTATCTGGGGTGAGATAAAGAATAATAATAACAGTCATCACTTATTTACTTGGACCTACGTACATACACATATCCTAAGTTACACAGTATAGTTTTGCCTTTTTCCTTTTAATTGGTGCTTAATAAATAGCTTAAATGCATCTAAAGAGTTTATATTTCTATCACCGGCCAGCATTTCATTCCAGGCCTTAGCAGCCATGTAGTTGACCGATGTCTTGTATTTGTTATACCGGATTATGTTAGCTGTTTTAAGCACCGGGGCATCAAATAGGGGTGTTGGTCTGATGGGATGTTCTACCAGATTGGGGTTATTCACTCTCTTGTATGCCAGTATTTTTAGGTGTGCAGCTCTTCTCTCAGTTAGCAGATTTGTTTGGCAAAGTGAATGAATTTGTTTTGTTGGCGTTAGTGGAGGGTAGTTTCCGCACACTCTTAGACCTCGAGTCGATATCTCCATAATCAATGCAAGGCAAGATGTTAGTCTTAACTATACAGAGAGGTTTCTTTTCATCCAATAAGTGTCTAATTTTCGATAGTAAAAATATTTTGTGAGAACTCATACGAATACAATGGTCAATGTGCTTATTGAATGACATGGTTAGGTCTAGAACCAATCCAAGATACATGTACTTGAAAG
Organism: Alentia gelatinosa; assembly: GCA_950022655.1. Classification (NCBI taxonomy): domain Eukaryota; kingdom Metazoa; phylum Annelida; class Polychaeta; order Phyllodocida; family Polynoidae; genus Alentia; species Alentia gelatinosa. The sequence goes on from OX465586.1 coordinate 53,238,646, forward strand.
TAAAAACGCGGTCAAGTTCTATTCCTTGAATTGATATAGCATTCACCGTTAGTTAAAAAACTCCTCCGTCGAACTACACTTCTACCATTTATAATTTGGTTTGCTAAACTTCCGCTCGTTCAAAACAACGTGTACTCTGATTCCTTGATGTTTGCTTACACCATTAATTGATACTTACTAAGATAAGATCCATATCATTCTTTAAAAACAAAGTCGAGGTGCCTTGTTCAGTATCAACGATATCGTCAGCATACAAAAATTCATTTTTGTCACTAACAAGTTTCACCATATCTTTCATGTAATTTAAAAAGAAAAAAACGGCCCGGGAATAGAGCCCTGGGGCACTCCACAAACAACTTGCCTAGGGTCCGATTTAATATTATTAACTTCAATACATTAGGATCTATCAGCTAAATAATTCAATATCCATTTTTATGATACATGTAATCTAGTAGTTCCTATTTCCATGTATCGCTTACTGTAACAAGTTAATTCCCTATTTCTGCAACTGCCTGAGTCTAGGATCCAAACATATCAAGCACCAGTGGGTTAATGAGGTATTTCAGTCTTGAGTGATTGATCATGCTCAGCTGGGCATTCCTCTAAGACCCCGAGACGCTTGCACCCTGCTCTTTTCCCAATAGCACAGTAAATAGCATGCAGATAGTGAAGGAATAGATTTTTACTGTAAGGTAGAAGCCTTTATAACCATTCTAGCCTTTAGGTGATGTACATAGTGTGTGTGTGAGCACACACTAAGAAAACTATATTTAGACTTTTCCTGACAGGCCCAGGAATCAAAACTATGTTCAGTGACTGCGGTGGAGTGTAAGTGGAGGGGTAAGGGAAGCGTTGGCAGGACAGGCAGAGGGATATGGCACAGGGACAGAGGTAAGTCTACAGGGAGAGGTGTAGGACACAGGGACTCAGACCAGTCTACAGGGGGAGGACACAGGGACTTAGGCAAGTCTACAGGTGGAGTTGGACGAAACAGGGACGCAGACCACTCTAGGGGGGTAGGGGGGGGGACACAGGGACTGAGACCAGTATACAGGGGGAAGGGTAGGACACATGGACTGAAGCCAGTCCACAGGGGGAGGGGGGGACACAGGGACTGAAGCCAGTCTACAGGGGGAGGGGGAGGACACAGGGACTGAGACCTGGGACCTGTTTCACTGGTCTTGTGACATGTCTGTGACACCATACAGACACTGGGGTTGTCTAGTTTCGTGACAACACAAATAGCTGCCACATCTGCGATCCGTGCGACTGTGCGAATCACATGCGATAATATTCAATATATTAGATATTGTCGCAAGGCATTCGCATGTACATGCGAACGTCTGCGAACGTCTGCGAACGTCTACGAACCCAAATTCGCATGGAAAATCGCCTTAGTGGATCTGGCGCTGTACGGTTAAGACAGACCCTAAACATAAGAATTAGACAAATCTACACATCATGTACCTGTTTCACTAGTTTTGTGACAAAAGTGTTAGACATGAAAAGCGGCACCAACAGTGCAAGCAAGAACGGACAAAACGAAGTCTAATGTCTAGTTCTTATGAAACCGGACACACCAGCTAGACGCCATCTAGACATGTCACGAAACTAGTGAAACAGGTCCCAGTATACAGGGGGAGGGGTAGGACATAGGGACAGAGGCCAGTCTACAGGGGGAGGGGGAGGACACAGGGACTGAAGTCAATCTACAGGGGGATGACACAGGGACTGAGACCACTATACAGGGGGGGGGGGGGCAGGACACAGGGACTGAGGCCAATCTACAGGGGGAGGTGTAGGATGCAGGGACTGAGGCCAGTCTACAGGGGGAAGGGTCGGACACAGGGACTGAGGCCAGTATACAGGGGGAAGGGTAGGACACAGGGACTGAGGCCAGTCTACAGGGGGAGGGGTAGGACACAGGGACTGAGGCCAGTCTACAGGGGGAGGGGGGGGGGGGCACAAGGACTGTGGCCAGTCTACAGTGGGAAGAAGAGGGAACAGGGGCTGAGGCCAGTCTACAGGTGAAGGGGTAGGACTCAAGTAAAGGGGAGAGCGACAGAGCACGTGGACTCAGGTCAGGCTACAAGGGGAGGAGGAGTAGGATGCAGAGTCTGAGGTCAGTCCATATTTACTCCAGTTCCAAGTGCTACCCTACTTACACACTATTTGCGAGCACACTGTGTCGACTCATGTTACACTAAAAAAAACTTAATTATTGTATAAGTTTAACCTGACCTGGACGCATTGATAAATTTTGCGATTCCTGAACATGCAGCGGTTTAAAAAAAAATGCTTTTATTGCGTTCGATGTTACATCGTTCTTCCATGCACTTAGTAGCTTTTTGAACAACAAGATTGAATAGTTACACATGATCAACCCTAATAGATCGTGGTTGAAATAAGGATAGTAGATGGCGTTTATAATATAATATTTACATAAATTGTTTTTACAACTTAGTTTATAACCATTTATTTTCGGCATTCCGACATTTCCCGGACTATATATATACTTCTATAGATATATTCTACATTTATTCCTGTCATTTCAGGTGATACTATATTTAGATTATAATGTGTGTATATATATACTTTTCTATAGGTGCAGAAGAAGTGCTGTAATTGCAGTATCGCCAAAGTGAGAGCTAACAATGGCACTTGAAGCGTCGCTGTCGAGGTGGAGGTGCCACTCGCTATTGGGTATTGGTAGCGGTTTTGCTGCCGCTTTGATTTTAAGTGCCGCTCGTTGTTCCGGACTCTCGCTTTGAAAATGCGACGTGCCGCTGGCGAGACCTCACTTGACTTTTGAAACAGCTCCCTGATTCACTGGATACAGAACAGCTGGAATGTACTGGATCAAAATATTATACTATCATGTGATGTTGATATTCAAATTGCTATGTAAACATTAATAATGATATGGTCCATGGGAAACTATCACTATGGTAGGCACCTGAGTTACATTGAAAATGTTTGTACATCGTTTATGCAACAGGCTCGAAATGGGTGACCTTAATCCCAAATTTACTATTCTAGTTTCGTAGAAGGGGCCATTTATTAATTAAACATGGCTGAGGGGGGTGGCCACACTTTTCAGGGGGGGGGGGGACTTAAAAAAGATAATCCAAGGGGGGCAACCTTTTTCCCCCTAGAAGTTCCAAGTTGGTTTGTGATTCTACCGAGGAGGAGGTGGGGGGGGGGGCATATGTTTTCCCAGTGTTTTGTTGATGATGGATTTTCTATTTTTCTATTTCTGCTCATCATTTATCTATTATGAATTCTATTTAACTGATCAAACAGGGGATCTACCATTCACGTGTCACAACAAAAATAACATTTAAGTAGAGCATTCCATTCTAGAGTATGTGCATGGAGTTGTCCCCCCGTATTAACTACCGTATAATGAATAGCGTAGTCCCAGTAGCCAATGACTGCATTCGGAGCAAACCACGACCTTCACCCTGACCTCCTTACATGATATTTAAATAGCGCCTTGGGACGGTTCTACAGTCGAGAGTTGACCTAAAATCCAATGGGCCACAACCACCCTCGTATGTGCTCCAGTAACATGCCTAGCGTCGGTGTAAGATCTGAGTGACTTCTCCCAGATATCCCTTCTGGGAGTCGAAAGTAGAAGCTTTGGCTACCCAGTTTCTGTAGAAGGATATCTACTTTTGTTATTATCTTGTTGCAATGTCCTGCATTCTCAGAGGCAAACACCAGCCTTTTCAGCTTTCCCTACTCATAGAGTTTGTCCAGTGTTTTCTGCATTGGGCCCATCTTGTTAAAGCCCAAACTGTGAGACTGTCGCGCCGTTTTTACCACCAGACGTTGAAGGACCATTTTACTAGAACAGCAATACCTACAGTTGTTGCAGCTACCCCTGTAGTCCCTGTAAGTATTTTATGGGTATTGCTGGGGTCATTGCTGGCCCAGATACCAGTTGCAACAGCATTGATATGTTCGACATTTTGCCATTTTCTGTGAAAGATAACAACATATCAGATTCTTCATGACATTTGGTGCTGTGGGAGAGGGGAGGCAGGAGTTAGGTCGAGAGGACAGGAGGGAGGTCGGGAGCGCGGAAGGGAGATCATCTGGCAGGGAGGGAGGGAGGGAGGGAGGCAGGGAGGGAGGGAGCGAGGGAGGCAGGGAGGGAGGGAGCGAGGGAGGCAGGGAGGGAGGGAGAGAAGGCAGGAGGGAGGGAGAAAAGGCAGGAGGGAGGGAGGTAGGGAGGCAGAGAGGGAGAGAGGTAGGGAGGAAAGGAGAGCGAGAGGGAGGGAGGGAGGGAGAGGGGGAGGGAGGGAGGGAGAGAGGGAGGGAGGGAGGGAGGGAAGGAGGGAGGGAGGCAGGGAGGGAGAAAAGGCAGGAGGGAGGGAGGGAGGCAGGGAGGCAGGGAGGGAGAAAAGGCAGGAGGGAGGGAGGGAGGGAGAGGGGGAGGGAGGGAGGGAGAGAGGGAGGCAGGGAGGGAGGCAGGGAGGCAGGGAGGGAGAAAAGGCAGGAGGGAGGGAGGGATATGACACTGTTAAAGGCATATCATACAATTCACACAGGTGCCACCTGGTGATTTTTTAGATATTGTCAGTTATCAGTCAAAACTGGTTCTTTGTGATTCATTCTAGTTCTAATTGAGTAACTTTAACGTTTTGTCCAGTTTAACCAATTGTAATAGGTATGATATGCCAATTTACATTTGACTGATTTACATAGAAAATGTACAGAAGAATATGGGTTTCTTCCATTCCCTTTAAAAAAACAAGGATGGTGACCTATGTTTTTTTTAACTTAAATGTGTAATGTGATTTCTATATATTCCAGTGTAAAATTTTCTAAATCAGAAACTAGCACGGTGGCCCCTAGACTTGCTCAAGTCTTTGATTATGAACATTCATCAAATGATTAATAACAATCAGAATAAAGTTCGTTATAGTATCATTCTTCTCTAATAATATGCCTGCGAGGAGGGGTGAGGTAGGTGGAGGGGTAGCCACTGGATACGGGGACTGGAGCCAGTCTAGGTGGCCTCCAATATGTAAAGGCATATCAGAGAATAATGCTAGTCAACTCGTGCCTTAGTCAACTCGTACCTTAGTCAATTCGGGTTTTTCGTCCTTTTTCTGGTCAACTCGTCCAGGAGTAATCCTGGATGTATATACATCAAAATGTTCGGAAACATGCGCTGAACACAAATAAAGCTTTTATTCATGCATACTACTAAGTATTAGCGCGTACCGTTAGCTAGAAGTTGCCGCGAAAGTGCGGCCGCATTGCCGTGCGCCACGCCATGTTTGGCTGAAATTGGAATGTACTCATATGTTTATGAAATGAAAATGGAATGTACTCATACTAATATCAAATTCAGGTAAACAATTGCTATCTAACATCATATAGTTGTTATCTATTATATAATTCAGTTATATATAGGTGTAAGACAATTGGAAAACAAAAAGGACGAGTTGACTAGGGAAAAGGACGAGTTGACCAAAAAAGCACGAGTTGACTAAGGGACGAGTTGACTAAGGGACGAGTTGACCAGTCATCTCAGAGAACCCATGTCAGTTTTCTGAAAATTTAATATGATGATCTCCAAGTGTTGTGGAACACATATCTAACTTAAAAATCGGTGCTCACCGTGCTCGTTTTTGTTTTATAGATCAATATCATGATAAATATCATGATAATCTTATATTAGATTATATAAAAATCCTAAAAGGTATTTTTGCACATAGTGAACCCCATGTCATTCCTCAAACTTTCAAAGAATATAGTACATATATAGTGCTACTTATTCAGGTTTTAAGAATCATAGGTCACCATCCTTGTTGTGCCTCATCGTATAATGGACACGTTATATCCCTGAAGATAGATCTGGTATCTAGAATATATTGCTAGAACAGAATTTCATTGTAAATACCATGTTTGTGTTGTTGATGTTATCACCCAATCATTGTTGTCAAACATTGCAAGGAAGAACGATTGTAACCAATCGAAAGCAATAAAGACTTAAAAAAAAAAATTTGAAGAAAACAATATTTTTCAGTACATTTCCTATGTAAATAAAGGAAATGTAAGTTGGCCTATTTTACCTAGTAAGTTTGGATAAACTGGACAAAATGTTAAATTTACTCATATAGAATTAGAATGAATACAGAGAAACCAGATTTGACTAATGATTGACATTATTTAAAAATCACCAGGTGGCTTTAAGTTATACAGTAAAACCCCGCGTAAGCGGACACCCTCCGTTCCGAGCCAAAGTGTCCGCTTACGTGGGGTGTCCGCTTACGCGGGGTTTTCAAGTTTCCTCCAGCCCAATATAAATGTGTTATATACAGATAAGTAGGGTAGACAGAGGCGATAATAGTTCTGAAATCCATTTTCTGATATCTTAATTGGGTCCGAAGTTATTAAACATTGAATTACAAAATGTATTTTCTATGAATATACTAATAAACACTGAAAAAAAGACAGATTTATCTATTATTGGTAGGGTGTCCGTCGGAGGTGTCCGCTTACACGGGGTTTTAGGCCTTTTTGTACCGAAATAACTGTGGGGTGACCGCTTACGCGGGGTGACCGCTTACGCGGGGTGTCTGCTTACACGGGGTTAAAATAAACATCTAATAGAGGGGAAAATTTCCGTTCCGAGCAAAAGTGTCCGCTGACACGGGGTGCCCGCTTACGCGGGGTGTCCGTTAGGCGGGGTCCTACTGTATATGTGTACTACAACACTCCGGGATCATCACATTCAAATCTCAGGAAAATGAGATTGTTCTCGGGCATGTTGATACTCCCGAGTGACGAAGGGGACGGAAAAAGGGCTCCGTATGTGAACAGACTTCACGTGCGCCTTCCAATCACGATTCCAAGAAACCGGCGATTGTGAAACAGGATTAACCTTTCACCTGCGCCTTTCCGCATGCCGGCCCCGAGACGTGGGCCCCGGATGGCGGCAGCTCGATGCGCTCAGGGGCCCACGCCGGGTGCACGCACACCACCCGTAGCCACCGGAGGAGCATCATCAACACCATGGAACCGGGTACCGCAAACCCACCAGCCTCTCTGCCGCTCTGCGCGCCCTCCGACGAGCGGGACTCGCAACACCCGCCAGAGAAGACAGTGCAGTTCGATGACATCCTACAGGACATCGGGCCGTTCGGGTGGTCGCAGATCCGCACCTTCCTCCTCACCAGTAGTTTCGATATTCTCATCGCCTTCCAGCTCATGTTCTTCTTGTTCGGGGGCGTGAATCCCGGCTGGTACTGCATCCCGTCGGAGGTGTACGCGGGGGGCGCTGAGAACGGGTCGGAGTGGCTGCTGCCGGCGGGGGCGGCGGCGGGGACGGGGGCGAGGGCGGCGGGGACGGAGCTACTGGTGGTGAACGAGACCCGGCCGGCCGGCCTCCTGGCAGGCTCCATCACTCGGTCCTACCTCGTGCGCCCGGAGTGGGACGGGGTGTGCTCCGTCAACGGCTCCACGTGCTCGCGTATCATCTTCAAGCCTGGCATCACCACCATCATCACCGAGGTAAACCGCATCTTTTTTTTTTTTTAATTTCCATTAGGCCCGGCGTCCACCTACTATGATAGAAATTTAGACCTACCAATATGGCTCCGATACAAAAAGGAAATATCGGAAGCATATCAGGAAGGGGCATAATCGTAAACATATGTCTAGACATGCTAGTCCACCATGCATTGTATGGGATTTTATCAGTGTCTAATCGCAGAAATGCGGTCAACTGCCCAGACATTAGGTAAACTTCCGACGCGATTTTGGTTTTTTATCAGGAGGTGCATCGTAGACCATATCGGAGCCATATGTAGTAGGTGGGGGCCGGGCCTATTTCAACCAGTGGTAGATCTTCCAGTACGAGGATCTTATCCAGTTATAATAACATTTACATCTAGATAATAGTCATAATATATTGGCAACTCATGGTTTCACGCGATAACAATGATGAAGATGAATTCAGGATCAATTTCTGTACTCATAAGTGGAATGAATCTGTTTCACCTTTCGCTTAAAGGCTACCATAGTTTCTAGTTTCTGGGTACTTTCACTTAACGCATCCTAATGTTTTCTCCTCGATATTGTGGGGATTTGGTTAAGTGGTTACAATTTATGCGACACTTTTTGAATTTGAGCTTCCTAGCTTATTAGGCACAAGGCCTGTTTCCATTGGCCGACGAAAAGGGTGGAGATTTTTTTAGTTACACAGAAAGTCTGTCGGTGGTGCCACTGACTGCGTAGGGAAAGACTAGGAGCAAACAGTATGTTCATCCTAGATGAATGAGCGTGCTATTATAAATGAATATCAATTAAAAGGTATAAGTTACATTCAGTCTATGGATAGTTTTCTGTAACCCAATTGCACCCAGTCAACTTGCAATTTCTGCAACTGCCTGAGTCTAGGATCCAATCAAATCAAGCACCAGTTGGTCTTGAGGTATTTTGGTATTGAGTGATTGGTCATGGTCAGCTGGGCACTCCTCTAAGAGACTGTGACTCTGGCTCCCTGCTCTGTTCTTAATATCACAGTGAATACACAGAGATGGCGAAGGGATAATTTGTATGCAGTACCCTGAAAGTCTATATGGACCCCTCTAAACTCTAGATGATGTATTTAGCGCGTGCAAGCACCTCTAAAAATCAGTGAGGGTAGTAGATTTCACTCAGTGACCAAGCTTTCACTGAGTGGTGGGTGGTGCCACATCGCATAATCTAAACAAAAAAAGTCATGGATCATTTCACAAGCTGGATCGTTTCCATCGACCGATTTTTGGTCAGCAATGCCAAAAGTCTGTCGGTAGTACCTGACTGTAGATCTGTGACGGGAAATCGGCCAATGGAAACGGGCCTATAGAGTGATTGCCAGTACTACCATCAACCCCTAGGAAATTGTATGATAGCACTACTGTAGTCAGGGGGATACTGTTATCAGTTTTATAGTCTATAGATAATATTGAAAAGAGGCTAACAATCCTCTATGGCAAGGCCCAAAAAGATATTTTGAATTAAATCCATTGATAATTGTCCTTCCACCTGGTGTCTTGGATGGCACCAGGGGGCAAAATGGCAATCTCCATAGCACAATAGCTATGTGGGTTATAGGAAGACAAAGTTAAAGCTAATTTACACTGGCCGACGTAAACGGCACCGATTAATTGAGTTCTTCTAAATGTCGTCTGGTTGTGGCCAACGACTGCACGTCGGTATCAAATAATCCATGGGAGTGTTTTGCATGCCTTGTTTCTGCCGCATTTGAAGGTCCATACGGACAGAACTATCCTCCAAACACAATAACCATCACAGACCATTTCCAACCCCTTTGACCCCAAAATGATGGATTTGACGTGATATATCTTGGTATGTATTGTAGTGTCTTACAGTGTCGCGATGTGTTGTACCTCCGTTTTTGCAATACGTGCTACAGAAGTAAATAAACCGTAACATTTTCACGTTTGTACTACGTACACAAATCCGTAATTCCTACCAAAAAATGACGTTAATTTACGTAGCTAGCACGTATTTGTGTTTACTGGGTAAGGGGGCTTTAGTCTCGACTGGGCAGAGGCAGGTAGGTCTATAGAGTAGGGAGAGGTTTATTTAAGCAAGTGGAAACACGCTCAGATCCGCTGTCTAGAAGTTGTAAGAGGATATTTAGGCCACTAAAAAAAAACTTGTTTCTCATCACCGCGCGCATCTGCAAAAACGATTTTAGAAGATTTTTTAAATATTTTATTTTGTTAAAATAAGATGAACCTCGATAGAAATTATGAAAAGTATGTGTATTTGGTACCAAATTTAAGCTCCTCATGCGAGGGATGCTTTCAATGTATAAGCAGTATAAATCTGAAAACCCTGCATACGCAGACACCCTGCATAAGCGGACATATTGGCCTTGAATGGAGGGTGACCGCTTACGCAGGGTTTTACTGTATATCTAAAGCCCATTTAATGACACTTTCAAGCCATCTTTCAACCAGCAACAACAACAAAAAAAGAAAAAAAAGCGCCCTCGTCATATTTTTCATGGCTTGGTGATGAGAAACAAGTTTTTTTTTAGTGGCCTTACACTCGGAGCCTGCTGCTCCAGGAAGGTGTTGCATAGACCTGTTGGGTTGAAATGATCAATGATGGTCTAAGATCTATTTGTATATAGCTGTGCCATACATGTACAGTTATGATGATTCGACTATGCAATGAAAATGGTCACTATTAATGATCGTCACTACTATAAAACACCCCCCAGGTGCTAACTCTGAAAGCTCACTAACAGGGTCAGGTGCCTTGTTGTGACTTGACCTTATCCCCTCCCCAACTATTGACACGGTTCTTAACTAGGAGCAAATAGTATGTTCATCCTAGATGAATGAGCGTGCTATCATAAATGAATAACAATTAAAAGGTATACGTTATAATTAGCCTATGGATAGTTTTTTGTAACCCAATTGCACCCAGTCATTTTACAAATTCTGCAACTGCCCGAGTCTAGGATCCAAACAAATCAAACACCAGTGGGTCTTGAGGTATTTTGGTATTGAGTGATTGGTCATGGTCAGCTGGGCACGCCTCTAAGAGACTGTGACTCAGGCTCCCTGCTCTGTTCTCAATATCACAGTGAATACACACAGATAGTGAAGGGATAATTTGTATGCAGTACCCTGAAAGTCTATATGGACCCCTCTAAACTCTAGATAGCGCGTGCAAGCACGCTCTAAAAATAGAGCCGGACCAGAGACCAGTTAGGTTTGTTTGTTTAGTTTAATTTAACGTCCACTCAACCATTACAGGTCCTTACTAGACTTTCTCCTGGTTCTTTTACACCACAAGGGTAATGATCGAGTTTATGTGATGAACTCAAGTAGAAATTTCACCTCTACACATTTACCGAGGTGAGAGTCCTTTTACTTCTCACACCAAATAGACATGGTTAGGTTAAGTATTCACCCCTGGGACCTGTTTCACTAGTTTCGTGACATGTCTAGATGGCGTGACATGTCTAGATGGTGTGTCCGATTTCATAAGAACTATACATTAAACTTCATTTTGTGCGTTCTTGCTTGCACTGTTGGTGCCGCTTTTCATGTCTGTCTTCACTTTTGTCACAAAACTAGTGAAACATGTCCATGATGTGTAGATTTGTCTAATTCCTATGTTTGGGGTCTCTCTTTTCCCAAGGGCAGCTACTTGTGTTGTCACAAAACCAGACAACCCAATCTGTCTGTATGGTGTCACAGACATGTCACGAAACTAGTGAAACAGGTCCCTGATCTCCATACTAGGGTGAACAGCTGTTCTATGTTAATTGGCGAGGCACTTTGTAGTTAGGGAACCAGCAAGGAAGACTGAACAAAATGGCTGGATTTGAGAACCAGCCAAGCTCCACTGGCAAACTACCTCTAAATACACAGTTATAGCTTAAGATACAGCTGTTTTGAAGGTTGGCAAACACAAATGGGTATATATTTATCGATTCAATTTTGTTTTCATGCATGTCAGATGGCGACCAGTGAGAAATGACGACCTGGTGGAGGGCTCTATGGCAGAGGAACCCGGCCCTGTACAGGGCCGTGTTCACTGGCTAAGACATGGTATGAGAAGGAATGGCCTTGATATAGCAGTAAATCTACCACTGCTGGGGTTAGGGAATGCGCAAAGTTCTACAACCTTGGGGTTACAAGTCTGGTGCTCTAATCAATGAGCCAACTTCCATCCCCTGACCACTTTGGTATGGGTACTGCACTCTTATATGAACAATGGAAACGAGGATTTGTTAATGTAATGACTAAACCCGGCGTTTACACTATTTGACAATGGATGGCGATTCTTGAATTTCGCATTACCTAACCCGGCGTTTACACTAGACGACTATAGGCGGCGATTCTTGAATCTAGCAGCGGCTGACGACTTTCAGCAGTAAAAGGCTAGAAGTCGTCTAATATAAACACCAAGCGCGTGGCGACTGCAGATCGTCTGATTATATCATATTACACAATTCAGCACCACTTTACGACTATTGGTCACGCTCTGATGCCCGCGACTATTTCAAGCAGGTTTGAAAAAGTCGTCTACATGGGTGGCGACTCTGTCGATACTTAAAGTCGTCAGTGTAAACGGTCGAGTCTTTTCTGAGGCAGACGACTTTTGCGGTAGACATTGCCACCACCTGACGACTATTGGCTGACGATCTACAGTCGCCACGTATTTAGTCGTCTTATGTAAACGCCGGGTCACGACTTTCATCCGTTAAAGGCCAGAAATCGTCTAGTGTAAACGCCAAGCGGGTGGCGACTGCGCCTCGTCCGATTATGTCTGATTATGCAATTTAGCGCCACCTGACGACTATACGACATGCTGTGATGCTCCATTTCAATCTTGGTTGAATTCGTCGTCGAGCCAGGTGTCGATTAATCGCTTTGAGTGTATTTCTAAAATAAGTCGCCTAGTCCAAATGCTCGAGGAAACTCTTAGGTCAACGACTAGTATTGCCGATATAGCATAATCGAGCACCACCTTACGATTATTGGCTTGACGATCTACAGTCGCCACCTTTTTAGTCGTCTAGTGTAAACACCGGGTGAGTGTGGTAAGATATCATCTCTGATGGGAGAGACTGACCTGACCATATGGTATTCAAACTGTCTCATCTAATGGGACACTCCACCCTTACCCATTGCAGTTTGCTCACCCAAAACCCAGAATCTTATGTCGTAGTGTGTCGGGAATGCATCGGAACGCTTGTCGTAGTTTGTCGGGAGATCAGTGGGTTCTTGGCTTTTCTTTCTCTTCTCTATATAGATGTTGTAATAATCATTTGCATTGCACTTGGTCAATAACACAATGATACAATAGGACAGGGGAAGAGATCCCTACATATTTATTTTACCCGATGAGTGTTTATAATAACATTTCGGAGGCTGATAGCCTGTTTGTCAAGACTTACTGCTCTGCTATCACTCTAACTTGACAATGCACACACATTTCAAACTGCCAGATATGATGGGATAGAATTGAATGTTTTTTTAATTACTTCCAGTGTTGCATTTAAACAGTTATTGAATGTGGGAAACATGTGACAGTTCTCGTTCTAGAGTGTGGGCCACACACTCATACACATTGCCTAGGTTAGGGAGAGGTTATACAGACTTTCAGTGTGCTGCAAAAACTATCCCTTTACCATCTATGTGCCAACTCTGGGACATTGGGAAAAGAGCAGAGTGCCAGTGTCTCAGGGTCTTAAAGGCGTGCCCAGCTGACCATGACCAATCAATAGACTGGAATACCTCATTGACCCATTGGTGATTGATATATTTGGATTTCAGAAAGACTGTTGTAAAAATTGCAAGCTGACTGGGTGCAAGTGGATTACAGGAAATTACTGCCCGAGGCTTTGGCAGAGGGCAATAATTTTTCTCAGCCTTACCTCATAATTTTGACTTTCTTTTACTGGTACTTGGTTTCCCTATCCCTATGTATCTTCAAATATCAGTAAAAAAAGAAATTTATCTATTATTTCACATTACACCTGATTATTGCTTCTGAGACGCTAAATTATCAGATATCTGATCGGAAAATTAAGAAATTATGTAATTAGTTATAATATACATCTCCGACTAATAATTTAGTTGTTTTGTTTTTTTTATCAATTTTTAAGGGGATATTGTGTTAAACAATCACCGAATTCGGCTATGTAGGCGTTCTTCCACTCGGGCCCTAGACCCCTACTCCTCATTCTAATGGCGGGTGTTAGCCGAATGGGCAGTGGGTACCATTTTTGTGTAAGTCTTTGGTATGACCCGACCGGGGTTTGAACCCACGACCTCCCATGCTCGAGGCGAACACCCCTACCACTTGGCCACCGAGCTTGGTAGTATCTCAGAAGCAATATCTCATTTTTCTGTTAGCGATTCCGGAAATCTCCGTTTCCGTTTCTCGCTTGTGTATCCACAGCGTGATACAGTGATATAGCGGCCTGGTTATGTATCGAGTATTAGGAGTTCTTAGAAGGATCAAGCGGTGTAGGGTGAGCGTTAGATTGGCCACCACCTCCGTCTACACTACGTTCCAACTAAGAGATTGGTAACGTTAAACCCTGGGCATGTCCACGGATTCTCACTCTCGAACCAAATGAGTATGTTCTATATGGATTCTGATATCCCAAATACTTGCAGAGAAATATCCACATATTAATAAATTGATAAAGAACCTTATCTCTGTGGCCATTTTATTAAAAAAACACATTAAAATAAGATGAGAACATGGAAAAGTGGCTTCCAGGGTAAGAATGTGGGTCATGGCAGGGTCAAGGGGGCATGGCCAGGGAGTGGTCGGACCACACAGTAAAAATAGATACACAGAGTAAAAATAGATACCAACCCCTAACAAACCTCTCTTACCATGAGATACCCGCTACCACGCCAGGTCAAGGCCCCTCGCAATTTAACGTGACCAGAGCTAACGTAGTGTAGCTCGGGTGGCCAGTGTAGGTGAGCGTGACCTTATTTCCTATCCCATGCCCCACCTCCCGGCCACCAGTAGAAGAGCTCGATGTAAAAATAAGCGTGGGAAAGATAACGCCCTACTAACCCACAAAATATATGGGTTTCCATGTGGTGCCAACTACCGCGGGTGGTGCCAAAACACCACATGTTGTACCCTTCCCCCCCCCCCCCCCCCCTCTAAAATTCAGGATTAAGATATAAATACATTCACCCAATATTTGGGATTCCTATATACCCAGGTTGACGCTTACTGCCCAGGTTGACGTTCAGAGACATAGCCGACAATTGAAGGTATATAGGAATAGGCAAACCACGTACCAGTGGAAATAAGTCAAAGTTACTCGGTAAGACTTGGAAAAATTACTGCGTAGCCGCGGACAGTAATTTTTCCGAGCCTTACCTTGGAACTTTGTCTTATTCCCACCGGAACATAGTTTCCCTCTATTCCTACATGGTAGTATGTTCATCAGTTTACTATGTAAGCGTGGAATTTTTAACCCTTTCCAGACGAGCAGGTTGATGAGTACCAGTGGCTACAGGGGCCAGGATGCCCCTGGGCTGTATGTCTCTGGGGGCGAGAATGCCTTGAGGCATTCAGGAAAGTTTCATTTGTCATGTGACCTAGAGAGCTTCTTTTTTGTCACAGTTCAAATTTTTTAAACAGTATACAAAATATATTGATTTCCACACATATCTTTCCATATTTTACACATACTCTTTGAATCTGATTTTTATTTATTGGAAAATGCCTGAATATATCATGAATGCCTGTAGGCATTCTCGCCCCCTGTGTACATAATGCCTGTAGGCATTTTCGCCCCCCCCCCCCCCCAAGACATCTGGAAAATAATTGTTACTCAATGCATAATTCATCAACTTAACTAGAATTTCTTGATTAAAAAGCAAAAAAAAATTTCAAAAGATTTGATCTCACTAGTTCAATTCCTGTTGATTTCCCGTTATCAAACTTCTTAAGCAGTCTTGAACTCCCTCATGTATTTGCCATCATCGATCAAATCTTCTCCTCCATCTTGAGTTCCACATCGTTCCTGTTCTTTATTCGTCTCCTGGTCATTTTCTTCTGGATTTTGGATTATACCTATCTTCATGAAATAATCATTTATTTCATTGCAAGTGTCTTGGTTAGTTCCGTTCTCTTGAACAGGGTAACTGCTATTTGATTTTTCCTTGTCCCCCTGACTCTGTTTATTACCCTCCAGAATCTTTAAGGTTCACCCCTATTGAATGTTAGATTCGCTTGAATCTCTTTAGCCTTGAACTTTATTAAACCTTTGGTTATTTCCCAGCGTAGTTTTTTAAATTTTTTGTTAGCAGTACTCTATTTTTACAATTTTCTTCATTAATTCTTGCCTATCGTCTATCTTTTTTCATAGAAGCCTTAGTAAGCTCCATCTTTGGTTCTTATTCAATGTTTTGTTATGCGTGCTTCTTTATCTAAGTTGTGTTTCAGAAAATTGACTTATTGTTCACAAGGTTCTTGTTTTTTGTTTAAGGTTAATCCTGCATCGTAATTTTCTATGGTATTTTTTAATTTCTGTATTTCATTTTCATTCATGTCCCTTACTTTAATTATTTTTCTTTTATTGTTTTTTCTCTGTTTTTTCCATATACCAAAAATCATTACATGATCTGAAAAGAAATAATTAATGTTACCCGACTTCACTATGTACTTACTATTTGAATAAATATGATCTATAATACTATTTACCCCATTGTGTAAAAAGGTGCATTGGTTTAAAGTATTTCAAGATTATGTTTTAGTAAAAACATCTTCATTACCAAGTATTTAGGACATCTAAGTGCCTTACTGTTCATGTTCATATCTCCCACTAGAGGAACTGTATTGATTAAGTACTGGTGAATAAAGGCACATATATGTTATTAATATACAATGCTACCCCTCCCCCCACTTTTTTGCTCTCAAAGCATTAAGGGAAACTTAAGAAGTCTCAACCTCGTTTTGTCGGCCAATGGAAACAGGCTTTATAAAAGAACTAAGATGGTTGACTTAAGTAGATAAAACTGAAAGGAAAACTTGAATGGGTAGGGCCCCAACCTTAAATCAACATTCTGTACACTTAGAACAATCAGAAGTATTTAGTATAAGACCTCCACAGAATTGAATATATCAATTCCTGCTACAAGATCAAAGGTTTCGTTAAATGAATACAAAGAACATACAAAGAACCTCGGCGTATCAAGACTCGCCTATCAAGGGATAAAATTAGTCTGTTTCCACCTCAACCAAAAATCCATCAGAAGTATAAGTTAAAGTAAATATAACATCTGTTTTATAATGTATATATTATACAGTTTAGTTGTAGAAAAGGCTATCCGCCAAACGATCTCCTGTTATATCACAGATACTAGACTGTTTATACATTGAACCTTCCTGTCGTTGTAAAAAAACACCTCACTGTTATATCATTGACATCGGTCGATCTGAGTACACTCGGATATATAAAAGGCCGGTTGAAAACCAAATGTAATATTTGAACTGATGCCTAATAAAAAAAAAATAAAAAAAAAAAAAATCTATAACATTCTGGTCCTGGAGCCTACTGAAAACAGGATTTTACATATATCCCAGTGGAAAACTCCAGTTTGATAAATAAAGACATAAACCAGAAAAACACTTATACATTCCTCGACATTTACATGAAAAAAGACATGGCTTAGATATCGTGATTAGCATCCAATGAATGTTTCAAAGGGAGGTGGATTTGATTATATGGGAGCGTGCTTCGAATAGGTCGTGATTGATTATACGGTACCGTTTTATTTTCTAAATTCTGGTCAAGATTGTCAGGATCTAGATGATTGTAGACCTTCATTTCTATAAACAGACTATAGGGTGGCATTCATACATAAACTTCCATAATACATAAATATCAAGCGGCAAGTAATTCTGTAGCTAGTGGACTTATTTACAAGTTTATTTATAATGGTAAAAACAATATGTGTTGTAAGATGGGCTTCACTTTGGCCAGCTGTTAGGCAAATAACCACACACGTATATAAGGTCTTTGGTTGTATGCATCTTCTGTTGATTATAGTCTTCCAGTAGTAAAGGTTACGTACAGTCTATGGAACCAGTTCATTAATAGCATATCTTTTTAGCCTTCTTGAAGGCTTCATCAGTATAGATATTTCTTATTCCGGGATGTAGATTGCTTCAGAGCCACGGAGCCATGGTACAAAATACTTCTCATAAGTGTACTATTTTTGAGTGTTTCTCTTAAGTGGTGCAGTATATGGTTTTGTTCTGTGCAACAGAAAGTCCGATACATATAGTTTGTTATTATGCACTGATGCACATATTCCAGTCTCAAAAGGACGTAACTAGCCTACCGAGACGTCAAACTATACAAATAAACAACAATGATGCACATATAGGTCAAGCACAAGGCACACTATGCGACTTTTTTCCTTGAGATATGTATCAGTGCTAATCTTCATAAATTTACCCATGAAAGAATTTCGCTCATTACCTTACCCCGGTATTTTTCTTAGTAGCCTTAACATTAGGAACTCATATTCCACATACCCCCTCCCATCCTCGATACAGGGACTGGTCAATTAGGTAAGGGTGTCCGGTTTCAGGCGCTGGTTAGCGCCATGCTTATCCAGCACTCTCCAAGTCCGGTTCCTCGCTACTGGTCAGGGTATCTGCTTGGAGATTGATATCTGGGATTTTCTAGGTTGCCCTGTTCCTCTCCACATACTATGAAGAGACGTCACGAATTTGAGTCTGAGTTCATTTATGCCACGCATTTTGTTGGCTCCATAATTTCACAAGTCGAAGACGAGTGACATTATGGAGCCAACAAAATGAGTGGCATAAATAAGCTCAGACTCAAACGAGTGGCGTCTTGATTTTATCCGACCCTATTTCCATATTTTTTCAGTATCAGAAAGTAGTGGCATAAACAACACTTTATGTCACACCCGTGACATAAACAAATCCCATGTGAATCCTATGGCGTTTTTTATTAGGGATAGGATAATACTGTCCTCCTTGATTCTTGGAAATCGTGCACCGTTGTTAGGGGTTTAATTATGTCCCTTAGTTAGTCTTTAGGTAGCTAGATGTTGTTCCTCAATTGCTGATAATTATTACTTTAATACGTCGTAAGATGGGGTAAATTCACTTGCTTAGCATGGCCACAAGGGCACGGTAACCTCACACCCCTGTGACCAGAGAGAATGAAGGATGAACAATATAATAAAGTTTATAAGCTTTAATCTCCTGAGAGCAATCCGTAGGATACATTCCTGGTAACTGTATAGCAATCATTGACATTTGATACATACATCTAGTAAATCTTGACTTAATCATAATCCACTCATAGATATGTGACTTCTCTGTATAATGTGTCCATTATTTTCCAATCAATAACTTCTGGGAAGTAATCAATTTCCCAGGATCAGTCCTTTCATCCTATTGTTCACTTATAGTTCATAATACACTCCTTTGTGTTCAAGCTCTTGATGTTAGTCCATTCCGTGTTCAGTTCTTATATGTCCTTAATTTCCTCTGAGATACGTAATTCACTCAGCTTCCCTTTGTGAATCACTCCGTGGTCAAAATAGAGTATGGACCAAGTTATTTTCATCTTGTGAGTTTCCTTCTAAATATCAATCATCCTTTTATTATTACCATACACCCATCCATTCGTGAGTTTGGAGATGTGTTACAAACTCCTCATAACAACTAGAAGTGCGTAATGACCAAATATCAAGGTATCTAACTTGGGGCGTTCACCTGATACAGTTTGAATAGCTCAAATATGTGAAATTACTCGGTAATAACAAGTCACTCGCCGGGATCCGCCACTGTCAGTCGGCATAATTAATAGGCCCATTTACAATCCCAAGTCTCGCGTTCTCTCGGACTCTCGCAACCAGGTTCCGGTGCAGCAGGCGGCCGTAATAAGGCCGCTGTACGATGTAAACAAAGAGTTCTAAGTTTGTTTTAAGTATCAAGTACGCCCTGAAATTCTCAGAAACATGGGTGATGCAAATAATAGACACAAAGAATCCTTCGCTGCTGATATGGTGTCACTAGATGGAGTTTGATTCCCATGAGCTTGGTGATAAGAGAACAGCAGGTTGTAAACGTTACTACTAATACTAGCACTGTGTGACAAGCCAACCTAAGCCAGATTCTTGGCAGTGAAAACTCACAACGGCCTTGGTTAGCGGCTGACAATGGTCTTGGTGCAACAAAGGTTCAATAATCTGCTATTGAGTCAATGTTGAGGCTTTTAGTTTTAATTAATTTTCATCAAGACATAGAAAAGTCAGATTTCCATTGATTGTCGGAAGACTTGCATCCTGTAGCCTTGCCATTGACAGTTCAGTTAGCTAGTCGCCGACTAAGTAGGCTCGGCCATATATTCCCTATCATGAATCTAAATATAAACTTATTGATCGTTTTCCTCATGTCCTTAACAGTTTATTAGTCTTTAGCTGGCGCTTCTCTGTTACTTATTCACAGAGTTATGACTTGCCAAGTTGTTGTATGGGGTGCGAGACCGCCAACGGCCCAATTAATCATATTTTCCCCGCCTGTACTGACACAGCCCGCCCGCACTCCGACGCCTCTCTCCCGGGTCCGTGGTGGGGAGGCACCGGCGGACCGTTATTACTCGTATTCGGGAGTGCTCGCATGATCTGGGGCCTCGGGGGGAGGGGATAATTGATATAACTAGTGATTAAACCCGATAGATCTCTGAATCCTGATAAATATGATTTTTGAATCATGTTTCTACGCCCAATATTAGCTAAGATATTCAAGATTGAAGTTCGAGCTGAAGTGATAACAAACCACTGGCAGAGAGGTATTTGGCAAGTTGTCTGTGCGAATACGAGTAAGAACGGCCCGAGGTAATATCGGCCCGCCCGTCCGCGGCCGCCTCCCCACCACGGACCCGGGAGAGAGGCTTTGGGAGTGCGGGCGGGCCGTGGTCGGTCTCCCATCCTCGACAACGACTTGGCAAAACATAACTCTGTGAATATTCGAATAAATAACCTAGAAGCGCCAGGTGAAGACTAATAAACTGCTTAAGACATGAGGAAAACGATCAGCAAATTTATATTTAGATTCATGATGGGGAATATAAGTTTATTTGCCGTTGCGTTTTCTGCCGCGAATGTCGGGCCGATATTACTCCGGACCGTTTCTACCTGCTACCGTCTGTGCGACAAGGATTCTAGGAAAGATTTATGATTACACAGCAAGAAAAATTTGACCGACTCTGCCTGAGCATTATTTCTATACATATGAAGATCTAGATCTATAATATAGTCACTTTCGGATAATATACAGTATGAATTCGGAAAGGTTTCTCAGCGCTTGCCGTGCATGCCATAACGTAACGGCGGTGTCGCAGCGGCTTTGTTTACACCGGAAACTGGCTGCGCGCAAAGGGTTATGGGAAACCTTAAATCGGTCTATTGGGCAATGCAACAGAAAGCACCCGCTCTGGAATCCCTTCCTTTTTTGTTTCAAGCTTACCACTGTTCACAGAGACTACGGTTCGGAGAGTGTGTAGCCGCTATTTAACCCGACCAACCCCTATATCGTAGAAGGGGTTGGCTGCCAAACTATAGCTATTCTTGAGGCATCACCTTGCGGGGTAATTATACTTAAGCCTATAAGACAGCGACCCGAGCGTGGGGGTAATGACCGACGCTGCCCGACCGTGTCGCTGTATAATCGTGTCGCTGTACGCGCTTCACCGACTGTTCCCGATTCTGAGAATGCCATCTGAACATCGATGCTACCTATCATCTAGTCCGATTTACAAGTGCCTTATACCGATTTATAGGGGAGACAGAGGTGATAATGAATCTGAAAACTGTTTCCGAATACCTTAATTAGATCCAAAATTATCAAACTTTGAATCATTTTCCATGAATCCACACCAGCGGCCCGTGGCTCACCTCAGCTCGGCTCCCGGCGGCTCTCTTTGATCTCACTCGGGTCGCTGTACAAGGTCATAAAGTGGAGATGTGTAATCGGCAAAGGGTCTAAAGCCCATAAGACACCGAAATTTGTTCCCGATTCATCCCGACCATCGGCTCGGTGAGAGCCGGGAATAAAATTTCGGTGTCTTATACTTATAAGACACCGACATGTAGACTCTTCCCGACGACACCTCCTCCTTTTATAACCTCGTAAATTACCCGGGTTTAGATCAAAGAGAGCCGCCGGGAGCCGAGCCGGGGTGAGCCACGGGCCGCTGGTGTGGAATCATAGAAATTAATTCAAAGTTTAATAACTTCGGATCCAATTAAGATATCGGGAAACGGTTTTCAGGTTTATAATCGCCATTGTCTCCCCTATAAATCGGTATAAGGAACTTTTAAATCGGACTAGAGGATAGGTAGCATCGCTATTCAAATGGCCAACTCAGAATCGGTAACAATCGGTGAAAGTGCGTACACCGAAATCTTAAGGTCGGGGACAGTCGGTCATATCTGACATGGTAGTAATGCCCGACACGTCGGGAAAAGCAATAAAATCGGGTCGGTGAAGTGCGTACACCGACCTGATTGATGCAGATTGTGACAGACCCGACGGATCCGTCGGGGAAAGCTAGAATCGGGCACAGCCGTCAGGTCGGTGTCTTATAGGCTTAAGACAGCGCCATTCTTGTTCCCGATTTGAATCGGTGATCGGATCGGGGAGAATCCGTGGAAAATGTCGCTGTCTGAAGCCCATAAGACAGCGACATTTTCCACGGATTCTCACCGATCCAACACCGATTATAATCGGGAACATGAATGTCGCTGTCTTATACCCTCAACGCCGATTGCCGATCACACCTTTCCACTTTATGACCTTGTACAGTGAACCGAGTGAGATCAAAGAGAGCCGCCGGGAGCCGAGCCGGGCTGAGCCATGGGCCGCTGGTGTGGATTCATAGAAAATAATTCAAAGTTTAATAACTTTTGATCCGAATAAGATATTGGAAATCGGTTTTCAGATTCATCATCATGTGATCGGGCAAAATGGTCGGGTCGCTGTCTTATAGGCTTTATGGGCTTTACTTCTCTGTAGTCCAGAGAAGTTCCCAATTATGTCACACATTTATAATATAACTCATATGTGTGTTTTATGTGATTTTCCTTGCAGTTCTCGCTGGTCTGTGACCTGAAGTATGTGTCCACCTTCTGCACCACGATGGCCATGGTGGGTATCCTCTTCGGAGCCGCGGCTGGCGGCTACCTCAGTGATCTCCTCGGACGTCGACCCGTCTTCTTCTCTATCGCCTCTGGAATGTTGGTCGTACAGTTCGTACAGTCGCTCTCACCAGTGTGGCAAATGTTTGCAGGAATGCGTTTCTTTGCCGGATTTTTCTCAGGTTAGTCCTCTCATTTTTCCATGGACCTTGTCGGTCCACAAGGAAAAGAAAACTACAATTTTTTTATTTCAGGATTATTCATAATGTGAGTCTTACGAATCTCTTCTTATCTAAGATCAGAGTGCTATCTTCGCCTAAATGTTCATACTGCGAAGACACTGACTCAATAATTGACTTTTCGTTGAATGTCCTCAAGGGATGGTGTTCTGGAAACAAGAGAGGAACTGGCTAAGGGCATGTATCAGTTTTGAATTGAACCTTTATCTGGTGATTTAAAAAAAAACACCAAAAAACCGAAGACAAAACTCACATCTATGAAGTAGAAGAGAATTGAACTAGAAAGGATGTAAAGATAAACTTTAAAATCCCAAGAGCTAGGATTGAATATTTTAGGCAATCCCCTATTTATGTAGGAATGAAAACTGGGATAAGCGACCTCATACCACTCAGATGTTACCAGCTGGAGACAATTTTGAAATGAAAATCAAAGATACTGTGTCAACTTTATTGAACCAAGATGATTTCTTATGATTTAAAAATAAGATCACAAACAGTTAGGAGTAGATTAAGATTTGCAAGATCATGTGTTGTTTGTTGTTAATATTCTCATATAATCAGTTTCATGTTTATTGTGACCTCATTATGGAAGATCGCCATGCAGAATAATGTTTTTCATAAAACTTTATCTCGCCCCTGGTATTTTTCCCCCATAGATTTAACATTGGGAACTCGCACTCAACGCCCATGGAGTATTGTTGAAAAATACTCAATGGGGGATAATCTCACATATTTGAGCCAACTATTCAGTGATAGGGGTGAGATAAAATATGAACCGCACTCGATTCATATCCACTGATAATATGCCATTAATTTTGGAACTGTTGGTTTTCTCTGCCTCGTGAGATTACTCATGGCATATTGTCCATGGGTCTCAGTGCAGTTCCCTATTATCATATCCTGAATTGAAAAGAAACAACAACAACAAAGGGTCTGCTGGGATGGACAGATATTACCAATCTGATCACCCTCTTGGTCACCTCGCCTCCTCATGGTGCAGACCGGATATGCTTGCACGCAAGCATAACTAAAGCAACCGAGGTGGGTGGGGAGTTAGCTCAGTGGTAAAGAGCACAGGACTTTGTTGATTCGGGTCCCACTGTAGCCACTTTTCTCCTTCACCCCCCAGCAGTGGTAGATTTACTGCTATATCAAAGGCCAATTCTTCTCATACCATGTCTATGTGGTGTGGGAAGTAAAAGAACTCTCACCTCGGTAAATGTGTAAGGGTGGGATTTCTTCCTAGATTCATCTTATAGATTAGGTCAAATCCAAAGTAAGTCTAATTGAACAAATTGGACGTTAAACTACCCAAACAAACAAAGAAACAACAACAAAACATGCATACTCCTCCAGTCTGACAGTAGCTGGCGGTTTTGTAAGGGAAATTACAATTTCAAGGTTGAAACATTGTCAAGGTTGAATAAATTACAATGTCAAGGTTGATACACTATCAAGGTCCCTGTCCCAAATGCCATGTCCATCCCTGTGGCACACTGTCCTTGCCCATTCCAAGGTAAAAGACAGTGGGAGTACACCTCTTCAACACTGTGTTGGGGAGGTTGCTGTGTGTTACTGGGCCAAGGCCACTGCTGGATGCTCATGCATACTGATAAATCTGGATGGTCACACCCTGTCACTGTCTCAAGGCCTCTGCCGAGTGTCCATGCATTGTCGATGAGGGTGGGGTTGCCCAGCATCTCTGTGCATTAATGAGGTGAAGGACCCTCAGCAGCACAGTGCACAGTGGGCCGGCGCCCTGTTCTGTGTCAAGGACACTTGTGTCAGCCCATAGACAATAATCGATGGTTTTGTGGACAGGCGGCCGTAAACCACGAGAGGTTGACGCGTAGTAATACACGAGCGCTAGCGAGTGTATTACGAGGTCAACCGCGAGTGGTTTACAAAGCTGCCTGTCCACAAAATCATCGTTTGTTGCATTTATTATCCATCTTTTCGAATAAATTAAACCCAGTAATTGCCATATTAACGGGTATAACATTAGGAACTATTTCTTTGCTCTATAGCAAAAGGGGCTATTTTTCCCGTATACCATGGTTTTGAGGCCGTATACCACAGGTTTGAATCCGTATACCACAGTTATGGTATCTGACAGGTTTTATACAATGGGTAGTGGTTTACTGAGTCCCCATTCATTTTCAATGGGGGCTTTGTATACGATGGATAATAAAATACTTTCTACATTGTGATTTGTGCATGGGTATACTCCAGTGCAATATCCTGAATTGAAAAGAAACAACAACAAAGCATGCATACTCTTCCAGTTTGACAGTAGCTGACGGTTTTCTCTGCAGGTGCCTTCATGGTGGTGACCTACATCACCCCGCTGGAGGTGGTTGGACGTCAATGGCGCACGCTGTGTGGCTGTATCGGCTTCTGGCAGGTCGGCCAGGCCCTCTTTGTCGGCCTGGGTGTGGCCATCCCCAACTGGCGGTACCTGTCTCTAGCAACGGCCGCCCTGTGTACTCCGCTTCTTCTCTCGTGGTTGTAAGTATACATAGACCATAATCGAGGGTTTTGTGGACAGGCGGCCGTAAACCACGAGTGTTTGACGCGTAGTAATACGTGAGCGCTAGCGGGTGTATTACGCCATCAACCTTGAGTGGTTTACAGAGCCGCCTGTCCACATAACCATCGTTTATTGCATTTATTATCCATCTTTACGAACAAATTACCAGTAATTGCCATATTTAAAGGTATAACAATAACGACTATTTCTTTGCTCTATAGCCCAAAGGGAATATCTTTTCCGTATACCATGGTTTTGAGGCCGTATACCACAGGTTTGAATCCGTATATCTGACAGGTTTTATATAATGGGTCGTGGATTACTGAGTCCCCATATACTTTCTATGGGGTTTTTGTATACGATGGATAATAAAGGAAGTGCCAACAAGCACCAATGATTTATAATTGACGTCCACATATAACGCCCCATACTCTATACCGTGCGAGTGTGCTCGCACGGTATATATACATCGCCTAGAGGTAAGAGTGCTCACTTACAGACTTTCATCGTCCAGCAAAAGAAACTATCGCTTCACTATCTACATATTAACCACTGGGATATTGGGGAGGGAGCAGAGTGCCAGTGTCTCAGTTAGAGGTATGCCTAGCTGTCCATGACCAATCACTCTAGACCGAAATAACTCAAGACCCACTTGTGCTAGACACATTTTGATCCAAGAGTCAGGCAGTCCCAGAAATGGCAAGTTGGCTGGGTGCAAGCGGTTGAGAGAAAATTATCTATAGACTGAATGTAACCAAAATCTTTTGATTGTTATTCATTCATAATTGCACGCTCATTCATCAATGATGAATCCACCCCTCTCATAAGATCTCACACTCTCTAAGTGGTATTCTGTATCCCAGTACAAATAAAGCCACTAGGGCGCCAAGTACACAGTATTACCGCTAGGTGAGATCATTGAGATTAATAGGTTGCAGGTTAATCTTTGGGTTGCAGTGATGTACGTCTTTAGCACCGGAGGCAGGCCAGGGATTCTCAAGGCTCTAAGCCTAGTTCATTTTAAGAATTCTTCCCCCATAGCGCATAGTGAGAACCTTGTACTGAATACCACTTAACCCTTTAACAGCAGGAAAATGCCTCCAGGCATTCCCCTGGCTACGGCAGGAAGATGCCTCCAAGCATTCCCCTGGCTACGGCAGGAAGATGCCTCCAGGCATCTTTGAGGCATCAGTGACACTTTTATACAAAATTCAATAGATAAAAAGATAATTGTTTGATTTAAAAGAAATTTTGACAATGTATAAGAGCCATATTGACCTTTGATTTGATATGATAAAATATGTTCAGTCACCAAGGTAAATTACTTAAATCACATGACACATCACATGACATTGCTATTTCCCAAAATAGGTGCCTGCCGTAACAGGGTCGTTTGGGCAGGCAATGCCTGCCGTGTAATGGTGAACAGAGAAACTGGGTGCTGCAGGGAAAGGGTTAAAGAGTGTGAGATCTTATGAGAGGGGTGCAGATGCACACGTGGACGCAAGGCGACCAAGAGGGTGCACAGATTTATCTTTGCTGTCCACCCCAGCAGGCTTCATATTATAGTCCTAGGACTGTCATAGGAGGGACTGCGTAAAGGACAGGGAGAAGGACGGTGACTTGAAATGTCCTTTCAGGCCGTTTAGTAAAACTGTCATTGTCCTGACCTCGATCCTGAAAACTATCCTTTTGGAAAGACATCTCAACAGGTGTCCTCTTGAAGCTGGTAGCCTAACTAACCACTATATCACCAATGTACTCGCTTGAATGATATCCTACATATTTATCTGTTTATTGACCATTGAGTATGAGTTACCGTACTCGCAAGCCTGTTGAGTACGAGTGGCTAATGTTAAGCCAATGGACGTTTATACCAGGCTAAGATAACAGACCATACAAATCCACATGCTACTTATCATTCTTTTCTATTTTTTTTATTGTACCAAAAAAGTGTACATACATAGTCAAGCCTCTGCATAGCAGTTATTATGGCCGTCTCGAAGAACAATTACAAGGTTGACGTTACTAAACAATTTTCTATCTCAATTAATTACAAATTTGTACATTGGGATGCAAGTGATGACAATGGTGATGACAATATTGGATATATACTATTCCTATATACCTATTTCTGAACACTCTATAGTTACATACGACTGCTCGGGTTGCAGTAATTATGAGTTATGTAGTGAGGGTGATGTTTTCGTCCAGGGCTGATGTTTTCTTCCCAGGCTGATGTTTTCGTCCTGGGCTGACCATGTGATATAAAGAGCGCTGAGATGAAACTATAGCTGTTGCAGTTACTCGATAATGGTGGCCATTTTTCTTGTGGCTATAATAGGTAAAGAAATAACCAATTTCTTCTATATTTGAAGGTATATAGGAATAAGGAAACCAAGTACCGGTAAGCAAAAGTCAAAGTTACTCGGTGAGGACTGGAAAAAATTACTGCCCGTGGCTGACGCCTTGTGAAAGTAGCACAATTGTAGTTTTTCCGTTCAGCGCCGCCTAGCGGTGCGTACCTTAGTGATGGCGTCGCTCGGTCAAACACTGGTCACTCTGGCCTTGTGTGAATGGGATTCCAAGCTTTCACACCTTGAGTGTGGGCGGTAGGCGTGAGCGTGGTAGGTGTTGTTTTTGGCAAAATAGGATGACTTGAACAAAGTACAATATTGTATTAACAACTGTTAGTTCTCTTAACTTAATAGTTGATAACTGTCTCGATTTTTCCAAAGGCAAAGATAAGGCTATGTTGGTCAGGTTTCTACCATTACATGTCTATCACTGGTGTGCATTGTTTCTGTGTTTTCTTAACCATAACTAAAGTACTATTCAGGCAATATGCATGTTTGACCCATCAAATTGTAGCTGGAATACAAAAAAATGCAATGCAATCACTAAAATTATTTATAAATAATCTAAAAAGATATTATAAGCAAACTACTCTTATACACTCAGTCATCTAATGCTAAAGAATACGTTGTCAGGTGAATGTTTGGCTTGAGCCGTGTCGTAACTAGGCAGATAAGGTGCGACACCGGCCAGTGGAAAAAGGCCTATTGCTCGTCTTTCACCATGGTCCTATAACTCTGAGTCTTGATTACGTCAACAATAAACGATAACTTTGTGGATAGGCGGCCGTAAACCACGAGAGATTGACGCGTAGTAATACACGAGCGCTAGCGAGTGTATTACGACGTGAACCTCGAGTGGTTTATGTGTATTTATTATCCATCTTTTCCAATAAATTAAACCCAAGAATTGCCATATCAAAGAATATAACAATAGGGACTATTTCTTAGCTCTAGAACACAAAGGAACTATTTTCCTGTATAGCACAGCTGAGAGGCCGAATACCACAATACCACATCTGACAAGTTTTACATAATGGGTCGTAGTTTATGGGGTTTTTTTTATAAAATGGATAATCAAGTACGAGACGAGAAGCGATTTGAAAGTTGAAAATAGTTGAAGAGAACACACAGAATGAGGAAGTCTATGTAAAAGTCAGAAGTAGTAAGAGTTATAGAGATAGAAAATGCATGAGGGCACTAATCGTAAACCCCCATAGAATAGGGGAATGAGGCTGTCAAACAGGGTGTTTATGCATCGCATCCCATCCTATTATCTACTTTCCTGTTGATTAGCAACTACATAAGCACGTCTCTAATCATTACTCCGCAGTTCATATGGGGGTAATCATTCAACTATTTTCCTGTACTTCTGAGACTGACTGGTGACAAGACTTGATTTGTAAACTGCCCAGATGTAGCCATTGGCCTAAATCGAAGACCACTGACCTTGGTGAATTTTCTGCAATAAAAAGAGGGTTTGCCAGGTTTGCAGGGGTTACAGTTTTTTATGTTTTTTTTAAATTATTTATTAGCAACATCTGACATGGACAGTTCTTCCTGTTATACAGTGTTTTGTAATGTAAATTTGCCAGGTTAATACCGTATCGTACCATCCGCATATAGACAGATGTGTTAGTCGATTATAACATTGCTAGAGTCATTTATATTTTTAAAAAAAAGATTTAAAAAAAAATTAAAAAAGGGGTCTGAAAATGGATCCCTGTGAAACCCGACAAGATATTGATTGACTCTGTGAGAAAAGACTATTGACTCTGACTTGTTGAGATCTGTTACGGAGGTAATTATTGAACCAAGAATAATTGTTAGTATGTATTCCATAAAAAGGAGGGATGTCGTCATCAATAGTATCGAACGCCTTCTTTAGGTCTATATAAATTGCCAGAGTGTCATTTCCAAAGTTGCAGGGTGTGAAGAGCATAGCATCACTGAATGCCCTCGTATTGATACCGTATTGTAAAATTATTGCGTTCGGTCTTCGAGCTCATGCCTTAATTTTACCCAAAGTAACGCGGGACGATAAGCTCTCCCAATTAGGTTAACTAGTTTCCCTAATTTACTATATACCCATGCCGTATATACTGTAAATATGCACCGTTTCGGCATATGACGTAAAAATACTGTACGGACCGCTGGTCCGTACACTAAAATACGGACCACCTTGCCATACACGTTTATTAAAAAATTGGTTGTTAAACCAAATGAAATTGATTTTTTAATTTCGGGTATATAGTAAATATATAACGTCCAACCATGCTTGTACAATTCACAGAACTCAATGATAATTTACGGTTTGTACGGAACTCGGCATAAATGCCTCGGTCCGTACAAACCGTAAATTACCATCTCGTTCTGTGAATTGTATAGCATGGTCAGGACGTTCTATATAATTACTTGATATTGCGATTTTTCGGCTGTGTTTAATGACTAATTCACACCCTAGTATCATGCCTTTATTTCAGTTTTCTTAGCGAGAGTCCACGCTGGCTCATCCAGAAGGAGAGAACAGAAGAAGCCCACATGATTCTGACGCGGATGGCCAAACTAAACCGGAAGCCTCCCCCAAGTAAGGCTTCTCTCAAACGTATTGTGAAGCAGACGACACCCAGCCAGAAATACACCACACTCGATCTGTTCCGCGGGAAGGAGTACACAAAGAAGACACTCGTTATGTTCTATCTATGGTTTGTGAAAATTATCCTTTTCCTCACTAAGAAAATGTGTTGAGAAATTGTCTTGTTAATACATTCCAAGGTGTATAATATTTTACATGATCACAATAACCAAATAAAGATCACTGCACGAAAACCACTATTTTACATATGAATGCGCCTGGCGTATATTAGTATGACTTTTGCGTATACAAGGTCGCCCTATTCCCCGTGTATATATACGCCTCATCTGTAGGCATATATAAGCGTCCAGTGAAGAGGGCTTCACTGAGAGCAGGCGGTGGGAGGTGGCGGGGGTTGGGGGGGGGGGGGGGCGGCGGAGGGGGGAGGGTTTCCTATACTTCTACCAACACAAACGGGCGGGAGACAGCGGGAGGATATTTCCTCTCATATACGCCGGGTGTGAAATACAGCGATGGCGTATGAATACAATGGTGGTTTTCATGCAGTGGATGGCAGCCTGTCAGGTTGGTTGCCCGTTTCTGGTCTTCCTCAGGGAGCCATGTAAAATTACGTAGTTAACAAGTCTATTTTCCACATATATTCAGCTCAAGCCAGTGATAGCAATAATGGACATAATTTACATAATTATAAGGAATGTCAAGAGACAAGCAAACTGCAAAGTATCCAGTACCCACAATAATACAAAATCTCACAGTCATCTTTAATGCGGGATGCTTTCCTCCATAATAGTCTTAGTGGTTTTTTTTAAACATTGGGTACGTGGGTATAATTCGTTGTGGTTTTAGCTGCGACGTCCCGATCCTTTTTGAATACCTTTGAATACAGATTTATTTACAATAGATATGATTTCTCTATAAAAACATAACACAGTATGAGTGTAGATTAAGCAATCTGCTGTTGTATGCGAGTTTTCCTCCCTTTAATGAAGACTTTCGTAATCAGTAGGTAATGCATATTGGTTAACATGCTAATGATACCTGATTCAATGTCCTTAGGCAAGTTAACCTAATTTCAAATCTAGACCATAACCAAATGAAAGTATAACTTACCGGATGTTTTTGAGCGTAGGCCACACGCGCATATGCGCTGCCGAGGCTATACTAGGAGAGGTGAGATATGCTGAGACATGCTGCAAAAAAACTATTCCTTTACCGTTGGCGTGCTAATGCAGTGACATTGGGAAAGGAGCAGAGGGCCAGTGTCTCAATCTCTTAGAGGCATGCCCAACGGACAATGACCAATCACTAGAGACCAAAATACCTCATTGACCCACTGGTTCTTGATATATTTGGATCCTAAAGGGGCAATTTCAGAAATGACAAGTTGACTGGGTGTTACAGAAAATGACCCATAGACTGAACATAACCCAGACCTTTCAACTGTTACTCAAATATAATTTCACGCTCATCCATCAATGCTGAACATAACATTTGCTGCTCGTCTATTTTAGGTTCAGTTGTACCATGACATACTATGGCCTCAGCCTCAATACCCGTGACATATCAGACAAAGTCGCCATAAACGTTCTCATTATGACACTGACTGAGCTTGTGTTCGTGGTAACTGTTATATACTCAACATATAAGTAAGTGCACTTTGTTATTTTTCATGTACAAGACAGTGTATTCTAGCAATAGATCTATGCTTATCTTAAAAGTTGATTGCAGCTAAACGCAATGGAGCAAAACATCAATGCTTACGAAATGCTTTCAACCCTATTCGTAATATGTAATAAGAAGACTATTAGTAAGAATACTTCTATGGATCAAATATTTTTTCATTCAAGTATATTTCATGACGCTACAATCGTTCACCCGAAACCAGGCGATCTTCCACGTTGACGTCAAAGCAGATTTAACATAGTACAGTATTTACAATCACAGGACATGCCAAGACTTGACAGCATTTTTACACAACTTTTTCCCTATAACTTTTTCCCTATAACCCTCTAAGGACGCATGATGCCTGGAGGTATCACCGTACTAAAGACGCATGATGCCTCGAGGCATCACCGCACTAAAGACGAATGATGCCTCGAGGCATCATTGTTCCAATATCAACAAAAATGTTTTAACAAAGAAATAATAAAGCAATATCCATGAAATCTTCAGAACATGTAGGTATAACATCATATTTAGTATTTCTATTCAAAGGAACTAAAACATTTATGATTATGTATGATATTGCATAATTATAAACTTGAATTATTAGTTTTAACCCTAATGTGTCCGTCCTCTAGAGGGACAAAATGCCCCTAGCACCCGTCCTATTGGGAGAGGTTGGGCCCCAGGCAGCCGTCCTTAAAGGGTTAAAGGTATATCCGACAATTTACCTTGAAAATTAAAACTCATGTCGATTTTCTAAAAATCTAATTTGATGATCTTCAAGCATTGGCCGAGCAGGGATTTCAGTTTTGTAAAAAAAAAAACACCAAAAAACTGAGCTTTTCCAGCATAAATAAAAGATTGAAAAAAAGAATTGTAGAACACATAATTAATTTGAAAATTGGGGGTCACCATGCTGATCTCTGATTTAAGGATCGACAGTATGATAGCATTATAATAGAAAATATAGAAATTCTAAGTTTTCACATAGTAATTCCTATGTAATTTTCTTCAGACATTCACATAATATAGTAAATGCCTAGTATTACACATCTATCTAATGAAAACTGTGGGTCACTGACCTTAGTTTTGAGAGAATTGAATAAAACCATATTTTCAGTATATTACCTTTATAAATCAGCAAATGTAAAAAGGCTTATATTACATATTGGGTTGGAAGAAACATATCCTATTTCATTCATCTATAGAATACGTCCCAAAGAACCAATTTGAAAGGATGAATGTCAATATTTAAAGATCACCAGGTGGCACCACTTTGGATTGTAGTATATGCCTTTAACCCGGTACTCTGACATCCTCATTACCTTATATAACATTTTAACCTTATATTTACGTACTTAATACCCTGGGTAATTCTTTGACCCGCATTTGAAACCTATCCCCGACACCTAACTGTTCAGTATCCCCTGTGCGTCGGAATATTCACTCGGCTATCGCCTCGTTCATATTACTGTGCGCTTTAAACTCGATGGCGAATGGGGGCATAGACCAAACACTCATTTATTTATTTATTTATTATAGAACATAAACAATGATTATCTAAAACAGATCGAAGTGCAATCCAACCTCTCATGTTCCTTTGAATATTAGTTTTCATAATGCCCCAGTCACAGTGGCGTAAAATTTGGCGTTTCTTCTACATATTTGAATTGATGGAGACCATGTATAAGCTTCGGATTTGGAAGGTATTTGTTTGCTTGGCTTTAACTTTTCAGTACGCTTCTCAACGTTCATCAACGCTTATTTACGCTTATGTACGTATTGTGGCGTTTTTCGGCGCATTCCGACTTTCCTTTGCGTATCTCCGCATTTTGCGGCGAATTTCGAAATTTCAAAATGCGTGGAAGAACGTAGACGTGCGTACATGGAAAAAACGCTGTTTTTTACGGCAGTGTGACTGGGGCATAACAAGGCATATCCTAATCTATGAAGTGTTTGCTGGTTTACGGCCAGTCCTGTGATGTTTGAGTGACATACTTACATTTCTCGGCAGATTTGGTCGTCGTCCTGCCTTGGTGTTTTACCTCAGCGTTACTAGTTGCTGTCTGATGACTGCTCTAGTGCTCAAGTTCACTCAGCAATCTGTGATGGCCCAGAGTGTGCTGGGCTCTGTGGGACGTGCCTCCCTCTCCGCAGGGTGGGGGGTGGCATACCTACTCGCTGTTGAACTCTATCCCACTGTGATAAGGTAGGTTGACATCATCCAGAAAACACGATATGATAGTTTATTATCAGATATTCATCTCTGCTAGAAGATTTGTCTGCTCTGCATATTGCTCTGTGCACAGCTCTGCGTATTGCTCTGTGTACAGCTCTGTGTACAGCTCTGTGTACAGCTCTGGATAAGCTCTGTGTACAGCTCTGTGTACAGCTCTGTGTAAGCTCTGTGTACAGCTCTGTGTTCAGCTCTGTGTACAGCTCTGTGTACAGCTCTGTGTACAGCTCTGTGTACAGCTCTGTGTACAGCTCTGTGTACAGCTCTGTGTACAGCTCTGTGTACAGCTCTGTGTACAGCTCTGTGTTCAGCTCTGTGTACAGCTCTGTGTACAGCTCTGTGTACAGCTCTGTGTACAGCTCTGCATACAGCTCTGCATACAGCTCTGCACACAGATCTGTGTTCAGCTCTGTGTACAGCTCTGTGTACGGCTCTGCACACAGATCTGTGTACAGCTCTGTGTACAGCTCTGTGTACGGCTCTGTGTACAGCTCTGCATACAGCTCTGTGTACAGCTCTGTGTACAGCTCTGCATATAGCTCTGCACACAGATCTGTGTACCGCTCTGTGTACAGCTCTTTATCTCACCCCTGGTACAAATTTAGCCATAGAATTACATTAGAAAAACATACTCAATGATCAACCTGGTAAAGTTACAATACTATGCCACGGCCATGGCGTAGTGGATTTGCTAAGTATATTCTGATTATTCTGAATTTGTGATGATATTTAATGTCATAGAAAGGGGTAAGATAAACCCAGAACCGCACTCAAATCGTAAAATGGACAATACTCCACGAGTTTGGCTGGGCCGCAATCATCATCATCGAGGCAAAAAACTCGTGGAGTATTGTCTATTTATACGATTCTCGATGCAGTTCTATATAAGTATCACATGAGGCGGGGTGGGGTAGGTGCAGGGGTAGGCATAAGGGTGGGATTTTTAAAACCTGCTAAATTGGCCAAAATAGGCTTATTTAAGACTGATGCTGTATAAATGTATCTCATCAATGTAAAAATGACAGTTTTTGGTGCATCTTTTGATAGTCTTTCATTCCAACATAGGGTTTTGTATAGCTCAGAGGTATTTTTCCTTCCGAAAATCAGCAAAAACTAGTGTTTTTCATGATTTCCACTTTTTTTCAAAATCTAAGAGGCACAATGTTGGGCCAATTGTTTAAAGGATATGTCATGAGAAGTGTAGACAATATAGTTTTGAAAATTAGTTAAAGTTTGAAAAAATATTAGAATTGTCAAAACTATCCAGGACCTTCAAATTTTCCAACATAAAGACCCATACAGCATGTTGTCTGACATCTCAATTTTCAGAGGACAAAACTAATGAAATATGTAGTGAGAAATTGATTTTTCTTTATTGTAAAATGTTGACCAAAGTCTTGGCTGTAATACCTGAAAGTTTCAACATAATCTGATTATCTATTTGGATATTTAAAGCATTCTGATTCCATGATGATAATTTTCCAAAAATTGGGGTGTTGGACAACACGCTCTGATATAAGTCATGATTTTGGGGTTGTTTCTTATCAGTAATTGAGTGGTTTGCTTTGAAAAACATAGCTTTTTTTACCATTTCAATAAGAATATAAAGGATTATTGTTACTGATGTCATCTTATTCATTGTTCTGAGTAGTTTTAAAAACGTGTTGTCCGACACCCCGCGTGTTGTCCGACACCCCTGCCTGGCCCAAATCCAAATGTGGCTCAGAGCTTTTGTTTAAAATCTAATATTTGATAAAGGTGTTTAGGGTCAAATATAACATATGTCATCATTTGATAATAGTTTTTCTATATTCTTAAGCTCTTGAAATGTTTCTTGAAATTTCAAATATGTTAGGGGGGTGTAGAACATGCAGTATTATACACAATTTCAAAAGGCTCTCAAATCTAAACTGTTTGTCTGATTTTGTTGGAATAAAGTTTTTCTGGAAGGTACTTGGTCGGTTACTGATATAGGATATAAAAAGCAGTACTATTCTAAAATTAATTTTTGGGTGTTTGATCCCAGGCCGAGAGCGCAATTGAGTAGGTTTTGAAAATCCGACCCATAACATTCAGGGAGTGGAACCAATCGAGGGTGAGAGTTGAAACACCAGCCGACCGAGGCCTATTCAGACTGACGCCGTCCAAAAATGGTATATTAAACATCATTGAAGAGATGTCCATTAAATATAAAATCCATTTGTATGTATCTTCTCTTACACAGAGGCGTAGCAAGTGGAAGTTGTTCGGTGGCTGGCAGAATTGGAGGTATTCTAGCTCCTCAGGTTGCCTACCTTGTAAGTATCTGAACTCCTTGTAGTTGTTGATTCAATTTTCTTTTAAAGAGACACATTTGTAATTTATGTCTCAACCTTCCAATGAGAATCGGAGACCTATGGGGCCATCCATAAAGCACGTGCGCACCGAGTGGTGCACGTGGGGTCAAACATTTTGAAAATTTTGCGTATGGTCCTCCTTTGTTATTTTTGTTTATTTTTCAATTTGAGCATAGCTTTTTTTATTATGTTTTCTATGGAATGGAGATTACATGTGTCTATCCAGCGTTGTCATGTATGGACATCAATCAATAGTTTACATATGAGTCAAAGTCCAATACTGACTTACCATTGTTCATCCATCTTAGTAAAGTGTTTAAGTATCAATGAGCATATCATTTCAATAATGCATACATTTCTAGGGGTGATAGATATAGTTAATACATTCTAAGGATCGCTTTATGTCTTTCTCATGTTTTCTTCATAACTCTGGGTGAGTTAATCCTCTTTGTTCTATTGCGCACAAGTTTGAGAGGGCGGGTTGGGTGACAACTTTCAGAAACTTTGGTGGCCATACTGTATGGATGGCCCTCCCCAAAACTAGAGATTATGAAGCTGTATATATGTATCGCCTCTGGATAATAATTGGTTGAGATGTTATGGGTTTAGTGATAACCAATATCCTCAGGGTTGTATACTATAGAGGGAACCTATGAAAGTTTAGGGTCTGAGCCCGTATCCCATCGAGTTTGAATCACATAATAATTCACAAGGCAAAGCCGCGTGAATTACTATGTGATTCAAATGAGATAGGATCGAGCTCTGACCCTAAACTTGAATGGGTTTCTGAATTTATCTCACCCTTATATTGACTAATGGACCGCATCTTATAGAGAAAAAGTATAAACAACAATATATCAATAAGAAAGAAATTGATGAGTGTTTGGTCTGTGTCCTCGTTCGCCATCGAGTTTGTAGTGCACAGTAATATGAACGAGGTGATAGCCGAGTGAATATTCTGAAGCACTCCAAACATGATGGTGAGCAGGGATTCAGACCAAGCACGAGTATGTTTCTGATTTTATCTTAGCCTGGAAATATTTATCTGTGTATCACCCGTTGAGTACGAGTTACCATTCTCGCAAGCCTGTTGAGAACGAGTTCCTAATGTTAAGCCTATGGACGTTTATGCCAGGCGAAGATAAAAGTCTGACTAACTGAGACCTTCTCTTTTCCAGAAATTCATTCATCCCGTTATTCCCGGCGTTGTGTACTCATCGTTTGCCGTTGTGGCCCTCCTTCTTGTATACTTTTTCTTGCCCGAGACGAGAGGAACAAACCTCCCCGACAGAATAGTGTCAAAAGCAGGATGCTGTACAAGTGCAGATAACGACTCTAATGAAGACACAGACATGACACAAGAAGAGTTGAAGAAATATGACCCCACAGCAGTGTAAATCTCAAAATGTGCCTCAGCTTTGTTGAATTTATATGGAAAAGATATTTCCAAATTTTTAGGTTGCTTAAAAACAGATGAGGATCTGTTTTAAGTGTTACTAAAAACACGCCTC
Organism: Alentia gelatinosa; assembly: GCA_950022655.1. Lineage (NCBI taxonomy): Eukaryota > Metazoa > Annelida > Polychaeta > Phyllodocida > Polynoidae > Alentia > Alentia gelatinosa. The sequence goes on from OX465586.1 coordinate 53,276,834, forward strand.
GGCATCTGATTTTTTATATTTTTTATATGGAAAACATTCTGCGAACCATGAGTTCTGCAACTTATGCATGTGTATATCATACGTTATATGTTAAATACATCGGGCTTTTTAAAAATATATTTTTATGAATAACTAATAGATAATCATATGGCAGTTAATTAGGTGAGGTATGTCATCCACGGTAGAACCCTGGATCACCTCCAGTAGAAGCGCCTCGATGCGCTCCAGCTTGCTTTCCATGTGTCCGACTTTGTCTGAAAGGCCCTGCATGGAAGACTTCATGTCCGCCATGTTGTTGTGCATTTTACCGGTTGATACGGGTTAGGAGACATACACAATATTGACTGGTTTCCGATACAAGCGGCCATATGCTCCGAGGAGTTGACGTGTAGTAATATCCGAGCGTATGAGAGGATATTACTCAGAGTCAACTCAGAGGAGCATACAAACGCTTTTATCTGAAACCAGTCTATATTATATTTATTATCCACCTTTTCTGGGTAGGTGGCATGTCGATATCAGTTCGTTTTAGTTATGCACTATTTTTCCGCACGCATTATTTTTCCGTATGCGCCACCCGGAGCATACAGCATACATGTATATCTGTATGCACCGGGTATATCCATACAAACTCCCTTTGTGTTTTCTATGGACACTTTGTATAAGGTGGATAATAAATGTAGTTACCCGCTCGGTGCTTCGATTGTGATTTTCTCCGCTTTTTCCTTGTGAAAAACCAGGGATTATCGAGTATCTGAAAAACTCGGTATTTCTGAGAGATTCTTTTCCTAAAAAAAAAAAATAAAAAATAAAAAAAATTTTTTTTTATCATCAACACCGTACGGATCGTCCAGGTCTGAGTAGGCAACATCGGGGGAATGTTTCGTCTCCCGCGGCTTGTCTCGCATGTCATGTCAGAAGTTCCTTGTGATGCAGCTAAATCCACCATGTTCTCTTGACCGGATATTGAAGCTGGTGCGGACCGTGTAGTACCCGAATCTCTTCGTGCTTAGAGTTACATGTAGCACAAAAGCGGATCTGGGACCTGTTTCACTAGTTTCGTGACATGTCTAGGTGGCGTTTGTGACACCATACGGACAGATCAACACAGGTTGCGGCACTTAGGACAAGACAGACCCCAAACATGGTGTGTCTGGTTTCAAAAGTATTAGACAATTGTACTCACTTCCCATAAGAATTAAGAAATGAAACTTTCACACGATTAAGGGATACATATAACTTATAATCGTTCCAAATATGGAGAAAATTGAAACCCGACAAAAAAATGTCCGCTGTTGCTTGCACTGTTGGTGCCGCTGTTGATGTCTGTCTAGGCCTAATGTCACAAAACTACTGAAACAGGTCCCTGACCCATAATGACTGGGATCAGAAAAGCAAAGGTTTGTGTGAAATGTCTCTGGTTGGTAGCTGACCGGAAGCTGTGAAGGTCCAGGTATGTTTGTGAGTAACCTAGCAACCGGGACCAGTGTGACGAGCTTTGTGCTAGGTGGTAATTCATCTTGGAACCGGTAGAGGGACTCATCAAGATTGCTTAATTGCGGGTCGCAACAGGAAGAGATGAAAACCTCCTAACTATGCTTTGGAGAAAGAGATTACTATAACCCTTAAAGGACGCATAATGCCTGGTACACAGAGACATCACCGCACTAAAGACGCATGATGCCTTAAGGTATCATTGTTTCAATATTTACAGTAATCCTTTAACACACACAAAAACAGAGCAATATTCATGACATCTTCATGAAATGTAGATACGACATCATATTTAGTATATTTGTTATTGAAAAGGAATAAAATGTTTATGATCATGTATTGTATTACGTGACGACAAACTTGAATTATGAGTTTTAACCATTATGTGCCCGTTCTCTAGCAGGACAAACTGCCACCTGCCTTTACGGTAGTGGCCACAAACACCCGTCCTTAAAAGGTTAAGATACTGACAAAGGCCTTATCTATAAGAATAAAAAGAGTTATCAATAAATTGACCCAAGAGGATCTGACTGCTTATATTAGAGGTAAATACTTGGGATATAATATCTATTATTTATGGAATGGAGGGGGAATAGTCTCTTTGGACTTCGGAATGGCTTTTGACTTTGTCACTTGGTCTGGGATATACAAAGGTTTACAATGGTTTGGTTTTACTGAAAGATCTATCGCGTGGATACAGCTCACCTATAAGGGCCAAGAATGTTGTGTAATCAATAATGGGGTAACTACAAAATGGTTCCAGTCAGTAAAAAGGGCTGGACAAGGCTATTGTGTTTCACCTTATTTATTCATTCTTGTACTGGAAATCATGACATGTGCAGTATCGGAAAATGAAGATATCAAAGGGATAGATACTGAATGGAAGAACTTTAAAATAGCATTGTTTGCTGACGATGTCACTCTATTTGTCATAGGTCAGATGTCACTGGATTTACTGTCGGGTGCCATTGAAATATTTGGGAGCTTCTCAGGACTTTATTTCAATGAGGAAAATTCTAAAATACTGGCTTGTAATCCAGATAACACTGGTAAAATCAAATGTAAGTTCAAAGATGTGATAAATATATATATATAATATATATATATATATATATAAGATATATATAATGCAGAGTCCGCTCCAGCAGCAGACGGTGGTGTGGGAAGTGTTCCGCCGGCTTCCAAAGCTGGTGGACCTGTGGAGAAACCAGCTGGGACTCGTCCTAGTCAGAGCCTCCCGGGAGTAACCCCACTGCCAATTGCTATGGTTGCTACCCAGGCGCCAGTGAAGGCTAAGGGTGAGGAGGCATTCCCGTCTCTTCCACCCCCGGTTAACCCGGCTCCTGTGGTGATGAAGAAACCTGCAACAAAGCCTCCGGCTGCTTCCAGTGTGCCGTCATCACCAAAGTTGCTTTCCCTCGAAGACGCCAAACGGGCTGACAAGTGGGAAGCGGAAGTTGGTGGCATTTTGGAGGGATGAGTCGGAGAGGGCGTTGTGTCCCTATTGAAGAGCCTAGTATCCGAATTAGCTTCGCTGGCTCAATACGAGGTACAGGAGGCCACAAAGTGTCTGGCTTTGCACTATGCCGCCGCTCTGGAAGATGCGCGGATAGGCCGAACGACGGCACAAGCGCGGTTCAAACGTGCCAAGGCTCAGGCCCATAAGCAGGATGAACGTTGTCTCCAGCATTTGGGCATATCGCTCTATGAGATCGAGGATGACCCACAACCTCTTGAGGAAGCGTGGTTGGCTCGACAACGTAGCCGTGGGAGGTTCTTGCAATTCTCCTCGGAAGGTCCGGACCTGATGCATCAACAGACAACTGATTGTAAAGATCTGCAGTCGATAATTCTAACTTTGTGGTATTTTTGCGTTGAAAAAGCAGCATTATTAATTATAATATATATCTTCAATCTATTCTAAATTCTTTCCTCCGAATCCAAGATGGCCGACACTGGCCAGGCTAATTGGTCCTTCCTGCTGTAGCTATAATCCCCCCTTTGAACCCGGCTTTGGCCGGCGGTTGTTTGTTAACCCAACTTCCTGGAGATGCAGGCGCGCTCGTTGTTACAAAGGTGACGCTAACTGGCGCCTAACACGACCGCCCGTATAAGCGTCCCCCACCTGGAGACAAAGGCGCTTCGATGGTATATAAACCCGGGGCCCAGAATAAAGAGTATTCAGTCTTACCTGGATTCTGTTACCTACAACATCTATGCGTTGACTCCAAACCTTATTTAACGTATATCGACCGCTAGGAGCAGAACCGCTAATGGTATAGCCTAGAAACTTTACATTGGCGACCACGACGAGACGCTTTTAGTGTGATTCGAGGACAGATTGCCGGTCGAGTTACGAATGACCACGGAAGGACCGACTCCATAGACACGGTCGCGAACAGGGAAGTGACATTCTGCTATGCTGTAACGTTTTAATGTGGGCGTGGAAGGTACTTGCATGCCGGTAGTTCTGTGTTAGCGACAGTCGGACCGAGCGGACCAGCAGCTGTCGCACGTGGGAATCGCAACAGGTTCGTGCCATATAGGTAATTGACGTATATAACGTGTGTGGTTATTTACGCAATTCGGGAGGATGGCCGAACCCAGTGTGTTGCCTGAGGATTTCCAGGTGTGGCTTAACGCTGGGAAGTTGGCGGGGAGTATTCCGACCGACTTTACTGTCGCCAACACGGAGCTACTGGCCAAGCTCTGGAAGCAGTACCTGGCCCAGACCTGCAAGGAGGTGAAAGATGTCGCTATCTACGAGTTGGAGCAGCGGCTTCGCGCCGAGTTCACGCGACAGGCCGACCTCCGGGCCCAACAACACGCTCTGGAACCCCAGCAGCACGCCATGGAGCTCGCCGAGGCGGCGCGACAGCTCGCCGAGGCCCGCGCGATCATTATCGACTCCGCCCCCCGGTCGCGGCCCGAGACCCATGAGTTGGCCTCGGTCAAGCAGCTCATCCGGCTGTTTCAGGCGCTGCCGACCGTCGACGGTCAAGATAAAGCCGCCCTCCGCACGTGGTTGAACGATGTGCGACAGGCGCGCTTCGTCTCCAAAGCCCCCGACGAGAAGCTGATCTCGGAGGCCCTGGCCTACTCGGCGGGGCGCCTCAAGTCGATAATCTACGATTGTTTCGAGGACGGCGTCACCGACTTCGAGGCCGTCAAACGCAAGATAACTTCAACGCTCCTCGGCATGGAGGAAATGGAGAGTCTGCGCGCTGCACTCGGGCACTTCTCTCAGACGGCCCACGAGACCGCCCCCGAGTACGCGCAGCGCTTCTGGTTGGCGGCCAAGAAAGCCTACTCGGCCCAGGAACTCGCCTCTCCCTTTGTGCTACGGCCGACGATGCGACAGTTCGTGAGTACCCTGTCGCGAGGCCCTCTGCGGTGGGACCTCAATCTCAACACGCCCACGACGATCGCGGAGGCTCTCTCGAGGGTCGACGCGTTGGCGAAGGCGGTGGAGAAGGAGGCGCACTCGGACGACACTCGCATCGAGGAGGCCATGGAGGTGGGCGCGGTCGGCTCGAGGACTACGGCCGCCCGTTCCGCCAACCACCCCGCGCCAACCGCCCACCAGCGACAGATGGAGGAGATGCAGCAGGCGATAAAATCAATCCAGGGGGAGTTGAAGGCGAAAAAGGGGAACAAGGGCCACACGGTAGCGGCTGTGATGCCCGCAGCAGCGCCACCACAATCCACGATTGTGTTCGCACCGACCCCCGCGCCCGTTCCCGCCCCCCAGCCGCTGTTTGCGACCGTCCCAGCTCCGCCGCCCCCAGCCGTCGCCTCCACCGTAGCAGCCGTCGCGCCGGGGCAGCGTAACTCAGGCCGGCGGATGACGCCCATCAACGACATCATCTGCTACGCGTGCAATCAACGAGGCCATTATGTGGCTGGATGCCCCAGTCTGAAGGCCTCCCGGGACGCGGCACGGTCGTTGGCCCACTCCCAGGATCAAGTCGTAGCCGCCGCGACCCAGGGAAACTAAAACGCGCGTCCGACCGACGACCCTGCATTGACCTCGAGCTTCGAGGCGTGGCACTGCAGGCCCTCGTCGACTCGGGTGCGTGTTGCTCCCTGGTGTCCGTCCCCGCGGCGGATGCCTTGCGACAGGTGGGCGCGGTGGGTAAGAGTACGAGACCCCCGGCGCGACTTAAGTCCCTCACCGGCCACGGCATCTCCGTCCGCGAGGCGGTTAACCTGAAGCTGTACGGCCGGCCGTGCGACTTTAATGTGGTGGGTGATATGTCCCACGATCTTTTATTAGGGGACGACGCGTTGGAGGCTACTCACGCGATCGTGGACTATGCTTCCCCTGATAAATCTGTAACCCTCTGTGGTCGTCGCCATGCGGTGCGACGGTCGGTGCGACGCGAGGGACACATCGGTCAGCTGGTATACGAGGCCGAGTATTGGAAACGGCAATACCCCGATGTGTTCCCGGTCACCGGCCGCCCCCTCACATGCACTACCGAGGTCTACATGAGGATCGATACGGGCGATCACCCTCCCATCAATCAACGACCGTACAGACTTCCCCTCGCCAAGCGCGAGGTCGTCGACCGCGAGCTGGACAAGATGCTCGCGGAAGGCATAATCGAGCCCAGCTCCTCCCCCTGGGCCTCGCCCCTCACCCTCGTCCCTAAGAAAGACGGCTCGGTCCGGTTCTGTGTAGATTACCGAGGACTGAACGCAGTTACTCGTCGCGATGCATACCCCCTGCCTCGTATCCAGGACATTGTTGATAATCTAGGTGGTGCGAAAGTGTTCTCGACCCTGGATTTAAAGTCCGGATACTGGCAGGTACCGATGCATCCTGACAGCGTCGAGAAGACGGCGGTAGCGACGCATCGGGGCCTTTTTCAGTTTAAGCGGATGCAGTTTGGCTTGTGCAATGCGCCAGCTGCATTCCAGAGGCTTATGAATAAGGTTATCACCCCGCTGCGTAAGTTCGTTATGGTATATCTCGACGACCTCGTGATCTACAGCCGGACCGAGGAAGAACACCACCACCACATCGCGGCCGTCCTCGAGGCCCTTCGCTCATACGGCCTCGTGGTCAAGGAATCGAAGTGCCACTTCGGGGTCGACCGCGTGAAACTCCTTGGCTATGTGGTCAGCGCGGACGGCGTCTCCTCGGATCCCGACAAAGTGGAAGCCATACGCGACATGGTGCCACCCGAGGACGTAAAGGCGGTGCGACGGCTGCTAGGGTCGGCCAATTATTATCGGCAGCTCATACCCAGATATGCCGATATTGTCCGACCCCTCGTTGCACTGACAAAGAAATACGCCCTCTTTCATTGGGATTCCGAGTGCCAGACCGCGTGGCAGGAGTTGCGCGACGCCCTCGTGAACACGGTGACCCTCGCTTACCCGGACCCCGGTCGCCCGTACAAACTGTACACCGACGCCTCCGATTATTGCCTAGGCGCCATCTTGGTACAAGAAGATGACCAGGGTATCGAGCGACCCGTACACTTTCTCTCACGTCAGTTTACGGAGGTGCAACGCCGATACCCTGTCATCAAGAAGGAGGCCTACGCGATAGTCTTTGCGCTTACGCGCTTACGGGCGTATTTGTACGGTGCGACCTTCCAGATTCTGTGCGACCACAAGCCCCTCAAAAGCTTATTTTTGGCCGAAATGAAAAATACGCGAGTACAACGGTGGGCCGTACTCCTTGCGGAATACGCCGCACCCATCGTGTACTTCGCCGGTGCCAAAAATGTGTGGGCGGATATGCTCTCGCGCCTCCGGTCCGATTCACCGGCCGAGCTGCCGCTGGAGGTCGCACAGATCGCCTCGGTCCAGGAAGAGCGGGAGTTGCCGTGGGAAGCGTACGGGCTGACGGAAGCGGAGGTGAAAGTGCGACAAGCAGCGATGCCTGAGTTCCGGTACGGTCTCAAGGAACAGGAGGATTATCTGGTCAGTAATGGCCTCCTCTTTACCCTCAAACCGCCCTCGGGTCTCGCGGCTTACCCTCGACTCGTCCCCCCGTCGGAAATTCGCGCCAACTTGGTCCAGACTGCCCATCTACAGGTCTGCCACCAAGGTATGAGGAAAACTTTGCGACGACTTCACGACCATTTTAAATGGCCAGGAATGAAGCGACAGGTATTTTCCGTTCTCGCACGATGCGCCCCCTGCGGAGCCAATCGCGTCCGTGCAGAACGTCCAACCCCAGCCCCTATGCCTGTCGCCGAAAACCCGGGAGAAGTCGTCGCAATGGATCTGACCGGCCCCCTCCCCATGAGTCGCAGCGGCGCTCGTTATCTATTATCAATCATAGACCACGCCACTGGCTATGTAGATTGTTTCCCCCTCAAAGATAAGTCCGCTGAATCAGTTTATACCTCCCTATCCCGGGAGTACATTCCCCGCTACGGCCCCCCCTCTGTCGTGTTAACGGACAACGGATTAGAGTTCAAAAACGCGACAGTGGAGGGCTACCTGCGACAGCTCGGGACCGAGGTGCGACACACCACCCCCTACCACCCGCAAGCCAACGGACGCGTAGAGCGTTTTCACCGCACGCTAAAGGATATGTTGCGTAAGGTGGTAAACGCCCGTGCTTGCGAGTGGGAGGACCACCTCGGGGATGTACTCCTCGCCCACCGGACGACCCCCAGTGACGTCACAGGCTTTTCCCCCTACTACCTCCTTTTTGGTCGTTGCCCTCCTCCCCCCTTTTCCCACCTCCGAGATCGCCCACTAGGGGATTCGTCGGCCCGCCTCGCCCTCCGTGTGGACGAGCACTCGCGTGCTTTGAAGGAGGCCGCCCACAACGCGGAGGTAGCGAGGCAGGCTAACGTTAATCGCCTAAACAAACAAGCCAACGCCCTCCCCCTAGAACCCGGTACCAAAGTGTTCCTACGAGTCCACGAGCCCGGACCGCTGGACCCCCGCTGGGACCCCGGATACCTCGTGACGCGGGCATCCGGCAACGTGGTGCACGTGGTGGGCCCAACAAACAAACGGCGGACGGTTAATCGCAGTCACGTCAAGGCGGCCGATCCGGGCCTCGACTGGGAGGGCTTACGCCCACGCCTAACCCGAGCCCAGCGGACGCGCCCCCCGACTGCGATGGCTCCGTCCACACCACGGCCACGCGGCCGGCCGCCCCAGACGCGCGTTGCTTGGATACCCAACCCCAGCGTGCCAGCTGTAAACGCTAATCCTCAAACCCCAATTATCCCACCAACCCGGCCCGCGTCCCCCATGCAGCTAATCCCCGGCAACGACGCATCCCGTCCCCCCTCTGCAACTCCCATGCAATCAACTCCCACGGATGTCCCGACCCGGCCTAACTCCTCCAACAACATGACCATCGATCTGCCCCCACTCCCCCCTACGGGTCCAAACTCCCTTGCGCCCTCGGCCGCCCCCACTCCTCGAGCTAACACCCCCATCCCGGTAATCCACCCCATCACTCCCGTACCACATGTCCCTAATCCCCCTGATGTCAGCCGAGATCGTAAACGTGCGGCTGAACCCGAGACACCCCCTCCCCCCCCACTGGTGCGTGGTCCGGTCACTTCCCTCCCGCTCTCGGGCCGACCCACCCACGCGACGCGGGACGACCTTAAAAGACGGGCGGCGGCCCCGCTCAGTCACTTCACCCGTATCACGCGTTCATTCACCCGGTCGTTGGAAGCAGAGACTGCGAAACGCCAAACCCTCCAGCCACCGGACGAGGCCGAGATACAAGCGGAGAAGCGACTGTGCATTGCAGCCGTCGCCCAGCATTGTCGCCCCCGACACGTCTAAAAACCAGTGAGTAGATCCAACTGTGTGTTATCATCATGTGGATGCCCGTATTTCTGCTATGCTTATACGCTCCCTTCCTCGACGCGGACCTGTTCTCGGACGATGGCGTGTTGGTCTACACGGACGGTCGTGCGCGTGCGGTCGCAGCCGCCTGGACTGTCGCCGTCACGATCCGACCACCGTCCCCTCCCTGTGTAGATGACCTCGTACACAACCTAACTGTCGCCATTGATGCTGTCGCGGACGTGATGGAGCCGAATCACGTCCCCTACTGGCGCCGGCATTTGTCGCGTTTGCTAACCCGCTTGTCCGAACTACCCAGGGCAAGTCGGATAGTAACCGACGGCAGGCCGGAGGCCGGCCGACGGCGTCGGGGCCTGCTTAATATTGTGGGGTGGGCTGGAAAAGCTCTGTTCGGACTGGCGACTGACCGCGACGTCGCATCCTTGCGAGGAGTCGCACGCGACACGCTGGTCCAGCAGCAGCAAATAGCCCACCACCTGGAGCAGATGGTATCGGTAGTAAACGCCACCCGTGGAGGCGTTCTACAGAATGCCGATAACATCGCCACAATAAATGAGCAGGCCGCCCGCGCGATCCACCTCGCGGAAGCCGGAGGTACGATCGCGGTCGGGGCCGACGAAAAGGTGAACAAGGTCTGGATGGCCCGGCAGATCGAGCTGGGCCTACGGATCTTGGAGGAGACGGTGCGCCAACACGAGCTTCGACGAGTGCAATTCCATAATCAACGGATGGAGCTGGAGCGGGGCCAACTGACCGAGGACGTTCTCCCCCGAGAACACCTGCTCCAGGTCCTCCGCCGCCTCCGAGACGCCGGATACCACACCCTCCCGGCGATGTGGTACTACAACTACGTGGACATCGACCCCATCTGGGAGGAGGGACGGGAGTTGATCTACCGTGTTGTTGTTCCCGGGCTCACGAGCGAGGCCTACCTGGTGTACAAGCTGCAGTACTTCCCCGTGCAGCTGGACGCGTCCCACCTGCGGACGGTCCAGGGTAGGCCCCGTTTGGCCGTGAGCTCGTCGTCCTCCACGTCCTTCGTCCCTGATGTCTGCGTAGGTCGGCAGCCACGAGTGTGCAGGCCTACGGTGGTGTATACCGAACGGTCCTGCGAGTCGGCACTCGTGCGCGGGACCAAGCCGACCTCGTGCCACATCGCCATCACCGCCCGGAACAACGCGACAGCCGTAGTGTCGAGGCCCGAGGCCGGAGGCCGACAAGCTGTGGTAGTCGCCTACCAGTCGACCTCCGTGCTACGCCTCTGCACCGGCCGCCCCCCCCCCCGTGAACCTGCTCGTCAACGGCCCCACCCTTGTCGACCTACCCCCAGGATGTTCGCTGGAGTCGCGTGGGTGGCGCCTACACGGCATCGCGGCTGGGCACCATACCCTCAATTTCCACTTCCGGCGCCCCCTTCAGCTTTCCCCCCTTAACATCTCCTGGCCCCGCACCCTTCCTCCCACCTTCTCCGAACCACTCAAGCTCCTCCCCCGCGTAGTCCTGCCCGTAATGGAAGTAGGCCGCCTACAGGGCTTACGCTCCCCGACCTCTATTTTATCCTCGGTCCCCTTTGTGTCCACCTCCTCTGTGACCCTGCTAATAGTCCTTATCCTCCTGACGGTCTGTTGCGTGCGATACAAAAAGCTTTGTTGTATCCCCGTCACTCGCTGGTGTTGTAGGTTGATCTGCGTGCGGAGTCCGCCGAGGTCGGCTGAAGAGGACCGCCCACGCGAGGAGATCAGCCTACAGAGCCTACAGGCAGCACCAGCATCCCCCTTTCTGTCCCTCCCTGCCCCCACCATCGTGAGCGAAGATCCCCCCACTGAACCCTCCCCCCAATCCCTACCCGTAATCCCTATACGATCAGAAACCTCGACCGCCCCCATACCCCCTCTCCGCTTACGCCCAACCCTGGAGCGGTTAGCAGGTTCCTTCGCAGACTTATGCCCCCAAGATATATATCCCCGGCTTCCCCCCGTGTAACACTTTTTTTTATGTATGACACGTTGACGAAAAGGAATTGACCCACGATTGTGAGACTGGAATGATTAAGACCGATAGCATGGTGAGACCCGTGGGGTGCTTGCAGCCTCGCTGAGACCCACGAGTTTTTTTTAATGTTGCTCGGCCATCGGTAAGGGCCTTGGTTATTCGAAGTGACCTTGGCCCTGTGTTTGGCGGTCAAAGGCTGGCCTTGTGGCCACTCGGCAAGCCCCTTCGCCCCAGACCCTTTGGCCGAAGGATGATTATGTGGAGAAACGACAATTTTGAAGAGGCACGAGGAGCACGAGAGGTTCGCGACCTAGCTCAGCCTAAATCGTCTGTATGTGTTTTGTCTAACTATCGTGTGTGTACGATATCGTTTTGTGTTTTTATCGTTTATCGTAGGAACGATTTTTAAGGGCCTATGCGCCCAGGGAGGAGTCCATGATGGGGCCTGCCCTACTAGTCTGAAAACAATTTTTTTTTTACATATATCAAACATGTTACTTACCGTGCTTTGCCGCGCTAATCTTTCTTCTTGGGTGGGCACGCCGAGAGTGGTTGAGTTATTTTTAGAGTAATTTGAGTATTGCAAAAATTTAGAGTGTTGGGGGAGTGAAGTACGTATGATGCCTACGTATCCCCTGGCACCGGTTGAAATTTTTGGCAATTTTCTAGAAAGAACCACTCTCAGCTGCTTCACAACCCCCTATTTTTTAATAACCACGCTGCACGAGTCTTATATACTTAAGGTGGCCACGTTGCACGACTATATGTCTGGGTTGTTCCTATACATAACGTGGCCACGCAGCAAGACATTATTTTCTTTTTCAATTTACAATGTATATCAATAACACCTATTATTTATATTGACGAGCTCCTGCCTATATATAATATGCTATGCTTTATATTTTATAAGGAACCGACCATACTACAATCACAGCCCTGCGCTAAGTATTACTTAATTCTAAAATGATTCTCTTAATTAAATGTCGGTTCCTTAGTCTATTGGCCAGAATTGTTAATATTATGTATTTTCAAATATTATTTTATGTCCTTTTGGAAGAGCCCAACGAGGCGACATGGTTAGTATCAAGGTGGATCTGAGACAGGTAGAAATGTTAGTTATAAACCAAAAATTTAAGAAATTATAATCATCTAGTGCATACCAGCCGCGTGCGAATAGTAAGTATTACCCAGAAATTACAGAAATATTTAAGTAAATAACGAAAAATATCGTTTATATTGATTTCTAGACTCTAAATTAGGCTACAAGTAGTGATACAGTGAAGTTACTATCGGTTAGGTATGCAATAGCTGGAGATGGGCCGATGTTTTAGGCCGCTGAAAATTTCTATAAATCGGGGTTAATCGGGAGGGCACTACGATTTATTTTGTTTAGGCCACAGTGTTATCTCACCACTCCTCGGTAACTTGAGTAGACTTGGGTAGGGATGAAGACTGTGTAGCGAACGTCAGGTGGGTAGCGAGTGGCGCGGACTGGTACCCCCGTAGTCACCAGAAGCCAGGCGCTAGCCGCAGTCTATATGTAGAAGATGGCGATGTCCAGGCCTTAACGTATTGCTCAGATCCACGCTGAAAACACCAATATTATGTTTTATCACCATGTACATATATGTTTATAATACGGCCCCAAGCATATTTTCTACAATCTTTATCAAGATTACGGGAGCTCGTCCTTTTTGTGTCATTTACCGCCTTATCAAATTTTATCGTAAGATTTACCGTCCTCAGCGGCGACCAAATTGTCTATTTTTATCTTGAGCACCCCGCTGCTACTTATATGTCATGCCTTTCACGGCGATATTATCTTCTCTCTAGTACTATCAAAATGGCTGCCAGGATGTGCGCTGGTGAGGAGCCTGAGATGTGTAAAATTGTTTGAATTACCGTTTTTTATTGAGGAAAACGTGTAATCTACGTGTGAACTGAGTACGTGTGACTCACATCTATTTTCCTATCACCCTTTTTTGACCTGATTGTGACATGACGGGCTCCGATCCTCCCGCGAAGTGCTTCGCGTGGGCGGCGGTCTCGGGCTGGCGCCTACGCTCGGACCGCCAGCTGTCGCACTTCGGTAGCCCGGGACGCGGAGTTCCGTCGCGGTCGACCTGTCATCAACGAACAATGTGTGTTCTGCACTTGACAGGCCGATCCTAAGTGTATATACCTCTACAAGAGTAACAATCGTATCAATCGTGCTAAAGTGTGTTTTAGCGCGATTGACTCCACCCCTACGATTGGCGAGCGAGTCAACCAAGAGACACTGACGCCGAAGACCGCTCGCCATACACTGTGAGATCCCTGTGATCTACCCTTTTTACATTCATAACCAACATCCTGAAGCAACAGGATACAGACACTCGTATCCCAGCTTTATATCAAAATGGACTATGCATTTATATTTTATAAAGACATTCGCTGGCCATTTTCTACACTCGCGACTGGTTGTACAGCCGAGTACCTATAACCCGGACACGGTCGGAGCTCTGACGCCGAGCGGGCCGCAGTGACATTTTTTCAAAATATGACCTGTATTTCTGTTATCATCTCTGTTACTCTTTACCCGTGTGATCTATATGTGTTAATGGTTGAACCTACCTTGTTTGAAGACCCGATGGCCGCCATTGTTTGCGTAAGACCCGTTTGTTTAGCACGCCGAGATGTGGGCGCTGCCATTTTTGTTGTTTCTGGGTGGTGACCGGAAGTTGGGAATTGCTGCCTTTTCATTGGTCGAGAGATCGTGAGCGCGCGCTGGTGGCGCCTCCGCGTTCGCTCGACGAACTAACCGTTCCCGCGCTGGTCTCAGCAGCCGCACGACTGCTCTGAGACGGAGCAAGGCGGTTAGGTTGGTTTTAGCGACTGCACATCTTTTTCTTTTCTTTTAAAGTTCTCCGTTGCTCTTCGAACTCAGAGTGAGGGACGTTTGTAAAGATCTGCAGTCGATAATTCTAACTTTGTGGTATTTTTGCGTTGAAAAAGCAGCATTATTAATTATAATATATATCTTCAATCTATTCTAAATTCTTTCCTCCGAATCCAAGATGGCCGACACTGGCCAGGCTAATTGGTCCTTCCTGCTGTAGCTATAATCCCCCCTTTGAACCCGGCTTTGGCCGGCGGTTGTTTGTTAACCCAACTTCCTGGAGATGCAGGCGCGCTCGTTGTTACAAAGGTGACGCTAACTGGCGCCTAACACGACCTCCCGTATAAGCGTCCCCCACCTGGAGACAAAGGCGCTTCGATGGTATATAAACCCGGGGCCCAGAATAAAGAGTATTCAGTCTTACCTGGATTCTGTTACCTACAACATCTATGCGTTGACTCCAAACCTTATTTAACGTATATCGACCGCTAGGAGCAGAACCGCTAATGGTATAGCCTAGAAACTTTACATGATGTTGTCTATAACCACAAGAAAACTATAACTTGTTGGTATGACACGAAACCCCGTTTAAAACGAGTGAGTAACCTTGCTCTAAAATGTGGCAATGAGGTACTGCCTTATTGTCATGTATATCGCTATCTCGGTGTTTATCTTGTCTTGTCTCTAAGTCTTGGTGATATAACATGAAGCATTACGGAAAAACACTAACGCTCCCCTGATCAAATTTGCAATATTAATGAGCTGCATGACAAGGGATGTGGCACGCTTGGTATATCTAAGCACCATATGCCCTGTTATGGAGTGTGCCTGCTTTTTACATGATGGGGTCAACCAAGCTGATGTTTCAAAATTCCAAAGACTCCAGAATCCGGGTATGAGACTGATTGACAAGGTCTCTGTATCTGATGTTGTGGTAGATCGTCTCCATACTGACTGCAATATTGAGAAGCTTTATGTACGAAGGCAAAGACAACTAATGAGTATTTTCTACAAGATGTCAAAAGTACCCTCGAATATTGTACATGAGGACGGAGGAACTCACAGTGATGAAAAACTATGCTTTGCAGAACGTAGATCTAAGATTAATGGATATAAATAGAGCTCTGCAAACAGGGGCATAAGCATTTGGAACAAGTTGAGTGCTGAAACCCAACATGCACCCACAAAGCAAGCATTTAAACATGGCCAAACAAGAACTGACTTGAATATGACACTTTCATACGGACTCTGGTACCGAATCACGAGTTGCCTGTGTACTTTTCCATGTTTGTTTCTATCTTGACTTTATATATTGATCAAATGGACTATAAGGGACTGGTGTGCCATCATTCTCATTTAACTCATCACTATGTTCAAAATGTTATTACCCACATGTTGTTGTACTTATTCATGGAAGACCTGTCAATAGACAGAGTAAATAAAAGCTTTTGAACAAAAAAAAATATGTTTAGTTGTTATCGTATGAAAGGAACTGCTTCTATGGTAGACTGGTGAATATCAATTTTTGTCAGAGTCAGCCAAATGAATACTAGGAAAATAACATTAATTTGTATGGATCCAGGCGATCGTTTAGTAATCTAGGATCGTAAATGTAGACCCTTTTCTATATACCATAGAGACCCAGGGACGATGTGGGTCAACCTTATTCAACACTTATGGACGGCCATATGGATGGCTAATACTGTCTTAGCAAACAGACTTAAATATCATTAGATGATAACCCTTATACGAGGTACAGAAAAGGGTCTTCATGTACGATCCTAGATTATTAAACGGGCCTTCCTATTTGATTGTGGGAAACTCGTGCCTACGAGACATTTGTCAACAACTGCTACTGAACCATGTCGAAGGTAGGGGATACATATTATCATATAATGACCGTATGACCCACACATACTGCCCGCTGCTACCCATGACGTATGTATAGCCGTACGTCACACTGTGACGTACGGGGTATGTGATCACGTGACTAGCTAAAATTTCGCCAGTTTTAGGTATACTAGCGACTTCGTCGATTCGTATTTAGCTACCAACTACCCCTACCCACTTCCCTCTACAATTTCTAACTCCCCTCTAGCGGTTGAACGGAAACCATCGTAAACTCTTGGCTGGGTTCCGCCTGTGATCTCGCCGCTTGCTCCTTCTCCGCCGAGCCCCCCAGCGGATACCCCGGGAACCAGCGTACGTAAACTCGTGGTAATCATTTCATATGACAGAGGTGCTTGAGCTGATCATCGGCGATCAGAACTCTATGGATTGAAACCAGCGAAAGTTGGGATCTCATTGGTTTCTCACGAGAAAAGTAGATCAGAAAACTACAATACGAAACTTTGATTTCGGCATGGCTTGAAATGAATCATAAGAGAAGATGTTTGTCTGAGTATAGTCCCACAAAAAAGAAGAACAGGTTCGAGTTTTTCACTGCACGAGAATCTCACTCTCATGGGCCTTCAGTCTCCAACCCTAGGTCGGGTTCACTCTGTCTCTATGTACGGGAGCAACTTCAAGCGGATATTACGGAAATCTACACGTTTTATATGTGGTAGGTAATAATAATACGAAAACGGGCTAAGTGTCGTAGTACGTCAAAATACTTGGTAAAATCATTGATCAGATACATCCCTCTGCCTTCGGCATCGGCATGTATCTGATCAATAATTCTACCGCGTATTTTTGACGTACGAAGACAGTAAGCCAGTTTCCGTATATAACCTATAATCCTCCCAAATTTGAAGTCCCGGTTCATTAAACTGTAGTTGTCAGGGCCAGGGTGAGCATGGATAGCCCGATGTTTCAAATTTAAACGATAATATCGGCGGATTGGAGCGGTCGATCTTCTCCATATTTGGTACGATTACAGGTTATATGTGTCCCTTACTGGTGTTAAAGTTTCATTGCTTAATTCCCAAGGGATCCGCCGATATAACCAAAACGGTTCCCTTGGTCCGTTGAAAAATAAAATGAACGATATAAAAAGTATCTTACAAGTCTCGTTGGTGCAAATACAAATTCCGAATTAAAAGATTTCAGAAAGCGTTTAATTATAAAGTGTTTATTATCATAGTGCTTAAGTTTAAACCCTAAACACTTTTCGGACAAAGCATTTAAGTGTATAAAGAAAAACACCGTTTTTACAGTTGAGGCCCACATATGTTTACAGACAAAAAACTACAAGGGAAAATCTTTTCTTTTTTTTTAGGTGGGGGGGGGGGGGGAGGAACCCCTAAGCCCCCCGGGTGCACCCCTGCACATATGCACTGGTACACCAAGGTTAACCTAATTAATCGCCGATGTCCATTGCTATTGAAAAAGTCGTCAGTGTAAACGCTCGAGTAGATTGTGAGCTTGGCGACTTTTGCGGTGGATATTGCCACCACCTGACGACTATTGGCTGACGATCTACAGTCGCCACGTATTTAGTCGTCTAATGTAAACGCCGGGTTAGGACCCATTTCCATTGGCCGACGAAAACGATGTAGATTCTTTAGTTCTCCTAATAGGCTATTTACATTGGCCATCACTGATCTATAGTCAGGCACCACTGGGGGCCTTTACATAAATAACGACACCTATGAAAGTGTACTTTAGCGATTCGGATCGTTTCAATTAGTAAATTATGCGACAAATTTTCTTTGATTTTCATAGATCGCTGACAATCACCAAAAAAATGAAGCGACGAAATTTAGCGACTACGAGCATTACAAAAAGACACTTTTGATCGCTGACTTTATCGCTGGAGGTCATTAGCTATGAAAAACCGGACCCAACCCAAAGGTCAGGTCTTGCATTAGCGATTCCCAACAAAAGCTATATTTAACCATATTATCGTTTTATGTTTTTTCCTAAAAAATCACACTGTTACATACCTCAAGATGTTGTTCATTATAGCAAATAAAAAAATTATGAAAAATATTGGTGAAATACCATTAATTTTTTACCTATGCATCATATAGTCAATTAAGACCATTTTTCATGGTTTAGCAACAGCGATAATTTTTGTGCGATGGTCTTTAACCCTGTATATTATTGATGAAGCGACACAATACTGAAATGGCTGATCCAGGAAGCTCGTAAACTGAGTCCGGAGTTTATTATGTACATAATACGTATAACAAGTAAAAAGAAAATTACTACGCAGGTATACAATGGCGTCATTGTATAATGTAGTTCATACACCAATATACCTCCTTACCCTTGGGCGTAAGGAACCCAACAAGCTACAAAGATGAAATATAGACCCACCCCTCATACAGTGAGAGAACGGGTCTGTGTGTGTAAAAAATAGAAAACAATGAATACAATTTCAAAAAAAAAGAAAAAATCGCTGCCAGCGATAATTGTGACTGAAAACATGCAAGATAGCGATGAAAACTTGGGAAACACCTCCCAACCTATGACGTCACGAGGGAATTCCCTGCTAAAATTTATCGCTAAAATTTCATAGCTGTAGCTATAAACAGTCTAGCGATATCTCAGCGATCGTGATGGGGCGTTCAATTGTAATAGAAAAAAAACAGGATCGTTAAAAACTTATATCGCTAAACGATTGCGATGATCTTGGCGACAAACTTATGTAACACCCCCCTGATGGACCTAAGGGCATTGCACACTTTGCGACTTTTCCCCTTGAGATATGCTATAGATTTGCACCAGCAGGAGGTAGGCTGAAAAACTTTAGGCAAATCTGTGCACACCTTGCGATTTTCCCTGGGACTTTCCACCCTTAATATGGTGAGACAATCTCAACCATGGAGAATTGAAAGTTCTTTTTTTTATATAAAAATTCTAGGGGATAATGAATTCTACTGTTGTGCATTTTGTTGGGGGAGACTCTTTGCTCTATTTCTCCTGACAAATACAAGAAATTATTATTAATAGAAAAATTTATATATCATTTTGCCAGACTCATTAATCATATCAATGATTTCTATTCAATAATTATTTGTTTCTATGAGGAGAAAAATAAGGAGACATGTATTTATCCTGTACAGAGCACAAATAAGAAACCTCATGACTAAATCCCGAAAAAAATAGTTAAGTGGGATTCACACGATGGGACTCACGTACCTCACATGCCGTTTGTCTGAGACAAACCCTGTTGAGACTCAGTTTTGGGTCGAAATCTCCAATATTCAGTTTGGTTCAACCCAGCTTGTGTCCATAAATTCTCACTCTCAGAACTAGTTGGTTTTTTTATACATGGGTTCTGAGAGCAGAAATACTTGACAAGAAATATTCACAGCTCACCAAAATTATGATTAATTTACAATTAATCTCCAATTTGTCGTGGGGGTGGCCGACATCGTCCATAGTCTCCTTCACATCTCCTGGTGGGTGACACCCCTAGGGGAATTCTGGGTGATTCATAATGAATAAAAGCTTATTCATTAATTTGAACTACCGGAAATATGTTTATTATGACTCAAAAACAAACTGGAGGTGTTTGATGGAGAATTATTGAGAAATCTAGTTAGATTCATTTCTAGTTACAAATGATGAAATTAGCTATCAAAAAATACCATTGTACCTAGCAACCTTCAGTCAGTCGAAACCCTTGTTCAAGTGTCCCCAAAAGTGTCTTTTATGTTAATTTTGTCCTCGGGTTCCCTCGAACGAGACTACGAACGAGGATTTCTCACCCTATTGACGATAGGGGTAATAAAACATGATTGACGTGCTCTCGCCGAATGTGTCGTCTGTGGAGGTCTCCAGTCCAATAAAAATCTATATATAGCCAATGCGGTACAACTTTACATTTAAAGGTTTCTTTGTGAACACCATCATAAAAGTTTCTGGGTGAATGCCAAAAACTATTACGCCCCCCCCCCCCCCACCAATAAACGTTGTTAAACTCCCAAAGAGGCTCGACCATCCCCATCCTGGCACAGGACGAGATCTTGAGTTTACAACTGTTTACTTTAAACCCATAAGACAGCAATATTTTCCACAGATTCTCTCCGATCCGGTCACCCATTATAATCGGGAACAAGAATGTCGCTGTGTTATACCCTCAACGACGCTTGCCGATCACACCTCTCCACTTTATGACCTTGTACAGCGACCCGATTGAGATAAAAAAAGAGCCACCGGGAGCCGAGCTGGGATGAGACACTTGCCGCTGGTGTGGATTCATAGAAAATAATTCAAAGTTTAATTACTTTTGATCCGATTAAGATATTCGGAAATGGTTTTCAGATTCATCATCGCCTCCGTCTCCCCTACGAATTGATATAAGGCACCTGTAAATCGGACTAGGGGATAGGCAGCATCGCTGTTCAAACGGCCTTCTTGGAATCGGGAACAGTCGGTGAAGTGCGTACAGCAACACGATTATGGTCGGGCAGAGTCGGTCATTACCCCTATGTTAGTAATGGCCGACCCGATTAAAATTAGGTCTGTGAAGTGCGTACAGCGACACGATTCTGACCGACCTGACGGATCCATCGGGCAAAGGTGTGATCGGGCACAATGGTCTGGTCGCTGTCTTATAGGCTTTAGGCCTATACATGTACACGTATAAATGTCCCCTCGGGACGTCGACACAGCCTTCCTATTGGCCTCATTTTTACGCTCACGCTTCTATCCGCAAATGTTATTACCGTGGCTAGGCCAGTTGGCTGGATGTAGGCGGATGGGAGGCGGGGGCACGCCAGATGTAAATAGACCCAAAAAAGATATGTTTACGTGTTGGCCGTGTTTACAGCCAAAAACGCCCCCGTAAACTGACGTTCGTGACAAAGTTTACGCCATGAACGCCAAAAGCGTATTGGTCTCGAAATGTATGGAAAGGTATGAAAAGATAATTTTTAAATGTGTTTACGGTATGGTGTTAACCGTTGTAAACGACCGGTCTCATTCTGGACGATCTTTTTTTATTCAGGATGGCATAAAACTTGTCGTGGGCGTCAGCATTATCGTCCGTACAAATTGTCGTACAAATATTGTACAATTGGCCTATTTCCAAGTTCTCAAATATTTCCTATTTAAACGCTGGTACACACTTTTATTATCCACCTAATACAAAGTGTCCATAGAAAACACATAGGGGGTGTGTATGGACATATCCGGCGCATACGGATATGTTGTATGCCCCGGGTGGCGCATCTGGAAAAATTGTGCGTATGGGAAAATAGTGCATAACTAAAACAAACTGATATCGACATGTCACTTGTCAAAAAAGGTGGATAATAAATACAATATAGACTGGTTTCAGATAAAAGCGGTTGTATGCTCCTCGGAGATGACTCTACGCAATATCCTCGCATATGCTCGGATATTACTACACGCCAACTCCTCGGAGCATACAGCTGCTTGTATCTGAAACCAGTCAATATTGTGTATACACTATCGAGCAATGCAGTGGTATGTTGAAACAGGCAGACCGAATGATGCCGTACCTATAAATCAGAGCAAATGGTTAAACCTTTTTCAAAAATGATTTAATCATTAACAAACGATGAAATATGGAATAAATGTATGATATATGAAGATAATTCTCTGTTGAAAATATCTTTTAATTTGAATTAGATTTATCACATGAAAAACGACTTTGGCATCGGCTACGACACCTCTAGAAGTGTCTTCCGGGACGAAAAATGGACGACAAAATGAACGACATTTTCAAAATGAACGATTTCTTGTGCCAAGCTCGTTCGCCGACGACCTACTTTGCATGCTACGTTTTGGCACTGACGAGACTTGTATGATTTTTTTTTTAATCTTAGAACTATCATTCAACGGCCCCCTGTGTCATGGAAGATTTATTGTCGCGTGTTTTGCTTCAGTGACACTTGCGTAAGAACGGCGTTTCTTCTACTTATCTGAGGTGGTGGGAACCATGTTTCGGCTACGGATCGGGAACGTATGTTTGCTTTGCTTTAACGTTCTATTACGTTTTTCAACGTTCATCAACGCTTATCTACGTTTCGGCGTTTTAGTGCGTTCATTTACGCATTACAAATGCGTAGAAATTGTTTTAGAAGTTTAGAATTTTAAAAAATGATTCTGATGCCCCAGTTACACTAGCGTAAAAAAAAACCGGCGTTTCCCCTGTACGCATGTCTACGTTCATCTACGCATTTTGAAATCTACAAATGCGCGACGATGCACGGAAAACGCGGAGTTGCACAGAACTAAGTGGGAATGCATACAAGAACGTAAAAAAAAATGCGGAAAATATGTAGGGTCAAAATCAGTTTTAAATTTTTTTAACTTTTCTCTACGCATTTTAAATGCGTAAATGAACGCGGTAAAACGCCACAATGCGTACAGATGCGGAAATAAGTGTTGAGTAACGTATTACTTATTATCTTTTTATCAAATACATATAATAAACCAAGCATTTTTTGTTGTTTTTTTAACGTTTTTAAAATAGATCTTCCTTTCCCAAAACACCACTATTCTGAAGTCATACTTTGGGTACCGAATATGTAACACAAGGTCTGTTTAGATACCAACCTATGAATACCGACTCCGACTAACCCGTGCCTAACCACAGCCTAACCACAGCCTAACCACAGCCTAACCACAGCCCAACCCCCTCTAAAGTATCACAAGGCTTAACAAACGGGCGTGGGAATCAGGGTGAGGGTTTTGCACTGAGGCCACCTGTACACAGCAGCCTTGTCCCAGGCCCGCCTACTCCTCGCCTAACCCTCGCCTAAATTGCTAAAACAACACACTGATAATTCCTGCCAGTGGCAGGTCCCAATACTTTTTCTCTTTTTTTTTATCATGTATACGCCGGGCGTATATATATACAGTAGAACCCCGCCTAACAGACACCCCGCGTAAGCGGTCACCCCGCGTTAGCGGCTACCTTTGCTCGGAACGGTTCCCTCTATTAGATGTTTATTTCAACCTCGCGTAAGCTGTCACCCCGCGTAAGCGGACACTTTGGCCCGGAACGAAGGGTGTTCGCTTATGCGGGGTTCTACTGTATATCGCCCAGAGCATATTTCCTATCGGATACGCCAGGTGTGAAATACAGCCAAGACGCGTCTGTATACCAAAGGAAACAGTCTTGTATACACCTCATACGTTGGTGCAAAATATAGACCTATATATATGAAAACAAGTCTATATTCAGCTGATACATGCACTTCTGCGATGGCATATAGAAACTAGGAGCCAAAAGTATATTTATCACAGATGAATGAGCATGCTATTATAAATGAATAACAATAGGTCGGGTAAGTGGGTCGGTAACCATGGTAACGGCGCCATTTTGGTTCAAAGCGCTCATGCGGAGGTGGTTCACTCACTATAGAATATAGTGGCCACTGAGTAACTCATCAACTTAAGTCAAGTTTTCAATGCTTCAAAATGGTTTAGTATTTTGATCCTGACTGGAGGTATATCAGTGAAATGTCATCTACAAGTTCCTCCAGTTTTCGTTTGAATAAGTTGAAAAGAAGAGCTGAGTTTTACTAATAAGGGAAGTGCAACTGATTTTGTTTACATCTGCCACTGAGGATGGTACCACAGGTGTAGTATGTTAGGCCAAGCAAGATAGTGGTTTGTTTCTTTGTTCAAATGACTGTGGAGTTTGGTCTAACTAGATTACTTAACATTGATTATCATATGCCATTCAATGTTTTATGTTTGTAATTATGATACCATTTTCATATTAGTAAATATTTTTCTTTTTACATTGTACTCTTGGTAAATAGGTCCTCATTAAAGGTGTATCATTAACTATCCTTATTAGGGATGAGACCCTATCAATGATTAAGATTTGCATCTACGAACTTGAACAAAATTTGAAATAGAAAAAGAATCAAATGATATCTAAGAAGAAAATAAAAAAAATAGGCTCTAATCAAGGGTTTATAATATCTAAGAAAGACACATAAATCTTAAAAAAAATCAAAAGTGAAATTGAATCAATTTAAATATGCATAATAGTGGAAGAATATGTTTCTCTTTTGAGTATATCTCACTCTCTCCCTGATAGCTTAAGAAACGTCTTTCTTTCCTTTGGCCTAAACCACCCCTTTTGACCCTGTTGCCATGGTGACTTATTTTATGACACCCTCCTCTGACCACATACGGCTGACCTAGTTACAAACTTTAGGGTTCTTAAGCAGTGCCTTATATAGAGTCAGAGAAAGGGACTTAAAAGAAGTTTCAAAACCAAAGAATCAAGGAAAATAAGCATTTTGGGTCACAGAAAGATATGGTCTATCTATGATATAGGATATATTGGATTATCTCTGAAGATTTGTGGATGTACCATAGACATGAAGTAAGTAGAGTGTTTCAAATACTCCCCCTTAACATTATAGGATTTGTCCTCTATGTTAGCCTGTATTTGCCCCATCAAATTTCAAATTTCTAGATCAGAAATCTGCTTGAGAACATCGTTAGAGTCTACTGCATTCTTTTCTCTTTTTACCAACTTAATTTTAACAAAAAATTAGGTTATGAAACAATGATTACTAAACCCCACCATCCTAGCCCATACAAACCCTATGGAGTAAATTGGGGGCGTGGGTTTGTTGTGAACCAGCCGCCATTGTTGCCATGGATACCACTTACCCGACCTATTAAAAGGTTTGAGTCAGTTTTAGCCTATGGATAGTTTTCTGTAACCCACCTGCACCCAGTCAACTTGTCATTTCTCTAACTGCCTGAGTCTAGGATCAAAACATATCAAGCAACAGTGGGTCAAGGAGGTATTTCGGTCTTGAGTGATTGGTCATGGTCAGCTGGGCACGTCTCAAAGACCCTGAGACACTCCTTGCTCTGTTCTTACTATCACAGTGAACAGCATGCAGATAGTAAAGGAATAGTTTTTTGGAAGCACACTGAAAGTTCAATGTGATCACTCTAACTCTGACCCTAACCCTGACTCTAACCTCTAGATGATGTTTTTAGTGCGTACAAGCACGCTCTAATAACAATTAATGATAAACTATAGTAAAACCAAAATGATGCGGGTAGGCAATAAGCGCAATGTAGATTTCAGCCCATAAGACAGCGACATTTTCAACAGATTCTCACTGATCCGATCATTGATTAAAATAGGGAACAAGAATGTCGCTGTCTTATACCCTTTGCCGATCACACGTCTCCACTTTATGACCTTGTACAGCGACCCGATTGAGATCAAAGAGAGCCGAGCCGAGGTGAGCCATGGGCCGCTGGTGTGGATTCACAATTCTTGCCTGCATCTTGAGCGGTGAAAACCAAGCTAAAAACAGGAAAGTTGCCTAATGTAGGGGTCAGGGTACACTGGCCACCCGAGCTACACTACGTTAGCTCTGGTCACGTTGAATTGACAGGGGCCTTGACATGGTGTGGTAGCGGGTATCTCAAGCCATTGCAGTGGGAAAAGGAACTTCACTTTAGTTATTTTCCGGTTGGGCGTTAGGGGTTGGTATCTATTTTTACTCTGTGTATCTATTTTTACTCTGTATCTATTTTTACTCTGTGGTCCAACCGCCTTGATCCACCACCTGTATGTGTCTCTTACTCTCCCAGCAGATCCTTTATGTGACCTGGACCTATTCAATTCTCACTCTTGAAACCATTTTTCCATGTTTATATTTACCTTTGTGTGTATTTTTAATCAAATAAACATAAAGGTAGACTTTATCATCAATTTTGTCAGCTATGAATATTTCATAATGAGGATCTTATCTCTAAAAATCCAAAAATAAAGAAAGCTACTTGGTTTGAGAGTGAGAATCCGTGGACACGACCAGGGTTTAACGTTACCAACCTCTTAGTTTAAACACAGTGTAGACAGAGGTGGTGGCCAATCTAGGGTCAGGGTAGTCGAGCAGCGTTGTTTCACTTTTACGCTAGATGGCACGAGTGCCGATCCCTGCTGTGCGGTCAAGCCGGCGGACCTGTGTATTCAAATACTACGGGATCGCCCGCATTAAGACTGAGTCCGCAGCGGGTTGACAGGACTTCTCGCGGTGCCTCCCTGTAGAGTGAACGCCTGGAGCCTCACCAGTTGGTAAGGTTGGTTTGGAACCTTTCAACGATGAACAGACCAGAATCTCTTCCTGCGCTAGTTGGTGCCCCGCAGTATCAACTTACTGTATTATACATATACCGAATAAAAGCTGGTATATTGAAATAGTCCGGAGTCTGGTTTTGTGTTCACAGGTAGCGATAGGTTGTAGATCCTGCATCTCCCTACCCCTTTCCAGTGGGTCAATCCGAACCCACCCATACTGGTGCGGTAAGTATGGGGTAGCGACTATAGTCTCAGGCCCTTTGGGAACTGCCGAATGCGGCGACTAAGGGTTTCACGACACTCTGAATGTGGTGATGGTTGTGTGATCAGTGAAAGAACTAGTCAAGAATCAATGGAGATAATACTGCCATTATTGTATGGCAATGATTCTAAGAGATAATTTAGATGAGATAGGAAAATAAACCATCCTTTTCTGTTAAAAATAAAGAAATATAATCAGGACCCAAACACAACCACGTGCAAGAGAGAAAATTAATTCAGATGGAATTAATTCATTCAATTTTTTTTTTTTTTTCAAAAAGGAGTGGATTCCATAGCCTCGCGGGGTGATTCACTGAGCGGGACGTCCTGTTAAAGGGGTCCGACTGTAGATCTTTGTCAATTGGGACGCCCTGTTAGCGAGGTCGGACTGTAAATCTGTGTTACCTGAAGCGTGAGTGATTTACCTCGCAGAGACTAAGGGAAGCCGGTGTGGCAATGCGTACCAGCACTTACGACAACTGGGCACTACTCCGGGAGCGGGTCCGTGGGTGAGTCTTATTACAAAACCTACATTTTGTGTTGATTGTAAGTGTTAAGACGTGGACACACCAAGCGAGTCAAGGCAGCGATCTTCCGGAAATCACTGCGTTTCTCGCTTGGTGTATCCCCGGCAAGGACAAGTTCACATCATTTGCACGCTCTTTGTACACAAGTAATGATACGAAAGGAGAAAATATTTATATGTACTTTTGCCACAAGCCTCTACTGCTTGAATATATTATTGTTTACATTTCATAATTTACAGTGGATTTGGTGGTGGGCCACAATAACATCCTATATGCGAACCTTTTCCGAATAACAAGAATACTAAAAAAAAAGAAAAGTTGTTGATGCTACATATTTGCTACATATTTGTATTATACTGGAGCCCAATAGCTTGTGGGTACAGCGCTAACATCAATGGTATTGATATGAAATATTCCTCATATCGTGCGATTTCCAAGGCTCAATAGTAAAGGTAGTCTTATTGACTTAAAGCTTATATAAAGCAATCAAGCTGTGTTAATCAATCCTAAAAATGAAGCCCCGCCCACACGGCCGACAGCAGGCACGCATGGATCGGGACTGACAGATGCATATATAGGCCTTTTTCCACAGGGCGGTGTCGCACCTTATCTGATTGGTTACGCAATGCCTGTAGCCAAACTAGCCCATCGCAACGTATACTTAAGCATTGGATCTATCAGTAAATGAGCGTAATACGTTCATAATATCCATGTATCTCATTCTCAGAAAAATGATAATGTTTTCATCTTATTCTATGGTATTCAAGCTCCAATTTGATGTATCATACATGCATATCAACTCAATGATACTTTAGATATAGCTTAGATAACACAGGTATACCCAAACTGTATACACAATAATACATTGGCAAGTATAGCTATAATATGCTTATCTTTCTCCAAGTTAAAACCAAGATGATTATCAACCATAAAGTTTAGACAACCCAGACTCGTTAATACAATATCCTAGTTTGTTCCAGCAATTTAATCTATGAAAAAACAACACTCCTGTAATCACACCCACCGTTCACACTTTAGGTGTGATTGCTGTGTGTCTCTATATACATGCTGCCGGACTCGGCCGCGTTACTAGACAGTGGGCCGTTAGGCGGCGCTGAACGGCAACACCTGTATTGGGTGAGGTGTAGGGTCCGGTCGCGACCACCTGGTCCGGCCTGCACCACTTATAAAACCATTCTGAGCACTGTGTACGCTTCACTGACTCTCTGACTCTCACTGTGAACACATGTAACCGGCTGTATTTAGTAGGGGGAGACTGGAATACACAACTACACAACATGTAACATTGTTAGAGTAAGTAAAATAAGTAATACCTTATAAGTTAAAGATTGAGTGTGGACCATTATACTGTATAACTCTGTGTATGTGAGTTTTTACCTGAAGTATGCCTGTCTGCGTGTCTGTATACATGTATTGTTGCAGCTATGGCTCTGTGAGCAAATGTGTGCCTGTCACACACTGTGTGATTCTATGTGTTGATACTATGTCTGTGTGTCTGTGTGTTTATCCTACCCCGCATATAAATATCCATAGACTTAACATGGTGGGCCTGTATGCCACTGTTATGCCATAAAATATTTATATGCCACTGGTGACATATAAAGTTAAACACATATAACAGCGTAGGATGAAATCTAAACATCACTCAATTTCATATAATTGTTTACATGCCATTCGTTCTCTTCTGCTACAGATATCACTCAGCTCCGCTTCGTGATATCATTCCGCGAAGACAACTCATGCCATATAAACAATCATATGAAATTTCGTGATGTTTCATGATAATATCTTTCCTGTGTCTGCGTATCTGTGTTTATCACTCTGGTTATGTCTCACCACATCTCACACTAAAGGAAAGAGTATCACTCACAGGGAATCTTCATGTTCTCTTAGGGCTCCCCTACTCTGAGTTGTTGCAATCCCTGCATGCATATGAATGACCTGTAGACTCCCTCCCATCAGGACCTGTTTCAGTAGTCTTGTGACATTAGGCCTAGACAGACATCAACAGCGGCACCAACAGTGCAAGCAACAGCGGAAAAAGACTAGCAAATATCAGAAAATCGGAGCGCCCAATCTTCTTCATATTTGGAACGATTATAGGTTATATATGTATCTCCTACTCATGTTAAAGTATCATTGCTTAATTCCTACGAGAAGTGAGTGAAACTCCGCATGTCATCGATTGCGATCTTGTGATCTGTCTGTATGGTGTCACAGACGCCATCTAGACATGTCACGAAACTACTGAAACAGGTCCCAGGACCTGTTTCAGTAGTCTTGTGACATTAGGCCTAGACAGACATCAACAGCAGCACCAACAGTGCAAGCAACAGCGGAAATTTTTTTGTTAGGTTTCAAAACACATGTCACAGTTGATGTCAAATATCAGCGGATAGAGGTGGTCAATTTTCTTCATATTTGGAACGATTATAGGATATATGTTTCCCTTGCTCGTGTTAAAGTTTCATTGCTTAATCCCTACGGAAAGTGAGTGAAATTGTCTAATACTTTTGAAACCGGACACACCATGTTTGGAGTCTGTCTTGTCCTAAGTGCCGCATCTTATGTTGACCTGTCCTTATTGTGTCACAGACGCAATCTAGACATGTCATGAAACTACTGAAACAGGGACCCGTTTCAATAGTCTGTAGGACGTCTGTTATTGGGTTTAGTGACACAATAGCGGTACTTCGCGTTTCAATACTTAAGGGACAAACGTTTCTGGGACATAGGATAAGAGACAGCCGCAAATAGTGGCTTGTACCATTTCAGAAGTGTCTGTCTGGTCACTAAAAGGGTCACTATAGTGTCTATAATAGCGAGAGGGTATACCCTCTCGTTTTTGATGTCACAAACACATAACTTTACTTACCATATTTGAATTTTGTCATAGAAAATGCTGCTCTGATAGCCAGTGTAGGATTTCTCAAGCCTGTCACTAATTTCTGCAGCGACTTTTACCTTGACACTACTTGTTCCCGAGAGCACTAACACCATCCATGGTAATGCCCAGGCAGCAATGTCACTATCTCACCAACAGTGAACTGACACACCACCCCAATAGTGACATGCCTTCTGCAACGAGAATTAAATTTTGTCACTATTCCTGTCACTATTTGAGTCATTAAACATGGGTTTAGTGACCCAATCTATTGAAACGGGCCCCAGGGACCCGTTTCAATAGCCTGTAGGACGTCCGTTCTTGTGTCCTGCGACACAATAGCGGCAGTTCACGTTGCAGTACTTTAGTGACAACCCACTTAGCGACGTTGCGTAGCAGACAGGCGCAAATAGTGGCTAGTACCATTTCAGAAGTGGTTGTCCAGTCACTAAAAGGGTCACTGTAGTGTCTTAAATAGCGAGAGGGTATACCCTCTCGCTTCCATTGTCACAAATGCGTAACTTTACTTCCTGTAGGAATTAAGCTACGAAACTTTAACCCCAGTTAGGGACACATACAACTTATAAACATGCCAAATATGAAGGATATCGCCCCATGCAATCCAACGATATTCGCATTTGAATTTTGTCATAGAAAATGCTGCTCTGGTGTCCAGTGTAGAATTACTCAAGCGTAGTCGCTAATTTATGCGGTGACCTTCACCTTGACACCACTTGTCCCCAGTAGGACATGAGTATGAGAGGTGGGGTACCCAACATGTGTTGTCCCAAACTAGGGAAACATCCACAATAGTGACAAGACACACCTCCCCTTTAGTGACATGCCTATTGCAACGCGACCAAACTTTTTCTGTTATTCAAGTCACTATTGGCGTCACTAAACATTTCACTAAGTGGCTTAGTGACCCATTCTATTGAAACGGGCCCCTGGTCCCTTTCTCAGGTCCATTTGTCCCATCGTGTGAATCCCACTTTATAGGCTTTATGAGAGTGGTGCATTCCGCGATGGCCGCATGCCAAAACAGCGAGTGGTGTCACGTAATACCACAGCTGACTGCTTGACCGGCTTCTCACCATGGGTCGTTGGTGCATGTACGCAAGCGGTCATTGTAAAATTACAAACATGTTTGAGTTTTAAGACTCACATAACCGGATAACACATCTTAGATAAAGAGGAGAGTCAAAATATTGAATAATGGGAATAAACCATGCTTAGATATCTTTTTAAACTAAAAAAAAATCATAATTGTTGTATAAGCATATTAAAAAGATATATAAGTGCATGTATATCAAAAAGTTTGTTTCTAGACTGCAGATCATATACGTTCATTAAGATAATATCTTCTGTCTTGTCAAACAACACAGAGTGGAAAAAATGATCCAGGATGTTGGAGTTATCGTATCGTTCAGACCAGCACCAGAAACGAACGAACTTTATTCAACAGCCCCCTGGAACGTTTTATTTTCTATGGCAAAAGAGAGTGTAAAGTCCGGGGTGCGAGGAGAGCTCGTACGAGGTACAATCTTAAAGATCATATCCATGATTAACACTGCACGAAAACCACCAGTTTATTGAGCGCGGGAAATCACGCTCATATACGTCATCTAGATAGGTTAGAATGCTCACACAGGCTTTCACTCAGCTTACTGCAGAGAATCTAACACTTCGCTATCAATGTCCCGACTATAAAGGCCTGGGTAAATGAACAGGGGTCCAGTATAACAGTCTGACCATCTCCACGCCCCACTACTGACTTGGTTCCTTTAAATAGAACTTTCATGGCTGAGTGACCATGTCAAAGCGTGTGCATTCAATGCATATATCATATGGACAGAAATCACATTTCAATGGACTATGATAATAGTAATAGTGCCAATTATATGAATGTTCCAGATGATACCCCATCTGAAGATGTCAAAACAACTCTTAGAAGTAGATGGAAAACAGATGACAAATATGTTAGTAAAATGAAGTACCCTCAAGCAAAACAAACTTGAGTGCATCAAGCGCTAAGTGGCTATCAAAGAGCAAACTGAGTGGCATAGCTGACCTATTAGCCAGAGAAGTAGGGCAGTTGACCAAGACCCTAAATGAAAAATTCAGTCACAACCACGACAAGGTGAATGTGATCTGTTGTATACTAGACTAGGCACAAGTTAAAATCAAAAACGCTAGCCAGAAAATGAAAAACATCTCAAAAGAAATATACCAAAATATTGATATTCTCTTACTTTTATTTTATGAGATTTTGGTATACCGCGCTATGAATTATTATGAATGGAAATAACATATGCTCCTAGTTCCTATATACGCCATCGCGGCAGCGCACGTATCGGCTGTAGATTGACTTGTTTTCATATGTAGGCGCCTGTAATCC
Organism: Alentia gelatinosa; assembly: GCA_950022655.1. Classification (NCBI taxonomy): domain Eukaryota; kingdom Metazoa; phylum Annelida; class Polychaeta; order Phyllodocida; family Polynoidae; genus Alentia; species Alentia gelatinosa. The sequence continues at coordinate 53,309,084 of OX465586.1, forward strand.
ACAAAAGCGTATGAGGCGTTTACAAGACTGTTTCCTTGGCTGTATTTCACACCTGGGATATACAAGAGGAAACATCATCTGTGCGACATGTAAACGGCTGGCGTTTACGTGTCGCGATAGTAAATAAAAAAGACCCGCCTCCCACCCGTTAGTGTTTGTACAGGTATAGGTGGCCTCAGTGGGAAACCCTCAGCACTTGACCTGCCCGTTTGTAGGCAGAGGTTATGCAGTAGTTAAGCGAGGGTTAGGTGGTGCGTAGAAGTCCTGCCGCCCCGAGTTGCAACCATCACAAACCCTAGTTCAAGTCTACTCCAAAGTGTCTTTCAGGCCGATTCTGTCCTCGGGTTCCCCTGAACGACACTAGAGGGAAACTATGTTCCGGTGGGAATAAGTCAATGTTACGAGGTAATGCTTGGAAAAATTACTGCCCAAGGCGTAGCCGCGGGCAGTAATTTTTCCAATCCTTACCAAGTAACTTTGACTTATTTCCACTGGTACATGGTTTCCCTATTCCTATATACCTTCAATTGTCGGATAATATCGATAAAAACCGAACGTCTCTGAACGTCAACCTGGGTAGTAAACGTTAACCTGGGCAGTAAACGTCAACCTGGGCAGTAACTTCAACCTGGGCAGTAAACAAAAGTTATTCCACCCCCAGCAGCGTTAAGGTTGTTCGCTCATAGGTATATAGGAATATGATTTCTCCGCCGTGGAGGGCTCCTTCATCGGGTCTGTTGTCCCCAACGAGAGTTAAAAATAAGACGGGCTAGCTACAACTGTCCTTCCCCAAAATAAAGGGCACAATCCACCAGGCCGATTTCTCACCCGATCAATTGTTCATGGGCCCTTAAGAGGAAGCTCACGTATTGTAATTTATTTAATTCTGATAATAATAGTTTAATAAATGACCATTTTCAAAGATTTGAGAAATTCTAGGGCATCAGATAATAATCGGCGATTGTCTGGCTACGGAATCGGCTACCGTCGGTCCAGTGGAACACCCCCTTAACTTGAATAATCAAACCGAAACCCTCATACGACCTCTCCTCAGGCACCCCTCTCATAAGATCTCACACTCTCTAAGTCGTATTCTGTACTCTCACTACGCTCTATGCAGAATAATTCTTAACGAACAGGGCTTAGAGCCTTGAGAATCCACTGGCCTGCCTCCCGTGCTAAAGACGTACATCAATGCAACCAAAGATTCCTATAATCTCAATGATGCCACCTAGCGGGAATACTGTGCCTCAGGCCTTATACTCTCGTTGGCTACGAAAACAAAACGGGCCCCTGGGGGCTGTTTAATAAAGTTCGTTCGTTTCTGGTGCTGGACTGAACAATACGATAACTCCAACGATAAACGACATCCTGGACGATTTTTTTTTCATTCAGTGTTGTATGACAAGACAGAACATATCATCTATATGAACGTAATGGTATTCAACACCTTGTAAAGGCTTTATATTAATTTTATCATTGATACATCTTATGCTTATAACACATCATTTTATACAACACTATGGCTCCAAAGACAATTCTAAGATATTTTTTGCCGTTCGTAGTTTATCCAACGGTCCCCAGCCAAACAACTTTACCGCGCTAGATCGTGGTAGCTTGCGCTTTCCCGGGGTTTGCACTAGACGACTAAAATGTGACGACTGTAGATAGTCTAGCCTATATAATCGTCACGAGGTATCGTCAATTTCCGTTTTATAATTCATCCTGGGGGTGGCCCACATCGTCCATAGTCTCCTTCCCCTCTCCTAGCGGGCGACACTGCCAATACGATTCCGGATATCTTGGCCCCTTTGGCATCTCGGACCCCCTACGGCACCTCGGACCCATCGGCACCTCGGACCCCCGCTTTCACAGCTTTCACGCCTTCATGCGCGAAAAGAGGAAATGTCTTCCAATGTGATTACTCAGAAGAAAACAAACAGAAAAACAATCCCCTAATTCTAACCCTTTCCCTATCCCTAACCCAGCCCTAACCCTTTCCCTAACCTTAACCCTATCGCTAAATAGTCAGACCTTTCCTTCTATATGGAAATGTCATCTCCATAAGTATCATAAGTAACGGCTCGAGTTCTCCAAACTTTTTCTCCAAAACTGGTTGAGTTCTCCTGTCAACTACAGGTTGAGTTCGTTTCGGGTCGAGTTCTCCAGTAACCCAGGGAAACGCGGGAGCGCGAAACGCGGTCGCGAGGAGGCCGAGATGACTCAGCGAAAAGGGGTCCGAGATGCCGAGATGACTCAGCGAAAAGGGGTCCGAGATGCCGAAGGGGCCAAGATATTCGTATACCGCCAATACAGATACCCCAATACAAACTGGTAGTGTTAGACGGATGATGTTTGACATATTCAGCCAGATTCATATATATCTATAAATGATGAAATTGGACTCGTACATAGCTCGATTACGTAATATCGGCCACAATAGTCATCAACCCAAGAACTTCTTCAAGCGTTTACATTTTTTATAAGTACAGATTTCTAGCCATTGAAAGTCGTCAGGTTTTGCAACATTCAAGAATCGCCGCCTATAATCGTCCAGTGGAAACGCCGGGCAAATCGCACCAGGGAAAAATCAGTTAGTGGTGGCCTTATTGCATAACGTATGCCAAATCAATCAGCGAACATATTTTTAATCATTGGCTATTGTTCGCCAATTATACATTTTGCGACTTAAAGGCATATCAGACAATTCACGCAGGCGCCATCTGGTGGTTTTTAGATATTGTCAATTATCAGTCGAAACTGCTTTCTTGGGATTCCTTCTAATTCTAAATGAGTAAATTCAATGATTGAAATTTAATTTAATTTAATGATCAGTCATTTGTTTAGTTTTTCTAATTTGAACAGGGAAAATAGGCTAATTTTCAATTCCTTGACTTACATAGAAAATGCACTAAAAATATGGTTTTCTTCAATTTTTCAAAAACAATGTAAGTATTTAAGATTTAAATGTGTAGTATACATCTACCATATTCTGTGCAGGTTGGGGAAACTGACATGGGTTTTGCTATGTGAAAAACAACTTCTTAAAATTTCTATATATTCCATTATAAAATTGTCATGATTTTGAGCTTAAAATATAAAACTAGCACGGTGACCCCCAATCTTTAAGTTAGATATGTATACTAGAATACTTGGAGGTCATCATATTCAAATTTTAGGAAAATAACATGGGTTTTGATTTTCATACCAAATTGTCTGATATCCCCTTAAACCCCTATAAATGGGACTCTTGCATAATTCTTCTAATAAAAGTGAGATCTCATCTAGTCACCCCTTCCCCCCCCCCCTCCCAAGATTGTCAATCATTATTTGCTGTGTACTGTATTCATGGTTTGGGTCACATTTTCTCATTCAAGCAGATAACAAAGCTGTGAAATCAAAGGTATAAGGAAAAGATTCCAACGTGCAAGCACAACACATAAATTGTCTCTCAAACAACAAAAACCATCATGCAGGAAGGTAAGAATCTGCTGCAGTTGAGTATACTTTGTACTTCTTTATACTTCAAAAATCTTTTTTTGCTCCACTCAACTTCAAATATATATGTAAACTGGTTTTAGGAGATTTGGGAGGTGTTTCTAAAACTAAGGACGATAAAAGAATCGATTTTATCGTGGTCTTCGTTGCATTCTTTTTACCTTAAGGGATCCGTCTCTATGGATGAAGACGATAAGGAAAATATCTTTATTTTTAGTCTTTTTGAAAGGTTGCTAATTTACTTTTTTTGGTGCGTTGATAAGTAGGTTCAATCCTTTATGATAAAAAGTTTTCCACTAAGATAGGAGTGGATAAAGTAAATAATGAAAATTACAAAGGTTTTCCTGAATTCTGAGGATCACATTTAAAAAACGGACTGACACTCCGATCATAATCATTATCGCCTGTGGTTAGTCCTAATCGTAATCGTTCAGTCAGTATCGTTCTTAGTATTAGAAACGCCTCTCTGCACCACTCATGTACAATGAATATTCCCATGATTCTGCTGGGGGGTGTTGCATAAACTGGGAACGAAAGATAAAAACGTAACCAAAGTGTATAACGAACGTTAGTGATGCATAAAGAAAGAATGGGAGGGCAATGTACCAACAACAAACGTTAGTATCCAAACCCGGAAAAAATGAGGTGCATAAAAATAGTTCCATCTTTTATCGTACGTTGTGTTTTCGCAATGTCGCGTTGCATAAGGACAAATTGACCATGCTGTATTGACTACAGAAAACTGAATGCTATCACTAGGGAGAATGCTTACCTGATACCCCGGATAGATGAGAGCCTCAACTTTCTGGGTGGGAATCAGTAGTTTTGTACTCTGGATCTCCAATCTGGGTATTGGCAAGTGAAGGAGAATAGTGAAGATCAGCCTAAAATGGCCTTCACTACTCATCAGGGGCTTTACAAGTTTACCGTAATGCCATTTGGTCTATACAATGCTCCAGCGACATTTGAATCCATTCTTTGATACTTGCGCTGTAAATTATATTTTTTAACCCTTTAAGGACGCATGATGCCTGGAGGCATCACTGCACTAAAGACGCATGACGCCTGGAGGCATCACCGCACTAAAGACGCATGATGCCTTGAGGCATCATTGTCCCAATATTAACAAATATGTTTTAACAAAGAAATAATATTCATGAAATTTTCAGAATATGTAGATATAACATTATATCTAGTATTTCGATTAAAAAGAAATAAAATATTCATGATTATGTATCATACTGCATGATTAGAAACTTGGATATCAGTTTTAACTATTATGTGGCCGTCCTCAAGCCAGAGAAACTGCCACCAGCACTCGTCCTTATGGGAGTAGCTAGGCCCCAGGCAGCCGTCCTTAAAGGGTTAAACATAGAAGAACCTGGATGCTGCTGCATGTGTATGTTTGTTGGACTACTGGTTATTGTTTGAGCAATTGAGTACTTTGTTCGCGCTACAATATGAATGTAAACAGTTTTGTATGTATATAAATCTAGTTAAATGAATACTATTCATGGTCCTTTTTGTCATTTTACAGGTGGTAAATGTATGCATCTTTGGTCACGAGCCTTCCCCACCGGTTTCCTGGGCGAGGCACGATCCTTGATGAAGCTCCTGCCTGCGCTCGTCAGTATTTCATTGGACTACTTTCTCATGCTACACACTTATACCATATTATATTTCTTTGGTCCTTTTTTCCCTTTTGCATCAAAGGAAGTACAAATCATGGCCTCTGCAAGGCAGATCTAACGGCCAATCCTGCAAACTGTTACAGAGTTCTTTAGTGCAAGTAACTTTTATCTTTTTTAATTCGCTAAGAAAGATACATAGTACAATCACCAAATATTTGGCGCTCTGCAAAGTAACGGTCAAAAGTCATATATAATTATATATGGTTAATAGTACAAAAGACCCCACTTTCAAAGGGTTGTATCCTTTCTCCCAGGAAGAATTCTCCCAGGAAGTGTCTTAAGATGCATAACTCTACTTTTTCTAATGGAGATTATTAGAAGAAATCTTGTCAGAAACCACAACCATTGATTACGGATTTTTATTATCCATCGTATACAAAGCCCCCATTGAGAATGCATGGGGACTCAGTAAACCACGACCCATTGTATAAATCCTGTCAGATACCATAACTGTGGTATACGGATTCACACCTGTGGTATACGGCCTCAAAACCATGGTATACGGGAAAAATAGGCCCTTTTGCTATAGAGCAAAGAAATAGTCCCTATTGTTATACCTTTTAACATGGCAATAACTGGGTTTAATTTATTCGAAAATATGGATAATAAATACAACAAACGATGATTTTGTGGACAGGCGGCTCTGTAAACCACTCGAGGTTGACGTCGTAATACACTCGCTAGCGCTCATGTATTACTACGCGTCAACCACTCGTGGTTTACGGCCGCCTGTCCACAAAACCATCGATTATTGTCTATAAATGGCATTGAAGGTGGTCTCGAAAAGATTGTTCACTGGAAAATATATTCCCCAGACATATTTGTAGTCCTTTTGTCCTGGAGAGAAAAAAAATATAGTCCCTCATGATATACACTATAATATGGCTTGATTTGATCTATTTAAGAGTAATAAATACAGCAAACTATAGTGTTTGGGACAGGCGGCTCTGTAAACCATTCAAGGTTGACTTTGTAATACAGGGACCAGGGAGCTGTTTCAAAAGTCGAGTGAAGTCTCGCCAGCGGCACGTCGCATTTCAAAGTGAGAGGCCGCAACAGCGAGCGGCACTTTGAATCAAAGCGGCAGCTAAATCGCTACCAATACCCAATAGTGAGCAGCACCTCCACCTCGACAGCGACACTTCAAGTGACATTGTTAGCTCTCGCTTTGGCGGTGAGTACTCTCGATTAGCACCCTCCCGACTTTGGAAACAACTCCCTGTTTCAATAGTATGGGGAGTAAACTGGAATGGCAACCACAACAGCGAGAGCAATCAACGGCACTTACAGCAGAGAAAATAAAGTCTCATTTCATAATTAGCATTGCTGTTGAGGTGGTCCTTCCCTTCGCCATGCAAGCATAGCGAACAGAATATCTAAGAAATCAAAATTTAATGAATATTTTGATAATTCCAAATTATTCTTCGTGTTCTCCCAACATTTCAGTTTTTATTTGATGTCTCTTCGTGTATTTTTCTTCACAGAATTACAATAACCAACCCTGCAACTCTCGCTTATAAGACATGGAAGTGATAGCCTAGGGTCGAGTAGTACAGGAGGACACCGACTGAGTAGTGCAGTGACTGTAGTTCTTAGTTTAAATAGTTTAGTGGTTCTCACAAAGTAGTTGACCACTATAGAATTTTGAAAATCGATATATATGGTTAATACATACACATGGAATTGTTCGGAACATGTTTTTTTACTTACAAATGTTATAACATCTGATAGAATAAGTTTTTAAATTGCTATTTTGATCAATATGATACTGCCACTGATGGTGCCGCTTAAGTGCCGCTCGCTGTTGCCACCCTCTAGTAGTGAAACGCGATGTGCCGCTGTTGAGTTAGTGAGACTAACAACGAAAGCATTTTCAACAAGTGAAACAGGTCCCAGCTCTCATATATTACTACTCACTAACCATTGTGCTTTACAACCTTAAATTGTCTCAATTTTCTCATTTCATATTAATTCCTTTTTATATTCCTCTCAATGACTTCTCTTTATTTACGAACAGCTTCTCTCAACAGTTGTTCAATAAATAGAGGCGATGATTTCACCATTTTCTTTCAGGTAATTTCTACCATGTGTCAGTGGTATGTGCAGCCCATAGCCATCATCTTCGCTGGCCACTTGGGGAAGATCCAGCTGGATGCAGTGGGGCTCTCCTGTTCCGTATGTTCATTATTTAGTAATATATCGAACCTGTCTTAGTTTGTAAAGAGATATTTAACCTCTATTCAGAGCGAATAATCCCTGAATGCATCATATACAAAATTATTATTTCTATCGGGAAATAATCAATAGATAACCATGAAACATGTAAAAATATGTGTACTATGACAAGATGACTTCAGGTTGTGCATATGGTACACGGTCATCTCGGCCCCATCGGCATCTCGGACCCCTTTTTGTGCGGTCATCTCGGCCCCCTCGCGGCCGCGTTTCGCGGGTTAAAGATATACATGTATAGGGTTAATGCTAGGGAAAGGGTTAGGGTTAGGGTTAAAGTTTGGGATAGGGTTATCACACATGTTTTGTAAGATATGCTTTTGTTTTGTAAGATTCTTTATTGTGGATAATAGAAAAATAAGATAATACAGTAAAGCTGGTAATCCGTATTTTGGCTAAGTACTCACATTGGAAGACAGTCACCGTTTTCGCGCATGAAGGCGTGAAAGCTATGAAAGTGGGGGGCCAAGGTGCCGATGGGTCCGGGGTGCCGTAGGGTGTCCGAGATGCCAAAGGGGCCGATACATCCGGGAATCGTGCATATTGATAATAGAACTCAATTCCTGACGGCCATGAGTATGTCACGAGACCTAATTTGTTCCGTTATCAGTATGCAAAACCTTAAGCTATGTGGTCTTTATTCCTATAGGCCTCTAAAGGTGTTGCCGTTCAACGCCACCTAATGGTGGGATGGTTAGTTAGGTCGTTGCTCGGACAAGCACTGGTGATTCCAGCCATATGTGTATAGGGAAACATAGCAATCACACCTAAAGTGGGAACGGTGAGTGTGATTGCAGGATTGTAGTTTTTTGACAGATTAAATTGCTGGAACAAACTAGGGGCTGTCCAAACTTCATAGTTGATAATTAACTTGGTATTAACTTGGAAAAAGATAAGCATAGTACACCTGACCCTGCCAATTTATTATTTTGTATCCAGTCTTGGTATACCTGTGTTATCTAAGGTATATCTAAAGTATCATTGGGGTGATATATGACACACAAATTGGAGCTGGAATACCATAGAATACAATACTATCGCTGTTATTTCTCTGGAAATAATGTGCATGGGTATTATGAGCATATTATACTCATACACTCAGTGATCCAATGCTAAAGAATATGTTGCTAGGTGAATGTTTGGCTTTAGCCGGGGCATAACTAAGCAGATAAGGTAGATACCGGCCAGTGGAAAAAGGCCTATTGGCGAACAATACAAAGTTACATGCCGCTGTTAGGGGTACAATTATGAGTTATGTACCAAGGGTGACCAACGGTGACCAAGACTTTTTCGGCCCTGGCTGACATTTTCTTCCTAGGATGACATTCTCGTCCCAGGCTGACCACTAATCTATATCGTCATAGGGAGCCAAAGTTAACCCGCTCCAACCACAGATAGCCGGTCACAAAATACTATTTCCGGGTATCGGCGCTCAGTACTTAGCCTATGTAGGTTTGAGATTATGTCTCATTCTCCAATCTTTTAGATCCAAATTTTTAATAAACTTAACAACTGTCATCATAGTTTTGAAACAAAGTTATTCAGAGACGATAGTTATAAACTTCACTTCAAAAGTAACAAACGAGACCAAAAACATAAGTCTAGCCTCAAACCCCCATAGCTTTAGCACTAAGCCTCGTTCTTACTGGCCACCGGAAACGGTGTTTTGTAGGTGGGTATCTGTGGTTTCAGCGGGTTCACTTTGGCTCCCTATATATCGTTCGATATGACGTTGTCACATAACAACACGCACAGCAACACCTCTTAGTTGCTATGAAACGGCGGGAAACCGGCAGTACAAAAACGTAGCGGTTGCAGCTACTCGAAAAGGGTAGCCATAGCTTCTTGCACTGTCGCAGGTAAACAAATCTTCATTTTTATCGATATTTGAAGGTATATAGGAATATGGAAACCAAGTCCCGGAGAAAATATACCAAAGTTTCTGGGTCTCTAAAAATGGAGAATATATTGGCAGAAAATATATTGGCAGGAAATTAAAGAAAAAAATATCATCTTATTCTGTCTGTTCACTGAAGGCACACAACTATGATTGAAAGAAGGTATAGCCTGGGACACATCAAGTGAGGAACATAGTGATTTCTGGAATCGCCAACACAAAATGGTATGTATGTGAGATTTTATTTCATAGTAATATCTCCCACCAATAATTCAACACCTTAGAAGTAATAATCAGGTGAAATATGAAATAATAGCTCACATACACGCCCTTTTATGTTGGTGATTCCAGAAATCACTGCCTTTCCCACTTAATGTGTCAGCAGCATGAGTGTAACGTATGACACCTTTTGAAAAGCTTGTTTGCAATGTCTAGGTCTAATATCAGGGGTTTTTGTCTTTTTATTTCAGCTACTAAACGTTCTTGGAGTAGCAGTTGCCACTGGAATGACTGCGGCCTGTGACGCCTCCTTTGCTCAGGTATTGCATCTATTTATATCGCTGTCGGCGGACGCACTTGTTTGCTTTAAGTTGTTAGAGGGGGTGTCCACCTACTACAATTAACTTCTGTGAGCTCTGCAACACACAAATCAAAATTGTGGTGCAATCGTAGAGCTCACCGTCAATTAGTCAGGTTTTGTCACTGAGTTCTATAACGCACACCGACGCATTATGATGGCCTATGACATGCTACAAAACATTTCATAGCATATCATAGGGCTATTGCAGAGCTATTGTAATGTAGGTAATGAGAATGCAAGAAAGCCCACGATAAGATCAATTGTTTAATCATCCTTAGTTTTAACAACGCCTCCCACAGGGCGTTTACTATCTTGGGACAGTGTGAAGGATAAGGCCCGGCGTCCACCTACTACGATACGGCACCGATATGGTCTACGATGCACCTCCCGATAAAAAATCAAAATCGCGTCGGAAGGTTACCTGACATCGGGACAGTTGACCACGTTTCTGCGATTAGACACAGATAAAACCCCATACAACGCATGGTGGATTGGCATGTCTGGACATATGTCTACGATTTTGCACCTTCCCGACATGGCACCGATTTTGACATTTTGTATCGGTGCCATATCGGGAGGTCTACGATTCTATCATAGTAGGTGGACGCCGGGCCTTAAGGTAATCATAGGAGAGTTCGTGGGAGGACAATGACAAGGATAGTAGAGGGGTCACGTTGAATAAATGTCGCCCATATTTTTATTGTCCTTCTCCTGACCTAAATGCTTTTTTCTAACACTTCATGATTCACGGTGTTTACCTTTTGTATTCCAGACATACGGAGGCAATAACAAGAAGATGATGGGAGTTTACCTTCAAAGATGTATGATGCTTTCTTTATAATGTAGTCCAACACAAACATTTCTTCAACTTGTTACTTGAAGGACTGTATTTTAAATACAGAGAACGGAAACTCCTAAAACATTATATGAGGGGAAAATTTTGTGATGAGGTTATTATGTTAGCAAGAAATGAAATTTTCATCTGTGATAAATGAGCATGGAACTACAAAAGAATTAACAATTAGATGGTTTGCATTTTATCCAGTCTGTCTAATCTGCTGTGAATCATTTGGTAACTGGGTTACCTCAATAACTGCTTTCATAGGGTCCAAATATGTCCTAGGACCAGTGGCTCCATACACAGAAACAGAATTTGCCATATACATGTATGGTCATATGCAAAGTAGTTTTGCACTCTAAACGGGTGCATAAACAACCTTTGAAAGTGCATCTGATCCTTTTTCCTACCCCTAATAAAAAATGCCATAGGCTTAACATGGGATTTGTTTATTTCATGGGTGTGACATAAAGTGTTGTTTATGCCACCACTTTCTGATACTGAAAAAATATGGAAACGGGGTAGGATAAAATCTAGACGCCACTCGTTTGAGTTTGAGCTTATTTATGCCATGCATTTTGTTGGCTCCGTAATGTCACTCGTCTTCGACTCGTGAAATTATGGAGCCAACAAAATGCGTGGCATAAATAAACTCAGACTCAAACTCGTGACGTCTCTTGATATTATCCTACCCCTAATAAAAAACGCCATAGCCTTAACATGGGATTTGTTTATTTCAAGGGCGTGACATAAAGTGTTGTTTATGCCACTACTTTCTGATACTGAAAAAATATGGATACGGGGTAGGATAAAATCTAGGCGCCACTCGTTTGAGTTTGAGTTTATTTATGCCACTCATTTTGTTGGCTCCGTAATGTCACTCGTCTTCGACTCGTGAAATTATGGAGCCAACAAAATGCGTGGCATAAATAAACTCAGACTCAAACTCGTGACGTCTCTTGATAATAACGTTTTATGCAGAACAGTACAGACTTGCATGTCCAAGTCCATGAGGCCAGCATTTGCATTTGAGTTACAGATGTTGCATGCTGTGGTGTCGTGTTAGATGCAGTGCAGCCTTGGTTTATGTTTTTTGCACAGATATATTTTCGAATCAGTTTGTTTAGCTCTCCAAAATGAAACCCTGAAAAGAAGAACTGCAGTGATTTCCGGAATCTCCAACACAAAATGGCATGTATGTCAGCCATTATTTCATAAATCACCTGATTTTTGCTTCTGGGATGCCTAATTATTGGTGGAAGATATTACTACAAAATAATATCTCACATACATGCCACATTTTTGTTGACGATTCTTGAGATCCCTGCCGTTTCCCATGCGGTATTAAGGAATATTCTTTTGCCGCACATTGAAGGATTCTATTACCTCTCCATAACATTTAACCCAGGGACACACCAAACGAGTCAAGATGGCGATCTCCAGAGTATGTGAGTATGTGAGCTATTATTTCATAATCATTTCTCATATCTCAGTGCAGGCATGTATTATACATGAATCCCTGTCTTTCACTTGGGGTGTTATGAGCTATCCTGATGCTGTATATCTAAACATAGTGTGCTTTGTGTTCCTACAGGTCTCTTTATCATCACACTAGGCGCTGTGCCTTGTTATGCCTTGCACCTCAATATGGAGGCCATTCTACAGGTGCTAGGACAGGATGTCGAGGTCGCCAGGTGAATACAGAACTCTTACTCTGCTATGGGGACTATTCACAAATTCATTATCCACCTAGTACAAATCCACCTAGAAAACACATAGGGAGTGTGTATCTATATCCCCGGAGCAAACAGATATGTTGTATGCTCCAGGTTGCAATAAAGGGAGCATATGGAAAAAGAGTGCCTGTGAAAAATAGTACATACCTAAGATGAACTAACAGCAGCATGCCACAGATTTTATGAGGTTATGAATCATTCTTTTGATGATAAAGATTAACATGGCAAAAAAAATATCTGGTAAGATAATAGTTTTTATTAGAATATTTCTTTTTTTTCAGGTTATGCGGGCGTTATCTACTTATACATACACCAGGAACGTTTGTAAGTATAATAGGTGGCTAACCCTACCAACTTACAAAATTCTACTCCACTAACAATTTTAAAGAGTTTACTGAAGAACTCAACACAAAACGAACTCGACCCATAGTTATCAGGACAACTCGACCCGTTTTAAGGAAACGAGAACCGATAAGATACTTTCATATAGAATGAAATGTCTGACTAGTTTTTAGACAAATACGCCAGCGGAAAATAAGTCCAGTTAGGTTTAGTTGTAGTGGATAGGGTAAGGGAAAGGGTTAGTGTTAGGGATAGGGTTAGGGATAGGTGTAGGGTTAGCTATAGGGTTAACGTTAGGGATAGGGTTAGGGTTAGAGATAGGGTTAGGGATAGGGTTAGGGAAGGGTTTTCTGTTTGTTTTCTTCCCCATAGAAGACCAAATTTGAAGCCAAGATAACATTACATACTTACTACTAAATATAGTATTTATCCACAGTTGTAATGAGCTACTTGATTAGGGAAGATTTAAAACGGGTCAAGTTTGTTACGGGTCGAGTTCTCCAGTATCCGTTAGAGAAAACGTCATAGCCGGAGTGAATAGATTACTGATCTGTGCCCTTTGTAACACCCCACACATAACATTTCCGGAGTATTCAAGAAGATGCCAACATAACTTAATGTCATAACTTAATCATTAGATTTTCTAAATTCCTAATTGTGTTCTATAATACAATATGCTCCTATCACACATGAGAGCCTGTAGTTGGAGTTTGAATAGATTTTTCAGTAACAACCCCCTGATCAATTGAATATGGACATATTACTATGCATCTTATTCTCTTGCTATTTTCAGTCGCTGTTTTTGTTTATCGTTATGCAGAAATACTTCCAATGTCAGGTGAGACTTAAATGATAATATCACGATCTTAATCTGTATTCTAGTAAAACATATTCACCTTGTAGGGATGTCCTCTCATACTGTGCTACTTTCGATCGAAATATTAAATGAGCTCATAGAGCGAGTTTAATATTTGTATCAAACGAAACAAGGTAAGAGAGGACGTCCCAACAATTTCAATATGTTTTACTTTTAAATCTCGATGGAAGTGGAACAAATTATTTATTATTACAATGAGTGATGTATAGTTATAGTTCCATACACTGCTATACTCGCTTGCATTAATTGCCTATTCAGAGTATGTGTGTATTTATTTCCATACCAGCATACTGTGCAGTATGACAATAAAACCTATACCATAGCAGCGTTTGGTAACTGTGTGACTTACTAGAATACGTATATGATAGATACATGTATATGCATGCTCTTTAACTATTATTGGAAATGCATACATAGAAAGTTGTCTATTGTATAGTAGTCATTAGATGAATTCTGTTTGGCATTCTGATTGATTTCTATAAAGTGCCTGTGACAATGGTAGATTGTAATGTCTAATTTATGTGATTATTTTCTTCAGAACATCGTAGTCCCAGATATCTGGATGGGCTTCATCGCTCATGTGTTTCATGCCGGACTGCAATATCTACTCCTTTACCAGTTAGACATGGGCATAGAGTAAGTGTTAGACATGGGCGTAGAGAAAGTGTTAGACATGGGCGTAGAGTAAGTGTTAGACATGGGCATAGAGTAAGTGTTAGACATGGGCATAGAGTAAGTGTTAGACATGGGCGTAGAGTAAGTGTTAGACATGGGCATAGAGTAAGTGTTAGACATGGGCGTAGAGTAAGTGTTAGACATGGGCATAGAGTAAGTGTTAGACATGGGCATAGAGTAAGTGTTAGACATGGGCGTAGAGTTAGTGTTAGACATGGGCATAGAGTTAGTGTTAGACATAGGTATAGAGTAAGTGTTAGACATGGGCGTAGAGTAAGTGTTAGACATGGGCGTAGAGTAAGTGTTAGACATGGGCATAGAGTAAGTGTTAGACATGGGCATAGAGTTAGTGTTAGACATGGGCATAGAGTTAGTGTTAGACATGGGTATAGAGTAAGTGTTAGACATGGGCGTAGAGTAAGTGTTAGACATGGGCATAGAGTAAGTGTTAGACAAGGGCATAGAGTTAGTGTTAGACATGGGTATAGAGTAAGTGTTAGACATGGGTGTAGAGTAAGTGTTAGACATGGGCGTAGAGTAAGTGTTAGACATGGGCGTAGAGTAAGTGTTAGACATGGGCATAGAGTAAGTGTTAGACATGGGCATAAAGTAAATGCAATCATGACCCGTCTTCTGTATCATCTCACCCCTGGTATTTCCCCCCATAGACTTAACATTGGGAACTCGTACTTAATGCCCATGGGGTATTTAGAAGATATACTCAATGGGGGAATATGTCACAAATGTTAGCCAAATAGTCAATGTGACGGGTGAGATAAATTCAGAAACCTATTCAGGTTTGAATCACTACATAATTCACACAGTTTCGCCTTGTAAATTACTACGCTATTCAACCTCCATGGGATGGAAACGCTGACCATGAACTTGCTCCCTCTATACATGTATTCTATCATATAGACAATAATCGATGATTTCTTGGAAGGGTGGCCATAAACCACGACGGGTTGACACATGGTAATACAAGAGTCATAGCGAGCATATTACATTATCAACTTCAAGTGGTTTACAGAGCCAACCGTATAAAACCCACGATTATTATATTTTATGCTCATGGTCATTAATAATGATTTTTATTCCTAGAAATTCTATAAAAGCCTATTATGAAGCAATAATAAATCCTCAGGAGCAAACACCCGACGATTTTTGCATAGTGCCCAAATAATTGGGGCCCAAATCCTCTGCAGGTGGAAACACATCATTACCAAGTAACTTTGAAATTCTCTCACCTTATCGGTTTCTCTATTATCAGATATCTATAATTATCAATATTTGTACCTCTGATAGTCATTGAAGCCATGTTGCAACCTTGTCCAGTAACTCAGCATGATGTTTTCATCACCCTCTTGCATCTGTAGGGGTCGGGGTAGTCGAGCAGCGTTTCATTCACTTTACATTAGGTGGCGCGAGTGCCAATCCTCGCTGTGCGGTAAGGCTGACGGACCCGTGTATGTGAATACCGCGGGGTCGCCCGGGATAGCAACTTTTTATCCTACCCCTAATAAAAAACCGCCATAGACTTAACATAGGCAAATTTTATGTGGCAGGCCGTGACATAAAGTGTTTTTTATGCCACTAGAGTAATAACAATATTGACCAATCAGAGAGCAGGATGTCAGCTACTATGAAAAAAAAGTTCTGTTGGTCGTTGAGTCAATATTTATCTTTTAGTAATACAAAAGCATAGAAGGGGTAGGATAAATACGAAACCGAACTCGAGTTAGACTTGTCAATGTCTAACTCTCGTTCGGTTTCTACTAAGTCTCCACCACTGGGAAGGTAGAGATACCGTGGAGAGTGGTAGTACACTCTCAACAACCAGTGGTCCGCTACACATCTAAGCCATTCTCTGAATGGTCATGTTTCATCACGTGCTCACCCTTGCAATTGAAAAACCATCCTTGATGCACACATTCAGTTATTACATTCTTAGCAGCAGAACTAACTAGCATTTGGCCACCTAAGTATAATAATTGTCCTTTCACTGACCAATGATGCTATTCTAGACAACACAACTTTTCGTACCTTTCCCTCTTCTGCTTCTTTGATAAGAATAATCGTTTCCACACTTTCTTTCTCACTATTAGAAACATGTTTGAGGACTACCTTTCCTTGTAATCTACAGAATGTGTTGCATTTTATTCCAGAGGTTCAGCAATCGCCCTTGCTTCATATTATGTTATATCACTTCTCATGAGAATCATTTATTTCTGCTTCTCAAAACGATTCAAAGTCACTTGGGGAGGTGTGTATAACCTTTTTACTTTTTGAATGTTTTATCTGGAATCAATTTGAAATTATAATTATGTCATCTTTGCAGACAGAATGGGTGTGAATAAAAATGATCGGTCATATTCAGCATAAATATATATAATATCATTTATATATGTATAACTATCATTTCCCCGCTTCTGTCATTAGGTTGGTTGATGTGTATGATGCAGAATCCATGGGGACCGTTTCTATTCAGGTCACCTGAGTTACTCCTCACCGCTCGATTCACATCCAGCCTCCGACGTGCTCAGTTGTTTAACCACATTGGTTATATATATATATAATTATGATATGAAATATAAATTCTTTCCTGTCAGGTTGGAGCAGGCAGTGCTTTGGTGACTGGGGCGCCTTGACTAGACTGGCCCTGTATGGAACTGTCCTAATGTGTGCTGAGTGGTGGTCATTTGAAATAAGTGCTCTTCTTGCAGGTAAGTATTCTTCTTCTTTTTTTCATACGGGAGAACCGAACCTATGGCGCCCCACTCCCAAACCCCCATCCGGGAAAGTGGAAATAGGCCGTCGAATAACATATGTAAGATCTTTTTAACAAATTTGTATTCCTTTCTTATATCATTTCTAATCATAATTTTGGCAATATACAATTTAATATATGATTCGATTAACATAACCCTTGATGAATTTTTTTGACAAGTTTCAATATACAGATTTGGCATTGACCTTTACAAATGGAAGACTGAAGAGTTTTCAGGAAATAAAATTGATATCCACTCCACATCAGTAGCCTGTTTTTATCTTAGCCGTCCATAGACTGGATGATGAAACCAAGTATGTGTATCTGTCGAATTTGTATATAAAAAATATGCGGGAAAATTATCAATTAGATAATAAGGACAAAATTGATGAGTGTCCCTGTTTGACATCAAGTTTGGAGCGTGCAGTAATATGAATGAGGCAATAGCCGAGAGAATGTTCTAAGGCGCTTCAAACGAGATGGAGGACAAGGACTCAGACCAAACATAAATATGTTTCTGATTTTATCTTAGCATGGAAGTATTCATCTGTTTACCACCCATAGAGTATGAGTTACCATACTCACAAGCCTGTTGAATACAAGTTCCTAATGTTAAGCCTATAGACATTTATACCAGGCTAAGATACCAAAGGCATCGGGATGTAATTTTACCTAGTATTTTGATATATTAAGACAGTCAGCCCATTTTTATTTTATCATATACCTAAAATGGCGAGATTTTATCTAGTCATATGATGTCATACTCCGTACCTCCTAGTGTGATGTACGGCAATAAATATGTCATGGGTAGCAGTGGGCAGTATGTGTAGTTCATATGACTATAGGGATATGATAATAGCACAATAACTAGAACTTTTATTTCTACATGTATGTTATTTTCAGGGTTACTCGGAACAGCAGAACTTGCGGCTCAGTCAGTCGCATTTAATTTGGAGACGATAGTAAATGCAGTAAGTAAAGCATCCCACGCATCGTCATTCATGGGCAGCATTAAGAGGAAACGTAGTTAATGGGCCTGTAGGGATAGCTGTCTGAATTCTTTTATCCAATGAAATACATCCAGACGTACAGTAGAACCCCGCGTAAGCGAACACCCTCCGTTCCGCGGGGTGTCCCTTTACACGGGGTTAAATAAACATCTAATATAGGGAACCATTCCGACTAAAGGTGTCTGTTAACGCGGGGTGACTGCTTACGTGGGGTGTCCGTTAGGCGGGGTTCTACTGTACTTACTTTAGAGAACTCAATCGAGTTGTGCTGTTTTCGACGGCTATTGGAAAGGTTTATTGAGTTTTAACCCATTTTCTAATTAACCCCTTAGCTGCATGGAGTTGTCCCATTACACTAAATCCATATAAGGAATAGAGTAGACCAAGTAGCCAATGACTGCATTCGCAGCAAACCCCAACCTTGACCCTGGCCTCCTTACATGATATTTTCTAACGCCTTGGGACTGCTCTACAGTCGAGAGTTTACCTACAATCTAATGGGCCACAACCACCCTATTAGTAAAGAGCCGATTGCATTCATCATGTCTTACAAACTATAGTTCTCATAAAACTTCACATAAACTATGATTGCCTCATTCAGAGTCTTATTCATTTTGCAAACCAAATATACAGGCAGATAAACACTAATCGTGGCTGTAAGAGCTCCAGCACTCCTGGGAGCTGTTTCAAAATTTGAGTCTCGCCAGCAAGCATGTCGCATTTCAAAGCGAGAGGCCGCAACAGCGAGTGGCACTTTGAATCAAAGCGGCAGCAAAACCGCTAGGAATACCCAATAGCGAGCGTAGACTCTAGTACAGCCCGTTGTCGCCAGGGCCAGGGCGCACAGGCTCTCATACTGGGACTGTTTTGCGCTGCCATTTTAGGGTGGGAATTCCTACCTTCTTCCCAACATGCACCGGGAAAATGGCGGATCGCTGGTTCTAACCTTGTGTGTATTGCGATCCAGTAACCAGCAATATGATACAGTATCCCTCTTGTCAAACTGATGCTATAAATAGAACAGCCAACCCTGCAATTCCTCTGACTAAAGGTGGCTGGCCAGTCAGAGCCATGCTCTGTTAGGCCTTCACGTACCGTAACCCGGAGGCGGCGCGGTGCGTGAACGGACTATAGCGAGCGGCACCTCTACTTCGGAAGCGACGCTTCCATTGCCATTGTTAGCTCTCGCTTTGGCGGTGAGTACTCTCGTTTAGCACCCTCCCAACTTTTGAAACAGCTCCCTGATGTGTTTACTGCGTTATTACTGTGTCGATACTCTTACTCGCACCTGGGGTTCGTTTCATAAGTCACAGGCGATTTCTGCATGAGACGAAACGATCTATCCAACGATATACGACCTCATAGACGATCCATGCCCAAGATCGTTACATAAAATAGATCGTAGAAAGACGATGCACGATGTAGTTCAATACTTATGTAACGATTTTGAGGCTTCCATCTGGTGTCTGTTACAACAATGGCATCTCGATTTTATTGTGACGAACGTGTGAGTGGTAGACCTAGTAGTAGAAACGCGGGAGGCGTCTACGACACGCCATCTGGTGGCTCTTTCTCTCAATTCTCGCCCCGTCTGACGGCTCAGGAGAGCACTCGTGACGTGACGTCACCACGGCCGGTGCGATGTGAAAAACGGTTGCCCTGCGAAAAACTTGTTTTATCGCCCACTCTATACCCGCAGGCGTTTTCACACGTTCTTCCGTTCACATTTCACGGACTATTGGCCATACTATCATTATAATGTGATTTCAATGTAAATAACTGAAAAGAATAGTATATTACCATGAGAATTACATGTCGTGATATGTCGTGATATGCCTAATTTCGGCAAATTTCTCACTCTCCAATCGTGGACTTCATCACTGCACATGCTCGTGGGCGATAAAACAAGTTTTTCGCAGGGTAGCCGTTTTTCGCATGACACCTCCTCGCCGACATGACCCTACAGTTTTTACCTCCTACCCACCCTACGAATAAAAAAAGAATTCCAGGGTGGCTACTGTTGATATCTGTTTAAAGTCGTTCACCATCTCCAGAATGACAAACTAAATCTCCCTCAAATTTTTCAGCCACTCCCACATTGTGTAAGTTATTATTAAGTACAACTTGTGAACTAGTTTTGAATCATAGATAGTGTGATATAACATCTTTAGCACTGGCTAGTTGAATCGAAACGTCCTATGAAAGGGTCGTTCGTTGTCTTGAGTTTGTGTTTAACTTCAGGTTGGCATGGGTTTGTCGCTGGCTTCAATTATCAGAATAGGACAGCTTTTAGGGTCAGGTCTTCCGATGAATGCAAAGACCTCAGTCCGGGTCAGCACTGTCTTCATAGGTGAGTGTGAATCGTGAGTGAGATAGGTGTCTTCACCATCCTCTCTCCCTCTCCCTATCTCTGTCTGTCCATCCCTCCCTCTCTTTCTGTACACAGACAGATAATCACCGTCTAGATGTATCGTTTCATCACTGCATGCGAGCGGCAATAGGCACAAGACATGTAAGAGAAAACTCGATATACATCATAATTGTAGGCCGCTTAAATATAGTTGATTATTCCACCATTTTTTTTTCATTTTTTCACTTTATTCATTCATTTGACATCAAAATGCATTCAAATTACATTCAAATATCTGAGATGGATTAGTCCACTTATTAATGATGGTGCGATGGTGGTCAAATGATCCAGCACATAGCGAATCAAGAAATATTACAACAAGAAGACCGCAAAAAATAGTACTTAAGGTAGACGCATCAAGCACAGAACAAATACAGGAAATCTCCTCTTTTTCTAGGAGCCCCTTTATGGGACAAAATTCTGAAAGAAATACAACAAACACGCGACGCTTCCTATTTTGAATTAAATGTGAAAAACCTTCTCCTGAGAATGTCAGACCTTCTAAACTGATAACATTGTAGCAAATATCGACCTAGCCAAGCAAAACTGTTTTGTCCTGTATGTTTAGTCTATACTCACCTGTTCGTCCGACTGACTACAATGGAAGAACGCCCAATACAGGGTGAATTTGTATGTCTTTATACTGAATTAAAAAAAATCATCCTCTCTCCCTCTCTCTTTCTCTATCCCTGTCTCTCCATCACACTCTCTCCTTCCTCTCTCCCTCTCCCCTCTCCCTCTCTCTATATCTGTCACTCTCCCTCTCTCTCCCCTCTCTCTCCCTCTCTCTATATCTGTCACTCTCCCTCTCTCTCTCTCCCCTCTCTCTCCCTCTCTCTATCCTCTCTGTGTGTATCTTCCTCTTTCTCTATCCTCTCTATCTGCATCTCCCCTCTCTCTTTATCTCTCATTCCCTGTCCCTCTCTCTGTCTGTCTCTTTTTCTCTCTCTCATTCTCCCCTTTCTCCTACTCTATCTGTCTCTGCCTCTCTTTTTTCTCTTTCGCTTTTTTTCTCTCTTTCTTTCCTCCTTTCGCTCTCTCTAATTCTTGCTGTCGGTTGCCTTTCCTCTCCCATATCCTTTACATTCAGCTTTAGACACATCTGATATGTTCTGTGTATTTTGATCTCCGGTCTCTCTCCCCATCATCCTCTCTCCCTCTCTCTCTCTCTCTCTCCCTCTCTCTCTTTTCTCTGCCTCTCCATTCGGTGTCTTCATCCTCCTCTCTCACTCTCACTCTCCATTCTCCTCTATCCCTTTCCCTTTCCCTTCCTCTCCCTTCCTCTCCTCCACTCCCACTCTCCCTTCCTCTCCTCCTCTCTCCCTCTCCCTTCCTCTTCTCCTCTCCCACTCTCCCTTCCTCTCCTCCTCTCTCCCTCTCCTTTCCTCTTCTCCTCTCTCCCTCTCCCTTCCTCTCCTCCTCTCCCACTCTCTCTGTGTCTCCATCCTCCTCCTCTCTCCCTCTTATTCATCCTCTCTTCTTCTCCATCCTCTCTCCTCCTCTCTCCTCCTCTCTCCCATTCCCTCCTCCTCTCTCCCTCTCCTATCCTTCCCTCTCATTCATCCTCTCTCCCTCTCCCTCCTCCTATCTCTCTCCCCATCATCCTCTCTCCCTCTCTCTCTCTCTCTACCTCGCCACCCTCCTCTTTCCCCTCTCTCTCCATCGTCCTCTCTCTCTCTGTGTTTTATAGTTGTGATAGTCGTTGAAACCAACCGTTTAGAGGCCATTGCTTTCCATAGTCGAAGAATCGTTCTGTTGGCGATAATTATTTCAAACAAAGACTGTTTGGGACCCTTCAGGTGTTCTATAGACAGAATTATCTTTCATAATCGTTGCTGAAATTGTCGCTAAAACGGTCGCTATTAATGACACAGTCAGACTGGTCGTAGAAGTCTATGATATATATATGTCAAACCTTTTTCAAATTAAATGATATTTAGAGCAAAGCTAGATATTACCTATATTTCAAATTTCAAAAATTTCTTGTGGGTATTCTGATCGTGACAAACGATTTACAAGAGCGAGCACTGCAGCACCCGGCCAGCTTTGGTATAACATACTGCATCGCTCGACAATGATCGTAACTACAAAGCTGGCACTATCAACGATAGTTGTGACAAAAATATCTCCCGATATGGTCGGTTGGAACCTATAGAAACTGCGATCAGTTATATGACCGCTAATAGCGATTAATTCGACGGTGATAATTTTAGGCAAACTGCGATTGGGTCTATGAAACATTTACCAAAAATTATCTCAGTATTAATCGTACAATTGCTCCAAGATTGTTGGTAATCGCTATCAACGATAATTTCTACTGTAAAACAACTCATTCATCGATATGTTCAAATTGCTGTAAAAGGTTGAATGAAACATACACTCACTAGCTTTTCTGCTTCTATATTTAAGCTTTACTGGCGACTTTCTGGTTTGTAATGGCAATGACCTTTCGTAACAGCATTGGTAAAATCTTCACTAGTGACAAGTAAGTGCATTCTTCTCTAACATTTTTGTGTTGCCCAGGACAACTAATTAGACTATTTCCTCACAAAGGGTTTCTCCTGAGTACCTTGGGCTAGCCTTAGGTGTTCTCGTAATGGTCAAAGAAAAAGCATTTAAATAATGATCCGGCATGACATAGATGATATTTTCCTCGAAACCAATGTTTCGTATCTTCCCAATTAACGTGAATGTTGAAATGTAGGCTACTTTATATTGATGCTATTTCTTTCATAGGTCACGCGGCTTAGGGAGGTTAAGTGTCATCGCCGAGCTAGCCTGGTTCGGCAGATATTTACTGGCAGTTTAATCTCTTCCTGTTTCCTTACTTTGCAGAGATGTCCTGACTGTGATTAACTCCATTCTACCAATCATGGCTTTCGTTTTCCTTGTGAACACTTTCACAGTAAGTGATCAGTAGAACTCTTAGTTTATGACACAGGAATACATTTCCTCAATATAATTTATTTATACTTGTTAAAATTTTCATTATGGGAAATACAAGCTTCAAATCGACGTTCTTCAGGGGAGTGATTGAATTTACGTGATGATGAAGATGGGGATATGTATATATAGGTATAGATCACTGGAGGGGGAAATAGTTGTTATAAATAACTTTGGCCGAATATTGGCTCTAGCTTCATATGAAATCAATTATATAAAAATAGTATTTTTTAAGGATAAATCATAATCAGTAATGTATTGTAGACTCGCCATAGACATTGTA
Source organism: Alentia gelatinosa (assembly GCA_950022655.1). NCBI lineage: Eukaryota > Metazoa > Annelida > Polychaeta > Phyllodocida > Polynoidae > Alentia > Alentia gelatinosa. The sequence goes on from OX465586.1 coordinate 53,332,863, forward strand.
ATGTGTTAACGCAGTGTTCCACCAATCTGATCGTATTTCTGATGCTGTTGGCGAACATCCCAATGCTTCTGGGACCTGTTTCAATAGTTTCATGACATGTCCGTGACACCATACAGACATTGGGGTTGTCTAGTTTCGTGACAACACAAGTAGCTGCCCTTAGGAAAAAGATAGACCCCAAACATAAGAATTAGACAAATCTACACATCATGGACCCGTTTGACTAGTTTCGTGACAAAAGTGATAGACAGACATGAAAAGCGGCACCAACAGTGCAAGCAAGAACGGACAAAACAAAGACTAATGTCTAGACGCTATCTAGACATGTCACGAAACTCTGTCACGACATTCTGGCCCAGTAGACCATAACCTGACATAATTAAAATTACAGTTCTATTCATTTAAAATATAATCATGATACAATTCGGGCACTGTAGGGGAGCAGCATCATCTGGGAGCTGTTTCAAAAGTTGGGAGGGCGCTAAACGAGAGTACTCACCGCCAAAGCGAGAGCTAACAATGGAACTTGAAGCTTCGCTGTCGAGGTGGATGTGCCGCTCGCTATTGGGTATTTCACTCGACTTTTGAAGCAGCTCTCTGGGCTTGGCTAAGAATGTCCGATCTCACTGTTGGAGCTCTTCCATCACTTAGATTAGTTCACAAATTCTCAAAGTAGACTACTGTTAAATACTACCGAAGCCATCATTCGGCAGAGAATTCGGACCTGTGAAGTACCTCTTTTAAAAATATGAATTTGATTCAAAATATATTTATTGGTTACGGCCCCAAGATCATACAGTTTTGGGCATGGAATACCAGATATAGCCCAGAAGTATTACGAAAGTATGTATTATCATATACGGCCGTGTGCAAATGTCTCACTTTTACTGACCTGGGACCCGTTTCACTAGTTATATATCACAAGCGAATTGAAGACACCAACAGTGGCAGCAACAGTGGCAGCGACAGGGGAGAAAGTTATGTCTTGTTTCAAAAGCTATGTCACTGTTGAGGTTCCCGTGCCGTTCGCGATGCCAGCATAGCAAACGGAATATTTGATAAATCAATATTTAATGAATAATTTGATAATTCCAAATTGTTCCTCGTATTTTTGCCCACATTTCAGTTTTTAATTGATGTCTCAAGCGATACCGTAAGAAACCAGCCGAGTGGTGCAGTGACCACAGTTCTTGGTTCAAATTGTATAATAGTTCTCACTATGGAGTTGACCACTAGAAATCGAACACATGAAAATCGAGATCTGGGTAAAAGATACACATGGAATTGTTCGTAGCATGTTTTTCATTACTTAAATATGTTATAATATCTGATACAATACATTTCAAAATTGTTGTTATGATCAATATGAGAGGGTAGACCCTCCCATGAATAGTGACACAACAATGGCACTAACAACGAGGCACAGGTAACACGAAAAGTAAAGGTAAAATAAAGCTAAATCTAAAAAGGCCTCGAACTGAAAAGTTCAAACTCTGTCCTCTATATGTTGGTAATAATAAGAATATTCATACATCCCTCTATATCACGTGACCACTTTCAGTCTTGAGAAAGTGAGTTGTAAAATGGCATATTTCATGATTTTTAGGTATATAAAAATAGGGAGACAAAGTGGGTGTGTCTGAATTCCACCTCGTTCTTCGAACTCGGTGAATATTTCCAAACAAGATATCTCTGAACAGATTTCATTCAGGCATACTAACCATGTCGCCATATATTACCAACCCTTCCCAGCCTATGTCTGTACTTCTCAGCATGTGTGTCGAATAATGCATTTCACACTTGACGATGTTTAATCTTCAGCAATTGGGGCGAGCGGTCTTCCGGGTGGTGGCCAAACAGAAAGAGGCAGCTGTGGTGGTGTTTGTGTGTTATTATGTTATCTCCTTACCGATCATCTACTGCCTCATGTTCCTCACCCCGCTCGGAGTCGTCGGTAAGTTCCATGTCTTAAATCTAGTATAAAGGGTGGGACCTGGGGCCCGTTTAATGATCTAGGATTGTATATGTAGACCCTTTTCTGTATGCCATAGAGACCCAACGACGAATTGGGTCAACCTTATTCAACATTAATGGACGACCTTATGGATAGCTAATACTGTCATAGCAAATAGACTTCAATATTGTTAAACGATAACCCTCGTATGAGTTACAGAATAGGGTCACCGTCCTTTTATTTTTTAAATAACTGAAGATAACCATATGTTTTAGTACATTTCCTATATAAATCGAATGCATGTAAATGATCCCATTTTACCTATTTGTGGGCTAGGTCAAACAAAGAACAACTGTGATTTGAATGAATAAATGTTGATATCTAAAAATCACCAGATGGCGCCACTGCGAGTTGTAAGATATGCCTTTAAATTAGGCTTTTATTGGTTATTGTTCATGTTGTGTGCTTATTTTCAGGAACATGGATTGGCTTTCTAGTTTGTACTACTCTCCTGGCTGTGATAATGACTACACGTTACATCTGGTTCTTCGACTGGGAAGAGATATCGCGTGAGGTATTATGACGTTAAGGTCTTTGATAGATACAGTATCAGCACTTCTAACTGTAGTTAACCCGACCGATAACTCAATAAATAAAATCCCCTCCCTATAAAAATCGGTCAGTGGTGTGCCTGACTCTAAAGAAGGGGGGGGGGGCAGCATTAGTGAATATAGCTCACCCTAATAGCAGTGGTCGCTGTGGCAGAATTTTAAACTGTCAAAAGTTAAGACATGGTAGCCACGGCATTCAGGGTCAGATTTTTTAAACCTGCTATATTACGGTTTCTTCCTGGGATCAGACTCTCAAAAAATAATTTTAGAATAATACTTCTTTTTATATTTCATATTAGTCCCCTACCAAGTACCTTCCAGAAAAACATTATTCCAACAGAATCAGACAAATGGTTCAGATTTGAGAGCCTTTTGAAATTGTTTATAATAATGCATGTTGTCCACCCCCCTAAAATATTTGAAATTTCAAGAAATGTTATAAAAGGTTATAATTTGAGAAAAACTGATATTATATGGTGACATATGTTATATTTGACCCAAAACACCTCAATCACATATTAGATATGAAACAAAAGCTATGAGTATATTTAGGTGTTGGGCCACACTGGGGTGTCGGACAACACGAGGGGTGTCGGACAACACGTTTTTAAAATCACTCAGAACAATGGACAAAATAATAATTGTGGCTATAATCCTTTATATTCTTAATCAAATGATAGAAATCTTTGTTTTTCAAAGCAAACCACTCAATTATTGATAAGAAACAACCCCAAATTCATGACTTATATCAGAGCGTGTTGTCCGACACCCCGGGGTGTCGGACAACACATCTTCAGTTTTTTAACCACAAGAAGTACATTTTTTTATTTAGGAAAAAAGTAAAGTGGGTATTTATAAGTAGTAGGGATACTTAACATATAGAGGCATATTTGTTATTCTATTATGTTTATTATTTCTTCTATACATCTTTTAACAGGTGTGTTGTCCTACAGCCCATTTTTTGGAAAAAATATCATCATGGAATCACAATGTTTTTTATATCAGAATAGATAACCCCATTGTATTCAAACTTTCAGGCATCACAGTAGAGATTTTGGTCAACATCTCAAAATAAAGGAAAATTAATTTCTCATTGGATATCTCATTAGTATTATGCTCTCAAAATTGGGGTGTCAGACAACATGCTCTATAGGTCTCTCTGTTGGAAAATTTAAAGGTCCTGGATAGTTTTGACCATTTTCATATTTTTTCAAACTTTTACCATATTTCAAAACTATATTGTCTACACTTTGCATGACATATGCTTTAAACACATTAATCAAAGCAATTGGCTCAACATTGTGCCTAATAGACTTTGGAAAAAAACTGAAAATCAGGAAAAACACTGTTTTTGTTGATTTTTGGAAGGAAATATTCCTCTGAGCTATACAAAACCCCGTATTGGAATTAAAGACCATCAAAAGATGCATCGAAAAATGCCATTTTTCCATCGATGAGATAGGTTTATACAATATCAGCCTTATATAACCCTGTTTTTGGTAATTTAGCAGGTTTTGAAAATCCCACCCTTAATAGTTCTGAGTCATTCAGGGAGCTGTTTCAATAGTTGAAAAAACTCTCGCAGTTGCTCTCACTAACCAAAAACCGGTACTTCATGTTCCAATAGTAGAGCATGGCAACAGCGAGCGGCACCTCGGAGCAAAGCAGCACCAACAGTGGGAGTACCCGTTTCAATATTAAGTGAGCTCTCACTGTTAATGCCACATGGCTGCCACTGTTCATGAGCGCACTGACCATAACAACAATTTCAAATCACATTTTATCTGATGTTATAACATATTTAAGTAATGAAAAACATGCTCCGAACAATTTTATATACATGTTTTAACTATATATCGATTTTTATAATTCTCTAGTGCTCAACTCTTTTCTGATAACTGTTATACTATTTGAACCAAGAACTGCAGTCACTGCACCACTCTATCACTTTCCTACTCTATCACTTGACCCTATTCTCTCACATCCATATCTTACAACACAGCTACAGTGTCGGACTCCATACCTCAGCCAAAAATGCATGTAGAGATGTCAAATAAAAGCTTTAATGTGGGGAAAAACACGGGAAATCATTTGGAATTATTAAATTATTAATTAGATATAGATTTATTAAATGTATCGTTCGTTATGCTGGCATAGCGAACTGCACCGGGATCTCAACAGCGATGCCACTTATGAAATGAGACTTTATATTGTCCACTGTTAGTGCCACTGATTGCTCGCTATTGTGGTGATTATTCCCTTTTATTCCCCAAACTATTGAAACAGGTCCCTGGGCTTCGCCTTGTGAATTGCTACGTGATTCAAACTCGATGGGATACGAGCTCAGACCCTAAACTTTCATGGGTTTCCTCTATAGTCCCAAGCTCTTCAAATGTCAAAATGCAAGTACTACAAGTGGCTTCACCCTCCCTCTCCCCCTCTCCCTCCCCCTACACCTCACCCTGCCCCTCCCCCTCCACGTCTACCTCCCCCTCCCTCTCACGGGCAACAGCCCTTCACTCAAGTCTGTTGTCAAAACTCGGTGCCCTGCATATATCATGTTCCCGACATGAACCACTATACAATTCTAGTGGTTCAAAAAGATTTCTGTCCGTGCGGCGTTGCCGTTGACCGACGAGAAAAATTTTTTTCTCGTCGGTCGACGGCAACGCCGCACGGACAGAAATCTTTTTGAACCACTAAACTATCTACAGCATCCTATAAAAGCCAGACACTATCTGGACTCCTAACTCTTACCTCACGTTCCTTGTCAAGTGCAAGCCCAAAAGAAACACTAGCCTAAGTAGGTCGCGGCAGCCGCAAGCGACGAACTTTTCCACATATAAATCCCCCGAATGGGACCAAACACGCACAAAGAACTCCAAACGAGTGCCACGCCTGATGAGAAACAGTAAGTTTTGAAACCACAATTTTCTCACCCCGTAGTGTCCAGGGAGAGGCCGAAACATACGTCCCAAGTAACGTTACGGCCCCCCCCATACAACACAAATGACTTCCCCCCACTACTGATCACAAAATGGTCAGTCCCTCTCAGCTGATTCACAGCAGAGCGCGATCTAGGTCATAGCCAGGGCAACAAGTATTGTGTACCAGCCCGTACCAATCAGGACACGTCTCACAGCCGAGCAAGGTGAACGCCGACCAATGAGAACGGGTTTAACGTCTAGTGACCGGCGAAAGCCGACTTCGTGAGGCGCAGAGCGTTAGGAGAACATTGTGGTAGCGTTACGCACAAGGCCACGTCTGACTGTCATTGCACTATACAATTCTATCTCAACCCTTGTATTTTTCCCCATAGACTTAACATTTGGAACTCGTATCCAATGCCCATTAAGTATTTAGAAAAAAATCTCAATGGTGGGACTATGTCACAAAGGTTACCCAATAGTCATTGTGAAGGTTGAGATAAATTCAGAAGCCTATTCAGGTTTATGGACAGAGCTCGATCTCATCTCATTTGAATCGCTAAGTAATTTGCCACGTGAATTACTTAGCGATTCAAACTCGATGAGTTACAGGCTCTGACTGTACACTTTATAGGTT